>CP139508.1:237712189-238145415 GCA_021014915.2 Artemisia tridentata subsp. tridentata
AAGTTGTGGACTAAAGTTGATGCTTGAAACGTTTCTGGGCTAAACGTATACAACTAGATGGTTGCTCACTCGTTGTTGTAAATAAGATAATTTGTGTTACTTAACTAATTTGATAATTTTTCTTGTTCTTCATTTGTTTCATAGATGAATGTTCGATTCTCTTGATATATATTTGATTGTGACAATGTTGATTGATAGTGGTTGCTTGTTAATTATGGTGCATTGGAGTACTGGTTAAGATTTCTACCCGATTAAAAAGATCAAGTTCGTCTGTTTGAAGAAAAGAAATCCAAAAACAGTTTCTAGAGTGGAACAACGAATCAAAAACAAGTTCAACAAGCATACCAAACTTTTACCACAAAATATCAAGCATACCAAACTTTTTACTGCAATATCAAGTAAAAATTTAAGACTTGCAATGGAGTCGACAAGGATTATTTTGTTGGGAAAGTAACTAGTACTTGCATTAACTTAAATTTTTCAAAGTTACGTTCTTATATGATAAATTGGGAAGAAAAGTTAGTACTCCATATAAACGGGTAAACAGATGATGTTTCCTTGGTTCATCTGGAGAAGACAAGTCTTTTGCTCAAATGTACGCGGCCTAACCGAGATATATCGTGACTGTTTCTGACCTTTCCTTGACTACCCCACCCAAGATATATACCTAGTGAGGTTTGAACCTGAGACTTCTTGTGAAAAGATCACAAGGACTAACCATTAAGTCAACTTGGTGGTGTGTAAAATTAGCACTGTGGTTCATTATGTGACAAACAAACTGTCTTTTTACAAAGACAAACCCTCCAACCAATACAATTATACTTTGACGTAACATCACACCTTTTTTCAGTTTTCTCATTCAAAAATTTTATTCCTCATACACTTTTCAGTTTAACTAAAACATCACCAAATAGGGTCATCGTACTTTGTTGTGCCAGTGTATAGGAGAGGTCACAAATATGACCAATGTATGGGTAAACAGATCGATTTGTTACACTTTGCCTCTAACAGGTTAAGTTGGTATACTTTACGAATCATTAAAACCGAAAACATGTTGATAATCATTCAGATAATGCTAGAAAATGCATAAAACATACTTTTTAACATTAACTGCTTGTGAAATTCAAAAAGAAACGACAAAAAGTGTTTGCGTGTTAGCCCAATCCAACCCGGGTAGTTTTGGCATGTTTCAAAAAAGAACCATTTTTGACTTGTTACCCAATCCGCCCGAGATCTAGAGTAGAGTCAAGTGGCAGAGTGATCTTTGCCAGTAACAAAACATTCAGTAGAAAGGTCCCCTGCTACGCAGTTTTCCATATCTGAAGTAGCGTCTAGTGGTGGTCAATCTACAATTACTTGAACCGTTTCTGCCACATTTACAGCATCAACTATTTTGATATCTTATTCAATAAGTTTTTGTCATGAAACTTTATCAATTTCTTGGAGCTTCACGAGATGTTCCAAGTATTATAATTCCTTTCTGAACAATTTAAGAACAACTAAAGCACAAACCATTTGATTAGCTTCTAAAAACTACTACAAAAAGTATTGATTAGTCTCTACCACCAGAATGTGTGGATTTGTCAAACTAGTTCAATATACCAAATGAGTCACTCTTGTATTGAATTAGCTCAATTAGTCAATCCAAGAACTGGAACAATGTTATCCACACAATCAAGGACATATACTCCGAACAGAGATTCACGATCAATAAAGTTAAAAACATGATAACATAAACATTAAGCTTTTTTAAGGCAAACATATACTTTAATAGATAATCAACTAGCAAAGATGCTAGGATTACAAACGCTAACATCACAATACTAACAAAAACAATCCTTAAATTACACCACTGACCCTAATAATTGTAACTACAAACCAAACTAGGACATTGAAATGTGATAATCCATATGACCAAGGTAGAAGCGAACACAAACATTAAGTTGCACATACTATTTAATACCTAAACCAATATCTATACCTTGTGACACTGCCATCACACCATTGTACTCAATGAATGGTGGAATATCAAGCAGAAGTAGTGTTTCCACATAAGAGCTCACAGAGAATGGACTAGAGAATGGACCAATTCCACCAATTCCACCAAACCGAGTATCATTGATGTCTCCCGAGCAAGGATCGTAAACTTTAACTCGGGCAAATCCTATAGTATCATCATCAACATCATCTCTTGTTACAATTATAGCTTCGCCATTCTTCCTAAACCCCAACACTCCCGTACACAATGAAGGACCGTGTGACTTAACCGTGAACATCTTAGTAAAAGATTTAGTTATTCCATCCTTCATCATCCATACGCCTATCTCGCCTTCTTGAATGTATTCGAGCACAGTAAGGCACTCATTTCGCTTAGATAACCCCAAATATTCCGAGTGCACTAAGATATCCGGAAGATGCACTTGTCCGAACATTTCACTCTTCAAATCAAATGAAACAATCAAATTCGACCTAATTCCATGATCCAATCCAACGTCGTCATAACCAAGCCAATAAATAAACCCATTTACAGACTCCTGATCCCACGTCAAGTCACATGATTCAAACGGTGGATCAAAAGATACACTTCTCCATGCTCGTGAACTTAACGTAGAAACCTTGACTACCCAATGAGTTGGGATACTAGAATTAATCATAACAAGCTTAACGTCACTAGTCTCCGGACAAACCCCAAAACCAACTACACTAACTCCTGATCGCAAATGAAAAACATTTACTCTACAATTAACCGGAACCTTTTTCTTAGAACCACAAGGGATAGCAATATCAACGGTTTTTCTAAGAAAAGGATTCCAAAGAACAACCCTTTGTGTATCTAACCCTATATTTGGAAAATAACAGTGAAAACAAAACAACCCATTAGACAAACCAATAACACGTAAAGGGTTTCCAAGTAGCTTAATGGACACGGGGACTGGGACCAAAGACGTGTTCAGAGGGAATGTATCATTATCGATAATGGACTGAATAACATGTAAACAAGCTGTTTCGTATCGCAGAAGCAGACGCTGCGGGTGTTTGTGAATAATGTGGTAAGCATTAATAAACTTAGAGCTATCTATTAAAGACTTCCATGATTTGGAAACTGACCTGAACTGAAGCAATGGTTTGATGGGAAGCCTTTTTATGATTTCATGTTGGATTTCCAAAGGTATATTGTCTGACATTTTTTTTAAGGTTTTAATAAGGATGTTTGTTACGGTTTCATAGTTGATGTTTTTGTTTGGAGTAGTGATAAATGTCTGGTTTACTTTACTCTTTGAGTGCTGTGTGTACTGTGTCGAATGTGATTTAGGCGATTGGTCCAGTATTTGGGCTTACTTGGTTTAATGTGCTATGGGCTATCAATTGGTCCAAATCTTCTTTCCCACAACTGCAGTGATAAAGAAACAATCATGGTTCAGTCAGTCCGGTTTGGTTCGGTTTTCGGGTCCGATCCGCGGTCTATTATGCTGAGCCCTACCGTGCAATACAACTGCATCGAAGATAAGATAATGGTGGTTTGTGGGCATAAAAGGTGATAAGACTCACATGTCGGGTTTGAGTTCATCAAGCTATACATTCAACGAGTTTTGTTACAAACTAAACCAAATTTTTACTACAAAATCATGTTAAAAAGTAGGTACTGTATTTTTTATTTTAAAATAGAGGAACGTAGGAAAATCAAAATTGAAACAATTTGAGTCCATCTAAATATCATCCAACAAAAAAAATATGTAAAAAAACACTTTTGTAGATTTTGTAAAAAAAAAACTAAAAAAATAAGGGGGTAACTAATAAAAGAGTAAACTGTAAAATATATCCTTGTGGTTTGCCAAATTTTATAGTCTACATCCTTGCCAGATAAGTTGGGCCATATACAACTATACATTCTTCCGTCAGCAACATTAGACAATACACGTCTTTAGAGACGAACGATGCAATATTGTTACTGTGTTACTGTTACTATTACTGAAAGTTACTGTTACTGTTACTGTTAGTGTTAGCGTTACTATTATTTGTGGAAAGTTAGAAGGGGCCGTAGGGATGGCAACGGGGTGGGGAATGTTGGGGATCGTATTTCCCATCCCCATCCCCGTTTCCCACTCCCATCCCCATCCCCATCCCCATCCCCGGCCCCATCCCCGCGGGGATTTAGGGATTTTCCATCGTTAAACATAAAAAATACACTAACTCATCGAAAGTATAAAGAATTTGACCCATAAAATGTCTCCAGAAACGTACATCACTCATACTTAAATTAGTTACAATGTTAATCCAACTTTAATGTATCGTAGATACTGAGACAACACATATAATATTAGAATAATGTGCATTGTGTGTGTGTATTCGGACAAAACATTGGTTAAGTAATATATAGTAATTAGTGTTTAATTGTTTATACTTTTAAAGCTATTTGATCATCTAAATATCACAGAGCCATATACATTACATGTCAATGCTCATAAAAATATACATATAAAAATAAATGTTATATGGATATACATATTGTTGTTCCAATAATATCACATCTACTTATAATCTTAGAGAGATAAAGAGGGTGTGAGCACTTTAGTCTAGTGAGAGAAACGAGAGAAAAGAAGAAAGTCTCGCATAGAGATAAGATAGAATACACACCTCATAACCCATGAGGTAGGGGGTATTTATATCCATACATAGTCAAGCATCCTCTCGCAACTATACAAGTGTTGCGAGAGTATCATGCTGTCGCAAGCCACTACAATATTACACAACATACCCTAGACTTATACAAAATATAAATAGAAGTTCATGTTCTAATGATTTACACTTTTCGTGTTCCAACAATCTCCCCCTAAGGGTAGATCATTCAGGTCTTATATTTATGGGCTTCTTGTCAGGCCAACTTCGACATCCGATTCTTTGTTCCATTCTTCTCCATGATGCTCGAAGCGTCAACCTTTCCTAATCACATTCACAACTCTGGTCAACATACGATGATTACTGGCAGTCATCTCTATCTGCATCTTCTCTACCTTTCTCTTTATCCGCTCAAGTTTCTTCAGTATCCATAGCAGAGTACCGGAAGAGAACTTGGCTACTTCAACGACTCTGAATAGTCTTTTCTGCTTTTTATCGGTCACGTGCACAAGACATAGTCCAAGGCCGGGTTTTGTGAAGCACGTCCAGCCTTTGACTTTCTGAATACCAAGACAAGCTAACATCGGAGGTGTCAGGTTGATCTTCCTCTGATAGCTTTCAATACCCAATTGGAAGTCTTCAATGTGAGCTACTACAACATAAGCTCTCATGAAAATCATTACCGATTCAACCACGTCTTGATCAATGTCTTTCTTGTTGTAGCAGTCTCTTATTCTCTTTAGAATGTCTTCAAGATCATGAGGATGAAGGTTGATGTAGTCAGCTTCAGTGAACCGGTAGTGTTGATTATCTGTGCGTACAACGTGATATTCAACTGATCCATGAGAAGATTGATAATCTGAGTTAACTTCGACATATCTTAGGATTCTGTGCTTCAAGTAGACTTCTTCACGAGGCTTGCGTCTGAGCTGCCTTAATCGATAAAATCCCCTCGATCTTTCATTTACGTTAATAATCCCCAGATATGCGTCTCTGTTGTACTTTTCTGGATCAACTTCCGTTTCAGAGAAGATATTAGCAAATCTACCTTCTTCTAGAAATGGTTCTGTAATTTCCTCATACGTTGCTACTTCCTTGGTTGATGGTTGGTATTTTTCTGGACCGTGAAGCATGTACAAAAGATCGTCGTTGATGTACGGAACTAGAGGTGCATTATCTGATCTTGGAACTCTCGGGATCTGTTTCCATAGTGGAGATCGTTCTCTTCTTCTTGGTCTGAACCCTTCATTCTCAGCTCTTGAAGCTTGTTCTTTCGGTTGTGGTTTATCCCAAGAAGTTGAGGCATTTAAAGCTTTAGATACCTCTTGATCGACAAATCTTGTGTTCAAGTCTCTGTCACTTTTGAACTTGTAGATTACCGAATCATAGATACCTTCCATTCTTTTCTCCAATGGATCATCATCCCTGATATTTAATCCAAATCTTTCATGCAGATTAGAGAATAACTAGTCTAGTTGTGTTGGAGGATCTTCAGATTGTTCAACCGTTTGCATTGGACCCTTTAACACATCATCTAATTCATCATCATCATCATCATCATCATCATCAATATCCGACACATTGAACCCTCCGAGCTCTGGAGGTATATCCCCTTCCCGATACGTCATGTCTGTCCAAAAGTCTTCTTCATCATCTACACTTCCCTTTTGAGTTTCAGCCCCAACTACTTCATCTTCCATGTTCACACCTTCATATTCGTCGGTTTGTTGTTGTGAACTGGATTTGTTGTGTTGTTGTTGTTGAGGTGAAGCTTGTTTTTGTGTTGAGAAATTTGTAGTTGTTGCAGATCTTGGTCTTTTAGCGCTTTTCTCCCCCTTAGGATCATCCTGATCGAGATCATCCTGACTGCGCTTTCGTGAATGTGGACGACAATGACTTTCCAACTCGAATACCCTCGATAACAGCTTCTTGATTAGCTTGATTGCCTCAGTATTATTCTGCTTCACTTTCTTCTTGAGGTCTTTGAAGTGAGTGTCAGCTTGGGTTGTTGTCGGTGGTTCAACTTCAGGCTCCGGTAGTCCATTGTATATATTGGGGTGAGCTTCTTGTAATGAATTGTCATTCAAAAACCTATCTAGCATTATCTTTGAAAGACGTTCCAATGATAGTTTTTTTGTTATTAACGAAGATCCAGCTTGAGATTCACGTTGTCGTTGGGTTGAGAATCTTGCGTCCATATTAGCTCGTATCTTCCCCATTACTTCATTGAAGTGTGTGGTTGTGACTAATGGAACTGGTTCAGCTCGGATTCTCGAGAATAGGGTTGATGTTGATGTTGTCGGGATATGTTTCAATGGAATTGTTGTTGATGATGGTTGTTGTGAAGTGTGAGTTGTGATCGGGGTTGTTGTTGTTGTTGTGAGTGGTACCGTTGTTGTTGTTGTTGGTGGTGTTGGTGTTGTTGTTGGTACGGATGGGATGCCTTCGGTGGTAACGGGATGAGTGAGCGGGTGTAGCTCAGTGGACCTAGACCTACTGGTTTCATTCTTCGTCTTCGTCCTAAGCTCCTTTCTATGGGTGTCATCTCCGTCCCCCTTATCATCTCCATCATCGTCATCCGGACAATCATCACTATCCTTAAGCTCCTCACTATCCTTATTCTCCTTAGAAGGTTCACTAGTCTCCTTATCCTTCCCCACACCATCTTCGCCTTCGTTTGTTTTCCTAGACTCATCAGTTTGTGGCTCGATGAGTGTATCCCCTTCTTCGTTATCATCATCGTCTTTCAACTGACTAAGCTTACTCCCCGGCTTAGTTCTTTTTCTTGCTTGAGTCTTCTTTCGCATCCTAGGGGGTCCTACTTTGGCGTACTTTGACCTTATGCGCTCCCGGGGTAGGTTCACTCGGTTTTGAGCTTCCCATAGGAGCGTTAACTAACTCCTCATACTCCTTGTATGCATCTGATGCTTTGTCAGCAAGATCCAGAAGTGCCTGTAGTATCGGCATGGGTGGATTCTCAGTCACAATGGAGAAACCATGTGTGTTGTGCATGTAGGGTTCTTTTGCTGTAGGATCATCTCTCTGCGTGAGATATTCGGATGTTGCCTCATGAATTGAGCAATCATCAACTTAATGTATCTGACAAATGGAATGCATACATTCTTCTTCTTCTTCTTCTTCGTTGATTTCTTTCCGTTTACATGGTCAACAATATCCACACAGATCATCTTTTCATAGTCAAGGTGGCGTTGTTTTACGATACCATACATGATTTGGTAAAGTGTAGTTGTGCCTCGATCCATCCCTGTTTCTTTCCCCGTTATGAAATGGTTCAGAATTAAGAAGAGCGTATCCCATCTCGTGGGAAGAAACTTCCTTTTGAATGCTGATAATCGTTTGAAGCCTTCAGCATCTTTATCGTATCCCAGCTCAATGAAGAATTCAAGTAGCTGGTCGGAATTTGGTGGCTCTTCAAAGTTTTCATAGTTGCCGTGATATGCAGCAGGAAGATTTTGTGCAGTATGAAGATCTTCTGACGTCAAATTGACTTGTTGTATCTCAATTGTGCTTTGAAGAGTATCAGGCTTTACTTCGTCTAGGAGCACAACATGACGCCAGAATTGTTGTATGTAGATCATGGGAGTGGTTGAGTCCGATGATGATAGTGCGGGATAAATCGGATGATTTCGGAGAATCTCCGGGATTATGTTGTGATCACATTCGAAGGAGTTAAGAATGAATCGATGATTGCAATCACCAATTTTGAGAAATTCAGCTGCGGGAACAAGTTCTTCATTAGTGGGGACATGAGCAGCTGGAACTTCTTCCTGAATGTTTTGTGGTTGATCTTGAACTTGTTCTTGAGCCATTTTGTGAATATGATTCTGAAATGATATGAAAGTTGTAAGTATATGGATAAATTTAAATTCATTTATTTCACTCTCTCTGTTTTTGTATGCTCTGACATTTCTTTTTCGAGCATATTTATTTTATTTTCTTTTCTTATGCTTTCTTGCTTTTATAGCATAAGCGCATGCTCTTTTCTTTTCACATGCGATTTAGTTCTCTCTGTCTGTTTTTGTTTTTCTTCACCAAAAGTTTGTTTTGTGATACTTTTTCAAAGTATTTTGAGGTTTAGACTGAACATTGTTTTATTTTGCTCATGCTTTAAAATATACGTCCATCTAACCGTCTTTGATTGTTTTGGGAAAAAGTATCAACTTTTGTTTCAAACTTAAGTAATCTAGTGTATACTAGATAACTTGTTTGGAAAAACATTTACAAAGATAATTTAATTGCACGAGCGTGAGATTTCTTGATAAATGACTAAACTTTGAACTCTCTATTACGTTGCCTAGTTAAAGGAGTCCATTATCAGCTTTTAGGTGATAACTATTCCTAATAACTATCTTGAAGATGAGAAGTTCTCAGTTAAATCAAGTATAAGTCGTCTCAAAAGAGCTTTTGTTGCATAAGTGTGAGATTTCCCTAAACGTATCAAAACCTTGAATACTCTATTACGTTGCGTAGCTAAAGGGGTACATTATCATTTTTGACGTGACAACTAGCCCTAATAACCACCTTAAAGATGAGATATTTTTAGTTAAGACCGTGTCGAGTTGTCTCAAAACCATTTGAAAACAGATTAGAGTGAAAAGCATTTCAAGGTTGCATGATTGTTTTTAAGTTTAAAATTCATAGCTTTGGCAGCTGAGAAATAATTTGAATTTTATCCGTCAAAACCATTCATTCACATTGACATAATAAAATGTCATTCACAAAGTGTATATGCAATCATAGAAAAGTCTATATATTTTAATTAAACATATGCATCTCAAACTACGTAAAGACAATATCGGGATACAATCCTAGTCTAATCCATATTAAACTAATCATATGCATGTTGTGTCCATAAATCTTAAAAACTCTTCCTTTTAGTAAGAGATTAGATATGTCTTATTTAAATGGATTTTCAAAGATTTTTGAACTACACTTTTTGTTTTAAAAACTTGGCTCATTTTTGAACTTTTAATTTTTGAAAAGTTATTTTAGAAAATTTGAAGTTTTGAACAAGTTATGACTGTTTTAGGAAAGAATATTTTGCCAAAAGTATTACTTTGTCAAAATTAGTTAAAATGTTTGTGAAAGTTTATATAAGTATAAAACCTATAAAGGTTTCGCAAAGATTTTAAAAAATTTGGGCAGAGCAACATTTAGAAATTGGTGGGTAACAAAGTTTCACAAAATCTACTATCGCAGGATTTGGTATCGCAAACATGGTCAAATATAGTCAACTGTCGCAACAAGGTAAAACAGGTATCGCAAAATAATGTTGTGATAGTGATAACGCTCAAATCTAACATGTTTTATTAGTGTTATTTTGAAGATTGTGCATGTTATTTGGTTGTATTTGTGAACATTTTACGCTTAAAAGGTGCAAAAGATGTATTCAGGTTCAGGTACAACTATGTTGAAGGAAATAACGAAAAAGATGAAGAAAAGTCGACAAAATCAAGTATTTATGCACGCAGAGAAGTTTTCCGTTCAAGATAAAGATTCATGTTATGATTATTTCCAAGTTCAAGAGAAAGATGTGAAAATGGAGTCAAGATTAAGTTCCTAAAAGAGTGTTAAAGGATGAAGTTATATGCTAGCTCATGGTTGAAATTCATGTGCAAGAATCGGTCTCGACCCAAGGTTCACATTCCAGACCCAAGGTTGAAGCTGAGATTCAAACCCAAGGTTCATATCTCAAACCTTAGGTTCAGCAGACATCCAAACCGAAGGTTCATAGCCCAAACCGTAGGTTGAAGTGGTCAGAGTGTTCCCAAACCGCAGGTTCAAGATCCCGACCGCAGGTTCAGGCACTTAAAGTCTTCCAAAGTTGCATTTAAGTGAGGAATTAAGTACCATTACTCCTATGGCCGATCATCTACTTCTAATAACTCATTTTGCCTTCACTTTATGACACTTTGTGGCCAAGAAATATGCTTGGTGACCAAGGATTATTCAACTACAAATAGGAGTGCTTGGTTAAGTGTTTTTCACCCATAAAAAAAATAATAATCTTTCTCATATAACCTAAACCAATTCTCTCTACACTTGGAGGATTCTCTCCTACCACTCCCCACCATTTCTAGAGGTGTTGGGGAGTTGGTTTGGTCTACCTTTGCAAGACATATGGCTTGATCATTCCTACACCATAAGGTTTGATCATAGTTCATACCATTTAAACCCCATATACATCACCAACAATCCTTATTACCAAACACCCTTAAGTCATATACTCACAACATGAGGATGATTTCCAGGAAGGTTTCGGGATTGATGATTTGTATTTTGGTAGTTTCTTTTGGTTGGAATCACATGGTTGGAATTGTAGCATTCGATGCTTTGACTCTAATGTTTGGTATTGTTTCTATTTAAATTCAATCATATTAATGTCTTTGCTTATGTTGATTATGAGAATTCCTTTGTGTGTTGTGTTACTTGTTTGATTACAATTGTCTCTTTATACTAGTTTGGGAATTATGTATACTTTCGTGTGAATGATTGACTAGTTGGTTAGAGAAAGTGATTGTTCTCGTAAGTTTGTTTAAATATAATTCATGTTCTAAAACTTGTTGATTAAACATTGTTGGATTTAAAGGTTGAAATGATTTCTAATATTGTTTGATTCCAAGAAGTTGGTGCACAAATGGATTGGTATTTGATAATTGACAACTATTGAGTATTCAAGTTTTTAAATGAATTCGGAAATATTTAATCACGAGATTGGGTCGAAAGAACTCGTAAGAACTAATGAAACTAATCATCTTTTTCATACATTTGATAACACAAAGAGCTAGCGTAATGGGATGAGATATAGGCCAAAAGGACTCACCCGTGAAACTAGTAGAAACATGGATTTTCTTGATATTACCCATTGACTAGAAGTCCTTGTGAAAATGGATATGTGCCTTCTATGTTTCACCCAAACATGTTCAACATTCCATCACAATTTTTTATTATTCCCAAACAAGCGTTTATGTGCTTACATCATGCTTTTATAATTTCTTTTCTTGGTGGTTTGATCCGTGACAATCAAATCCATCAACTTGTTACTTGCTTAAACAATCAAACAACATTTGAGTACAACCAAGTCTCGTGGGACGACCTTGACTTACCAATCCCTTAACTATAACGGACGAGTATACTTGCTCGTATGTGTTCCTAGTTAACCGGTAATTCTTGTACTATAAATTTAAAACCTGGTGGAACGCATCAAGTTTTTGGCGCCGTTGCCGGGGATTTGGTTCTTAGGTGTTTGTTTACTTGTTTGTTGAATTGTTTGCTTGAAATGTTCGATTATTTGTTTACTTGCTTCTTATATTGATTCCTTGCTTGAAATGTTCGTTTGCTTGATATATTGATTGATTGCTTGCTTGTTTACTAATTTGTTCGAATGCTAAATTGCTCTTGCTCATGAATGATTGTTTCTTTGCTCTTGTTTGATTGCTCTTGCTTGCTTATTTGCTCATGATAATTGCTTAATTGCTTCACTTGCGTCTTGTTTCATAAAATCTCTTAATTCTCATCTTTGCTTAA
This sequence comes from Artemisia tridentata subsp. tridentata, assembly GCA_021014915.2. Taxonomy (NCBI): domain Eukaryota; kingdom Viridiplantae; phylum Streptophyta; class Magnoliopsida; order Asterales; family Asteraceae; genus Artemisia; species Artemisia tridentata. The sequence goes on from CP139508.1 coordinate 237,724,355, forward strand.
TGATCTTGGCATCAAAATCAAATGCTTTGGTGTCGGGATTTTCTTTCATGTCTTCTAAAAAAATTCTCATCTTAATGATTGCTTCCAAAGTTTGTGCTCGAATTGCTTGCGAAAAAAAACCCCCACCATTGTGTTTGTCTTAATTTTCATTTGCTCTTTTATTGTTTAACTTTATTTTTAAAATTTAATAACAGTCTTAAATTTTAAAGCTTGTTTATATATATATATATATATATATATATATATATATATATATATAAATATATATATATATATATATATATATATATATATATATATATATATATATTATATAGGGGGGCTTTCTTACGAGAACCATTTTATCTGCGAGAACTGAGAGAACCACAAAAAAATACATGCACGCCTTTTAAAATAAAATAAAAATACATGCAAATCATCAATAATCGTAAGTATCCACCTATGTTCTTCAATATCATCATGAACTCATCATCTTTTTTCACAAAAACCTTACACAAGGCCGCAATATTGTCGTTGCACGCCTTATAAGAACATACATGCACACCTTCATAGAAAAATGTTGTATTTCCAATTTCTTATCAAATTCTTTAGAACAACTATGTTTTTTTAAAAACATATATGTTGTTTTTAGAACATATGTGCAAAAATACAATTATTGAAGGCGTGCATGTATGTTTTTGGTGGTTCTCTCCGTTCTCGCAAATAAAATGGTTCTCGCAAGAAAGTCTCACTATATATATATATATATATATATATATATATATATATATATATATATATATATATATATATATATATATAAAAGGTGTGTCTCAAAAAAAAAAAAAAAAAAAAAAGTAAAAATTCGAAAAGAGAAAAAAAAAGCGGATCTATTTTGATGGTGGCCCAAACCAACTCTACATTTGTTTTTGTGAAATGTTATATTTGTCTTGCAAATAATGACAGTTCCACGGGCATACCATTTAAGATCCGACAAAGTGATGTGGTTCATATATATATATATATATATATATATATATATATATATATATATATATATATATATATATATTATATATAAAATTCTGCAAACCGACGGTCCAAAACTCGACCGAACGGTTTTAAACTCTCTGTGACCCAGACCAACACCATCCGACGGTCCAAACCCCAGACCGACCGGTCCAAACTCTCGGTAAACTTTTGAACTAGTCAAACCGCCAGTCCAACATTTTGAACCGCTGGTTACTGTAGCATTAAAAAAAAAAAAAAAAAAAAAAAAAAAAAAAAAAAAAAAAGAAGAAGAAAATGTTCCTCGTAAAAAAAATAAAAATAAAAAGGTTTTTTTGATTTCCTTTTTCTGTTCATTAATATAAAAAAAAGAAGAAAAATAATAATAATAAAGTAAATATTTTTGTTTATTTGTTTATTTACTTAAGTTGTAATTAATCTAGTCTTTCTTTAATAAGTTTAAATTGTTTGAACATCATTTTCTTTAAACTTAAACTTGTGTTTTGCATTTCAAATTTTTGTTAATCTTAGTACGTCGTAAATAAATAAATAAGTACTTGTTTTTAAATAAAAAAATGTTTTGAACTTTGTGGGTATGTTCACTGGAAACCCTCACGAGACTTAACTCGTCCACTCGGGCCACCGAGGGGTTTAAAAGGCTTGTTGCATACGCTAAATGCAACCGTGATGCATACGAAAATGAGTTTTAGAATTTTACGTGTTTTTTGTAGTTTAGTTTATTTTTGCAGATTTAATAAGCTCTTGGAGATTGAATGATTGTGGCATTACTCTCTTGATTGGACATGTTTGGTTGGAAGAGAAATCGATTGATCTCGCGTACTTAACATTTTATCATATGGAGTTTGATCGCGATTGCTTAAGCCCGTGAAGTTTCGTTTCTCTCGGTCTTTTCTTATCTCAATTTTCCCTACTTTTTCATGCTTTGAAGTTTAGTTTTCATATTAAATATAATGCGTAATTTAAGTGTGGGGGAAACTAAAATAGTGAAAAACGGAACTAGTTTTAAATTTTCATATTTTTGGGCCAATTTTTAAAAGTTTTGTATACTTGTTTGCCCTTAACTTCTAGTGTTTTCACGCATATAGGTTAATATATTAGAATAATTAGATAATCCCACTGGTGAAATTGGTAAATTTTGAAAAATTCGAGATGTGTCCCGATTGACATTGCAATCCATTTTAGGATCGATAATATTTTGCTAGCGCAATTATAGCCCATTACCACTAAATATGTGAGGATTTGAGCCTATTCTTATATAGCGTACATCTTTTATGCTTGATCTTTTTGCTATAAGTGTACCGGTGATTTTATTTATTCTAGAACTTGTGCATGCAAATCATTACCAGACCGCAGTGAGATCACCTCGTGTAATATAAGTGTATTCGTGTGACAAAGAGGCACCCTTAGGAATTAAAACCAAATGGCCTTCCATTTTACATCTAATGATATATTAGCTAGTCACATCGGTTAGTTAACCTCCCATATGGACCCATTTGTTAGTGCTCATTTTTAGCGCTAGATACCCTTAGAACACCCTCCGAGCCAATCTTTTCATTTTTGTTACATCCAGAAAAATACAAAAATATTTTACACTTTAAACCTTAGCTTACCCCTTGTCAAAGTCTAAACGGTTGGTTGCTAGTTGCTTAGAATGTTGGATAGTTTTTGATGATTATTAGTTAGCCACATTGTGTCATTTGTGTGTGCCATTCCGAAAAGATGAAGGTGCGCAACTTCTTATTTGTATTTTTGTGGTGTATGCTTATGCGAAGTGTGGGGGAGATGTGATGTGAAAAAAATAAAAAAATGAATAAGTCATCGAAGAAAAAGAAAAAAAGAAAAAATATATGTGATGACAATTATAGCCAATGTGCTATATTATTATTATGAAGATGAAGGAAGATAAAGTATGTTTGAGATATCGATTAGCCATTGTGCTAAGACGTGATATATATATATATATATATATATATATATATATATATATATATATATATATATATATATATATATATATATATATATATATATATATATATATATATATATATATATATATATATTTGGTGATCGATATGTGAAGAGGAGATGATTGTAACTATAATCATTTTCGGGTTCGTGGTTTGTTCAGTAACTAGCAACATGGGACTTTGACTTGACCTTATTTTTCTTTTAAAACCAATTTCATAAAAATATCCCATGCCTTTTTCCCTACCTTTTCCACTTTGTGAAATTATCAAGTGTATTGACATGTAGTGACCATCCGATTTCTTGAGGAATTAGGTAGCGTTGTTAGCGATCTAAGGTTATCCTTAGTGACCATCCGTTATTTGGTGATGCAAGAATTCGTTGTTAGCGAGCTATTATGTTTTGCATAAGATAGTTGCACATAAGTCTAATATAACCCTTGAAGCCTTAAACCCGAATAAAAGTCCTCTTTAGATGTTTACACTTGGTGTTTACGCCATGTCGGTGGAGTTTTGTTTTTTGTACAAGCCTATGGTAATAAACGGATCATGTCTGAGCAATATGAGTGTGATTTTCTTATATACTCCACCACCAAAAATATATGAGTGTTGAGTGAATTATACTTTCATTCCTTTTCGTGAGGTGCTTAGCCATGTTATCAAGCGAGAGAATCCATAGGGTATTGTCAAACATCTCGGTTTTTCACCACTAAAGCTTAAAACGATGAATTGTATCTAGTACTTGTACTTGGTAGATTTGCATCATATTTTTATTAATCATTTTTCATACACCATGTGGGATATATTTTTTAATTGCTAGATTTGCTTGAGGGCAAGCAAACCCTTAAGTGTGGGGGAGTGTGCGCTCATTTTTCGCTTATTTATAAAAAACCAAAAAGATTTTTCAATATTTTCAAAATTTTCAAAAAATTTAAATTTTTTTTCTTTTCACTTTGCCATTTAAATATGCATTTTAGTTTTTCTTTTCTTAGATTTGCTTGAGGGCAAGCAAAGTTTAAGTGTGGGGGTATATGATAACGCTCAAATCTAACATGTTTTATTAGCGTTATTTTGATGATTGTGCATGTTATTTGGTTGTATTTGTGAACATTTTACGCTTAAAAGGTGCAAAAGATGTATTCAGGTTCAGGTACAACTATGTTGAAGGAAATAACGAAAAAGATGAAGAAAAGTCGACAAAATCAAGTATTTATGCACGAAGAGAAGTTTTCCGTTCAAGATAAAGATTCATGCTATGATTATTTCCAAGTTCAAGAGAAAGATGTGAAAATGGAGTCAAGATTAAGTTCCTAAAAGAGTGTTAAAGGATGAAGTTATATGCTAGCTCATGGTTGAAATTCATGTGCAAGAATCGGTCTCGACCCAAGGTTCACATTCCAGACCCAAGGTTGAAGCTGAGATTCAAACCCAAGGTTCATATCTCAAACCTTAGGTTCAGCAGACATCCAAACCGAAGGTTCATAGCCCAAACCGTGGGTTGAAGTGGTCAGAGTGTTCCCAAACCGCAAGTTCAAGATCCCGACCGAAGGTTCAGGCACTTAAAGTCTTCCAAAGTTGCATTTAAGTGAGGAATTAAGTACCATTACTCCTATGGCCGATCATCTACTTCTAATAACTCATTTTGCCTTCACTTTATGACACTTTGTGGCCAAGAAATATGCTTGGTGACCAAGGATTATTCAACTACAAATAGGAGTGCTTGGTTAAGTGTTTTTCACCCATAAAAAAATAATAATCTTTCTCATATAACCTAAACCAATTCTCTCTACACTTGGAGGATTCTCTCCTACCACTCCCCACCATTTCTAGAGGTGTTGGGGAGTTGGTTTGGTCTACCTTTGCAAGACATATGGCTTGATCATTCCTACACCATAAGGTTTGATCATAGTTCACACCATTTAAACCCCATTTACATCACCAACAATCCTTATTACCAAACACCCTTAAGTCATATACTCACAACATGAGGATGATTTCCAGGAAGGTTTCGGGATTGATGATTTGTATTTTGGTAGTTTCTTTTGGTTGGAATCACATGGTTGGAATTGTAGCATTCGATGCTTTGACTCTAATGTTTGGTATTGTTTCTATTTAAATTCAATCATATTAATGTCTTTGCTTATGTTGATTATGAGAATTCCTTTGTGTGTTGTGTTACTTGTTTGATTACAATTGTCTCTTTATACTAGTTTGGGAATTATGTATACTTTCGTGTGAATGATTGACTAGTTGGTTATAGAAAGTGATTGTTCTCGTAAGTTTGTTTAAATATAATTCGTGTTCTAAAACTTGTTGATTAAACATTGTTGGATTTGATGGTTGAAAAGATTTCTAATTGTTGGGTCTAATAGTTGAGTTGATAAAGACAAAACATATGAAACATGAGGGACTATTGATGAAAAAGAATGAAACTTCACAAAAGGAAAAGATTACTATGTATCTTTTATTATTCTAGATTATTCTTTGTGTAACCCTAATCCTCTATTATGTAAAGAGGATTAGAGGTGTAGGTTTTATGTGTGTGTGTCAAGATGTAGACGTCTAAAAGAGTTCGTTGTGTCTAGGCATCGAGTTCCTACTACGGATGCCTAGGTTTTATGTGTGTTAATAGTTGTTAGAGATGATGACGAAGAACCTTGATAATAATAATGAATCTTTTGTTATTCCGCTGTGCATCTTGTTTTGATCATTATTATTGTGTTTATTGTTTATCCTAGATCAAGGTCTAAACAATCTAGAGTCCAAAACGGTCCAAGAACTTATTTGATGATGGCGTGCATAAGTTCTATCAGGTGGTATCAGAGAGGGGGGCTCTCGATCTAGGGATGTTACAAGGTTCTACTGTCGAAGAAGATGCAGTTTTTAAGAAGGTACGATTTGGTTGTTAAAAGGTATACACGAATTTATTTATTTTTGATATCAATCCGTTAAATATATGTGGCGACAATGGTGAATTCTTCTAAAGTGCATTGGTCAATTGTTGTCATGTGGTAATTAATTAGATTACCTCGTACTGATTTGAATAAGTTGGTGTCGGTAGTTCTTCAATTTAATATGGTCAGTGGAGAGATTGTCAATTACTGTACGGTGGTTTAGCATATTATAATGGGTCGGTAATTAAATCTGTTGCTATTATTGTCTTTTGCAAGTTGCAAAGTAAAGTCAATTTGGTTTGATGATACAAGGATTTGATCTGTTCAAGATAAAAGGTGAATTTATTATCTGATTTGTTGTCTCTTACACATGGGTTTGTGGATTAGTTAAGGGTACTACTGACCGGACCCTCCCTACCATGATTCAATTTTGATGAGTATTAATGATGATCATGTGTGAAGGTTTGTCGCTAGTGGAGGTTTGATACTGACTAAAGGTGTAATTAATTAATCGGTGAGTAATTTATTTAAGTTTTTCGTATTACACATGTGGGTGTCAGTGGTCAAACATGAGGTAATTTGATTTAACGTGAAGTACTAATTCGGTCAGTATCTTTATTGTTTGGTATAATTAATACTACTGCTCGAAGATTTTTATACTGCTTCTCGCTTTATGCTTCTGCTGCTAGCATTATTGGTACCTACTGCTACCCTCAAGATTGTACTGCTAGTTTATTTTTTTAGTGCTGCTCGGGTAGTGATTCTGCTGCTAGTTGAATTTTAATGCTGCTGCTCTTTGTAATTCCTACTGCTGCGTTTAGATGATTTACTGCAACATGTAAAGAGTTTTATGGTTCGATATAGTTGCATGATTTACAAGCAGTAAGGGGAAGTACATATGATTGATTGGAGATTTGAGACACACACATGGGATATTGGATGACACACACAGAAGAGTTTATTGAGGCAGTAATCATGTTAACACTGATTGAAGTTCGTTACTTTTTCTACATGGTTTCTACTGCTTTACCAAAGAACTGTTTATATTGTTTACTAAAGCTTGATATCGTATATTATTGTTGTCATTTTTCAAACCTAATGCGGAATTAGGATGCTCATTCATGGATGGTACGACATGGTGTTCGTTATTATTGTTGGTTAGTTATTCGAAAAGTTCTTTCAAATGGTTAACATATGGGTTTCAGGGGAAGCTTAAGTGTTTAAATGATTAACCATTTATGTGCTACATCGAGGTGAAGGTTTTCATGATTGCTCGTTGGTATTTTTACTGAAGATTTGGGATTTTTCTGTCTTGGATTCATTTATAAAAGAAAGCGTTTTGGTGTTCATTAATGGAGGGTGATTCAAGACATTGGAAGACTAAGTTGGATGTATGGTACTTGCTCGTGGTTAAGAAGATCAAAGTTGCATACTTTAGTCCCCTATTGATCATGACAAAAAGGGGAAGAAGATTTGATGATTTGCAACTTGTAGATTCTTGATGATTTGCATGGTGTAAGGGGAAGTCGCATGTTTCATGACATATTAACTTCAGGGGAAGTTCATGCTTATTGGTTTTGTCAATATCAACTAGGGGAAGATTGTTGGGTCTAATAGTTGAGTTGATAAAGACAAAACATATGAAACATGAGGGACTATGAAACATGAGGGACTATTGATGACAAAGAATGAAACTTCACAAAAGGAAAAGATTACTATGTATCTTTTATTATTCTAGATTATTCTTTGTGTAACCCTAATCCTCTATTATATATAGAGGATTAGAGGCGTAGGTTTTATGTGTATGTGTCAAGATGTAGACGTCTAAAAGAGTTCGTTGTGTCTAGGCATTGAGTTCCTACTGCGGATGCCTAGGTTTTGTGTATGTTAATAGTTGTTAGAGATGATGACGAAGAACCTTGATAATAATAATGAATCTTTTGTTATTCCGCTGTGCATCTTGTTTTGATCATTATTATTGTGTTTATTGTTTATCCTAGATCAAGGTCTAAACAACCTAGAGTCCAAAACGGTCCAAAAACTTATTTGATGATGGCGTGCATAAGTTCTATCACTAATATTGTTTGATTCCAAGAAGTTGGTGCACAAATGGATTGGTATTTGATAATTGACAACTATTGAGTATTCAAGTTTTTAAATGAATTCGGAAATATTTAATCACGAGATTGGGTCGAAAGAACTAATGAAACTAATCATCTTTTTCATACATTTGATAACACAAAGAGCTAGCGTAATGGGATGAGATATAGGCCGAAAGGACTCACCCGTGAAACTAGTAGAAACATGGATTTTCTTGATATTACCCATTGACTAGAAGTCCTTGTGAAAATTGATATGTGCCTTCTATGTTTCACCCAAACATGTTCAACATTCCATCACAATTGTTTATTATTCCTAAACAAGTGTTTATGTGCTTACATCATGCTTTTAAAATTGCTTTTCTTGGTGGTTTGATCCGTGACAATCAAATCCATCAACTTGTTATTTGCTTAAACAATCAAACAAAATTTGAGTACAACCAAGTCTCGTGTGACGACCTTGACTTACCAATCCTGTTGATACAAAAGTTGGGCGTTCCTTGTTTGGATTCCTGTTCCCGTATCTATTAGATCTTAATGCTTAAGACCTGCGCACTAAGAGAACAAAAAGACACCGTTAGGCTTATCGTGGGATTGTCTCCCACGATTATCCTCCGGCGTGAGAGTAAGTAATCGGTTTTAGGGTTTAGTTGAAGAGTTAGGGTTATTAGATCGTACCTTAATGAGAGCCGAGATGCCCTCTATATATACACGAAATCCTTGTTGGTTTCGTGTTCCTCACTCTTCGGCGTATCCCGCCTAAGTCGGTCGTTTGATACATATCCTATAAATAAGAGATATCCTATATCAAGACCATAAATAACTTCGGGTTTGGGCCTTCGTAAGCCCAAACCGTTATCGTGATAGCCCATTCGTGATGGGCTTGAGCCCATTCGTGATGGGCTTGAGTGTTAGTAGCGTCCATTGGTCGGGTTCGTGACCCGAATGCGGACTATACGTCATCAAATCCCTTAACTATAACGGACGAGTATACTTGCTCGTATGTGTTCCTAGTTAACCGGTAATTCTTGTACTATAAATTTAAAACCTGGTGGAACGCATCAAGTTTTTGACGCCGTTGCCGGGGATTTGGTTCTTAGGTGTTTGTTTGCTTGAAATGTTCGATTATTTGTTTACTTGCTTCTTATATTGATTCCTTGCTTGAAATGTTCGTTTGCTTGATATATTGATTGATTGCTTGCTTGTTTGCTAATTTGTTCGAATGCTAAATTGCTCTTGCTCATGAATGATTGTTTCTTTGCTCTTGTTTGATTGCTCTTGCTTGCTTATTTGCTCATGATAATTGCTTAATTGCTTCACTTGCGTCTTGTTTCAAAAAATCTCTTAATTCTCATCCTTGCTTAATGATCTTGGCATCAAATCAAATGTTTTGGTGTCGGGATTTTCTTTCATGTCTTCTAAAAAAATTCTCATCTTAATGATTGCTTCCAAAGTTTGTGCTCGAATTGCTTGCGAAATAAAAAAAACCCACCATTGTGTTTGTCTTAATTTTCATTTGCTCTTTTATTGTTTAACTTTATTTTTAAAATTTAATAAAAGTCTTAAAGTTTGAAGCTTGTTTATATATATATATATATATATATATATATATATATATATAAAAGGTGTGTCTAGAAAAAAAAAAAGAAAATATTTGAAAAGAGAAAAAAAAAAGCGGATCTATTTTGATGGTGGCCCAAACCAACTCTACATTTGTTTTTGTGAAATGTTATATTTGTCTTGCAAATAATGACAGTTCCACGGGATTACCATTTAAGATCCGACAAAGTGATGTGGTTCATATATATATATATATATATATATTAAAGTTTCTCAAACCGACGGTCCAAAACTCGACCGACCGGTCCAAACTCTCGGTAAAAACTGAACGCAGTCAAACTGACGGTCCAAAACTCGACCGAACGGTTAAAACTCTCTGTGACCCAGACCAACACCAACCGACGGTCCAAACCCCCGACCGACCGCTCCAAACTCTCGGTAAACTTTTGAACCAGTCAAACCGCCGGTCCAACATTTTGAACCGCCGGTTACTGTAGCAATAAAAAAAAAAATCTTAAAAAAAAAGAAAAAAATGTTCCTCGTAAAAAAAAAAAAAAGTTTTTTTGATTTCCTTTTTCTGTTCATTAATATAAAAAAAAAGAAGAAAAAAAAATAATAAAATAAATATTTTTGTTTATTTGTTTATTTACTTAAGTTGTAATTAATCTAGTCTTTCTTTAATAAGTTTAAATTGTTTGAACATCATTTTCTTTAAACTTAAACTTGTGTTTTGCATTTTAAATTTTTGTTAATCTTAGTACGTCGTAAATAAATAAATAAGTACTTGTTTTTAAATAAAAAAATGTTTTGAACTTTGTGGGTATGTTCACTGGAAACCCTCACGAGACTTAACTCGTCCACTCGGGCCACCGAGGGATTTAAAAGGCTTGTTGCATACGCTAAATGCAACCGTGGTGCCTACGAAAGTGAGTTTTAGAATTTTACGTGTTTTTTGTATTTTAGTTTATTTTTGCAGATTTAATAAGCTCTTGAAGATTGAATGATTGTGGCATTACTCTCTTGATTGGACATGTTTGGTTGGGAGAGAAATCGATTGATCTCGCGTACTTAACATTTTATCATATGGAGTTTGATCGCGATTGCTTAAGCCTGTGAAGTTTCGTTTCTCTCGGTCTTTTCTTATCTCAATTTTCCCTACTTTTTCATGCTTTGAAGTTTAGTTTTCATATTAAATATAATGCTTAATTTAAGTGTGGGGGAAACTAAAATAGTGAAAAACGGAACTAGTTTTAAATTTTCATATTTTTGGGCCAATTTTTAAAAGTTTTGTATACTTGTTTGCCCTTAACTTCTAGTGTTTTCACGCATATAGGTTAATATATTAGAATAACTAGATCATCCCACTGGTGAAATTGGTAAATTTTGAAAAATTCGAGATGTGTCCCGATTGACATTGCAATCCATTTTTAGGATCGATAACATTTTGCTAGCGCAATTATAGCCCATTACCACTAAATATGTGAGGATTTGAGCCTATTCTTATATAGCGTACATCTTTTATGCTTGATCTTTTTGCTATAAGTGTACCGGTGATTTTATTTATTCTAGAACTTGTGCATGCAAATCATTACCAGACCGCAGTGAGATCACCTCGTGTGACAAAGAGGCACCCTTAGGAATTAAAACCAAATGGCCTTCCATTTTACATCTAATGATATATTAGCTAGCCACATCGGTTAGTTAACCTCCCATATGGACCCATTTGTTAGTGCTCATTTTTAGCGCTAGATACCCTTAGAACACCCTCCGAGCCAATCTTTTCATTTTTGTTACATCCAGAAAAATACAAAAATATTTTACACTTTAAACCTTAGGTTACCCCTTGTCAAAGTCTAGACGGTTGGTTGCTAGTTGCTTGGAATGTTGGGTAGTTTTTGATGATTATTAGTTATCCACATTGTGTCATTTGGTTTGATCCGTGACAATCAAATCCATCAACTTGTTACTTGCTTAAACAATCAAACAACATTTGAGTACAACCAAGTCTCGTGGGACGACCTTGACTTACCAATCCCTTAACTATAACGGACGAGTATACTTGCTCGTATGTGTTCCTAGTTAACCGGTAATTCTTGTACTATAAATTTAAAACCTGGTGGAACGCATCAGATAATAAACAGCTATCGCAAGAAGTTTTGGAAAGTGCTATCGCAAGAAAAAGTTGTGATAGTAAGCTATCACAACACTTTAAGAAAAGGGCTATCACAAGAGATCTGTTGCGACACGTGTGTATAACAGCTGTCGCAACCAAAGTCTCACAGATTTTAAATTACTATTAAAATAAGTTTTTAGCTCTATCCTAAAGTCTCGCAAACCACCATTATTGGTGTCGCAACCCTAACTGTTCACCTTCGACCCAAGATTGATCCATTTTACCCCAAATCAAGCCGTTTAAGTTCCAATTTTCTTTCATAAAAGGGATCTAAACATCCTATCTCAGTCATCTAACCACAAGAATTCAATCAAAACACTCTTAATCGCAAACTCAAAAGTGATCTAAGTGTTGTGTTAATACACAACCCTAACAGCAGTTTTTGATCAATGTAATGCGTAACAAAGATGTAAAAGAAGTAGTTAAAGGTGTTTGTAATCTTACTTTTGCACGAAAAACACTAGAAATCAAGAAAGCTCTGTTTTGGGAGAGTTTTGCGATAGAGGTTTTTAGTGCAAGGAGAGAGAGTTGTGATAGCCAAAAGTTTTGTGTGTGTTTTTCTCTCGCAGTCAAATGGGTAGGTTATTCACCTTTTTGGACCTTTTGACCGTTTGACCTTTTGAGTTTTGACCCAGTTCTGCGAGAGTTTTGGACTTGGGGGAGGGTTCAAAGATAGTTTTAACAATTTTATTAAAACTTCCCCTTGGTTTATGCTCTCTTTCACACAAGGTCCTTTATTGACTTTTTATTTTTAACAAATATTTTGAAAACATTATATAATATATAATAGAGCGTGACAAAATGACTACAGTGCTGCCGTTTAGGGCTGGCCACTGTAGTTTTTTGGGCTCCGCTATCTGTCGTCCGTTTCTTTTAGCCCGTTTCCATTTGCGATAGTTACTAATAGAACACACTGGAGAGTTATACGTGTCTTCTGCGTGTCATTTTGTTGGTACCTGTGCAGTTGTTCTTCTCGAATTTTCATCGGTCATAATCCCTGCAAATCAGGCGATAATAGGTTTGTGTGTTTCTGTATTTTTTCGTTTGGGTTTATACGTTGATGGTTTTTTTTTTTTTTTTTTTTTTTTTTTTTTTTTTTTTTTTTTTTTTTTTTTTTGGTTTTTGCTATTTTTTTTAATTTTTTATTTTTTGTGTTCAGGTGTGGAAATCTTGAAGATCATTGTAGCAGCGAATCAGACGGTAATAGGTTTGTGTGTTTGTAGGTTTGTCTGCCTCTATGTTTGTGTACTTCTTCCTTACGGTCTATGTGTTGATTTTCCCCTTTTTTTTCTTTCTTTTTAATGCCTGTGCCTGATTTGTAATAACTAAGAATAAGGTTGTTTGTATAAGCAGTTGTGTCACTTTAATTGCTGTAAACCTGTGTTGGATTTGTATTTTTAACCATAAGAAGTAAGCCTATAAGAATAAAGTTATTTGTTAACTATGAGAACTAAGAGTAAGGCTGTCCGTAGAAATGGTTGTGATGGGTCTGTTAGAGGTGATCTTGGTGAAGGATTGCGCCTTGGTGGTGTTATAGATGTAACTACTGATTTAGATGCTAATAGCGGTGGCGGGTTTATGATGCTTAATATGCCAACCTCGGTTTGTGAAAGCATAATGATCCCCGCGTGTGACGTTGCCGAATTCATGTGTGTTGATGATTCCTTATGTTGTAACGACATCTTGCACGATGGTTCTGTTACCGTTAACAGTGTTCCTGCTATGTCTACAAAATCTTCGAATGGTATAACGATTAATGAACCTCAACAAGATTGTCTTCGTGGACTTCCAAATCGCATAAGTGTTACCGGAAAAGCGAAACAGAAGGTGGATGATATGCCGCCGTCAACAGCAACTGGTATTGTAAGCTTTTTGATTGTGGTTTGTTTGTACCTCTATTCTACTCATGCTTATGGTGTTTTTGACGCATTTTACATTTGCAGGTTCATGCTGGATGAATACGAGTATTCCAACACATTCTTCAGGTAGTATTTTCAATTTTCTGATTCTTTTTTTCTTAATGTTTTTTACATTGCATTCTTTGTATACCAGAGGTTCGAGTGGAAGGTCAGTCGAATTCTAATAGTAGTGGTGGGTTTTTGATGATTGATACGCCCAAATCGGTTTGGGAAAGTATAATGATCCCTGCATGTGACATTGCTGAATTCATGAATGGCGACGAGTCTTTATGTGGTACCAGCATCTTGCGTGATAATTCTGTTGGGAATGATGCTGTTGCTGCACTGCCTATCAGTTCTTCCAATGGTATATCAATCAATGAACCTGACCAGGGCAACGAGCATAACTTCACAGATCATACGGATGTCGTTGGAAAAGGGAAGCAGAAGATAGATGATGTCTCGCCATTGCCAGTAACTGGTAATGTATATATTCTGATTGCATTTTGTTTATGTTTGTGTTTTATTCATGTTTAGCCTTTTTTCTGACAAAAATTCCATTTGCAGGATCATCTAATATCAATTCAGATGTTTCAACATATTCGGGAACTTTCCAACCTTGCGGTAATATTGCGTATGTTATACTTTTTTTTCTGCTTTTCTTTTTGTTAATGTTTTCTTACATCACGTTGTTTTTATAGCAGACATTGCAGTGGGAAGTAGCAATAGTTTCGCACCGGATATCGGCAATGGTGGATTAAAATCTTTCACTTATAATATTTCAACTTTGGTTTCTTTGTTTTGGAGTGCATGCAACGGTTTTTTTTCCTCATCTGTGTTCGTTTTTTGCTGTTGTTTTCACAGTTGCATCTCAGTCTGCATCGACTCCAGTTTCTTCCTATAGCACTCAGTTTCAGTATATGTCATCACCTGCCAGTATCAATTGTCAGGTGTCTGAGAATCCTATAGCCAGTGCTAGGCGAGCTACAAGAAGACAAGGCCGGGTAGACAGAATGAGACCTCTTACTAGAGAAGAACGTACAGGTACTATTAATTATGTCGTTTTTCTATATGAATCATTGTTTCTGATTTTCTTTTGCGTTGTTGTTTATTTTTAACGCTTTTTTTTTTCCAGGCCCACCAGATACGTATGTGTCTTTAGGCGCATGTAACAGAATTTGTCGCCATTGCAAGGCACTATTTTGGTTTGAGGAAAGAGTCAGAAACGGAAGCCGTAGATTTCCAAGCTATCATAGATGTTGCATGGATGGTCAGGTGGTTTTGCGGCGACAATCCGAATACCCTGCATATATCAAACAGTTGTTCACGGACCGACACTTCATGGAGAATGTCAGAGCTTATAACTCAATGTTTGCTATGACTTCGTTGGGAGCTCAGATTGATGAATCAGTTAACAGAGGCCGTGGCCCGTATGTCTTCAAAATATCGGGACAGATTTATCATTGGATAGGTGCCCTTTGCCCGGCGGAGAACACTGATCCGCGCTTCTTACAGTTATATATCTTTGACACACAGAACGAAGTGCAGAACCGGTTAAGCCACTTTGAAGATGGTGGTCAAACATTAAGTCCGAAGATAGTTGAAGGTTTAATTCATGTTTTGGATGAGCATAATCAGTTGGTTCGTATCTTTAGGACAGCACGAGACCTGCTGGCTGTTGAAGACGTTCCTGATTATATCTTAAGCATGTAAGTTCATTTAACAAATAAATCTACCTGATTTCATAAACACTTGCCTAACTTGGAATATCCTTATAGGTACGATCAATTGGTCCCGCCACCGGTAATACAGAATGTATGCACATACCGGTATGATAACCTCGAAGATGAAAAGAGAAGAAACAGGGTCACAATAGATGAGCTTCTATGAGAAGACCCTAGAAACCAAACAGTAAGTGATAATCTATTACAATTCTTATCCTGTTAGATATGTGTTCATATATGTTTCACCCTTTGTGCTTTTTAACCTAAGACTGCCTTTTACAGAATGTTAGATTCACAGTCGTTGCAACAATTGAAGAGGTTGTCGTTGGCATACCGTGGTTCTTTCGCAAATGCCATGATTGTAGACGTAAAATCTTTGACGATCGCCCACATGCACATTGTGAGACACCAGATCCAACACAGCCAAATGATTACAGGTACAAATAAGCAAAAACAGTCTATAAACAACACAATCCTTAATACTATCTAATCAGCTTAACTATCTAATCAGTTTAACTATATTTATTACCTGTGCAGCTACTCCTTTAGGTTATTGATTTCTGACAACACTGGAGTGTTAACGTTAACATGCTTTAGCAATGAAGCACACTCAATGGTAACAGAAGTCAACAAAGTTATCTCAGAAGGTCACACAGATCCATATACACTCCCTCCACATTTGACTGCCCTGGAAGGAACTGTGCATCTGTTTCAACTGCATTTCTGTTATGACTAAAAACACAACTTTATCAAGCAACTAAATCTAAATATATATGAACTCGTATAAAAGAAATAGAAAGAGACCAAGAATCAGTATGCGTTAAATGAGATAAATAGAACTAAGATGGGACTAGAGATTGCGTTTAATAATAATAAGAAGTAAGAGATAAGAGTAATAAAGAAGAGAATAGAAATAATAAAGAAGTAAAGAAGATTAGATGGGGAATAAGAAGAGATAGAATGATAAGAGGTGGCACAGTAAAGAGTGAAATGGAACGTGTATGATATTAGCTTGGAGGAAAAGAAAGAATACAATAGCCTACACACACTCCCACCTTACCCTCTCTAATGCACACCTTCTAATGTGGTGGGAGTGTTGTATTTATAGGTGAGGAGAGATGCCCTAATGGGCTTTTGCTTGGGTTGGATGGGCTTTGTGTTGGACTTGGACTTTTACAAGATACATTGGCTTATCTATTACATTCTAATAAAGTCCAACACAAAGCCTTCTTGAACTAGTCTATTGCCTACAATCGACACACATTCTTACAAAGTTAATTTAAGATAAATGACCATCACTTCAATATAATTTAAATGCTAACAATCTACCCCTAAGGGATGGTCATTTCAATGATGCTCTGGTGATTGGTCTTTTGTCTTTGATGTCTTGATCTTTGTATGTCGATGTAGAATAGTCTTTGTTCTTCGTTCCTTCATGCTATGTGATTCTTCAAAGTAATCGTCTTTTGGTCGTTCTTGCCTTGATCAACATCTTCGTGTGATGATGCGTCGTGTCCTCCAACATACTCATACATCTTGGACTTTATACTTATGCTAACAATCTCCCCATAATCTTTCATCATTTGACATATGAACTTGTTCTTGACATTTTGACTATGTCTTTAACACTTGGTCTTTAACTTGATCTCCTTGTCTTGAACTTTTACATTTGACCTTAGATGAGGGATGTTCTTCATAAGTATGAGTATGCTGAGGTGAAGATGTTTGATGTATCTGATGATGGTTGATGGATGTTTATAGGTAGCTGCATAAAACTGTTAGTAATAATCATCCAGCGCTTACGGGTTAGGACTTCGAGATCGTCAACAACATAGTGTGTAGACTTTCTCTAATCTCCCCCAGGCCGTTCTGAACCGGATACCCCCGAGAGGGCTTACACGGACACACCGAAGTGCACCCACGATTCAGTGAGTCGCTGGAGATCACCCTACGACTGTAGACCGTTTGAAGCACGTAACCATCATGATAAAAATGGCAAGATCTAAGGATCTCATTAAGACTCATGTACACCATGTGTCCTTATTGGTGAACACAGGTGTATTATCTGGAAAGTGTTCCTAAGAGATTTTTGATGAATCTCATGGCTCTAGACTCTATTATGCGTTTTTGGTTTTAGTAGACGGAGGCATGGAGCAGAGTGCCACCTTTTCAATATCAGCACATCTCGGAGTGAGAGGCCGATAGATTATGCAGTGTTCTCCGTGAGAAATGAAACAAATATCTTTTAAGAGATATCTGAGTAGCTGGGAGGGGTTTGTGCAGCGCGTCACTGGGTCCATGACGTCTTGTCTTCAATATCAGTATCACCTTAGTGAGTACCGATAGCAGATGTATTGACCCGGTTTCTGCCCTAAGTTTTCATGGAGGGCTATTTCTTTTCACCATTACATTAAACTTTTCTTTTTCATTCTTCAACCCCTTCTTTCTCCTTTCTCATTTACTCCTTTTTTCAATCTTACCTAAGGACTTCTAATTCTAGACTATTGGAATTGTCCTTGGGTAGATCCCTCCGGCTCTGGCGGATCATAGGACATAAACCTAACCATAATCACCTTATTACTCCATGATTATCCTAGATTTATTGATCATATGCCATAAAGCCTTTTGTGAAAATCTCTCAAAGTATTTATGAGTAAAACGCATTTAGTTAACACTTCGAGAGTTTTGCATTTTCTGAAATACTCCCCCTTCACATGTGCTCATGCATTTTTCATAAAATTGCACATGTTGGGTAGAGTTCACACATTTTTGAATTGATTGACTTTCAATGAACATGACCTTTGCGAGACACGCTTACATCACTAGTTAGTCTAGCTTGAAATTATTACCCATCCCGGTCATATTCAATGATCATCTCTCGAATTGGTACATTCTACTCAGACAAGTCCTTTGCGAGACACGTTTACATCACTGGAGAACCAGCTTGAAATTATTACCCGTCCCGGACAAGTCTTTTCGATAACGGACATTTAGTTTCGTCAATTCGAGGGTTAATCTAAGTCGAGCTCTTTTGAGATTCAACTGCGATCACATTTTAATCACATTTCTCCCCCTCAAAAATAGCATTTCAATGGTATTTTTGATACCGATTAATTAAAATCTTTGATTTTGGAAAGCTGATAGGGAGAAACGGATTTTCATGAACTTTTGGAACATATTTGATTTTGAAATACTCCCCCTCAAAACTTGCATCGGTTCTGACATATTTTTAAACTTTGGAGCGAATGGGGAGTAAAGATTTGAAAATCTTAAGCAAAATTTTAGAAAAGTTTTGAAAAAACCTTTTGATGAATTTTGAATAAAATTTTGCTTAAGATTAAGAAGTTTGTTTTGATAAACTTTGCGTAAAAACTTCTTTTCTTTTAGGATTGTTGCAATAAAGTGTACAACAGGGTCCTTTCTTTGAAAAACGGGTTATGCACTGTTATGTGTGCATAAGCCATAATGGTTAAGCGCGGGTTGTAAGCTGAAATACTTACAAGCCATTGAGATTTTTAGGATAAGTGCTCGAAAGATTTTGATTAGCACTTTCCTTTCTTTGAAGCACGGGTCCTGAACTGATGTGTTCAGAAGCCATTAAAAAGAAATTTTAAGAAACGACATGTTTTGAAAACATTTAAATGAACTCTCGCTCAAGCATCTGTACATGCCCGTATCATTGTTAAATGACATTTCTAGGTACGTACAGAATATCGATTATACGAGAGACATGTCGTGAGAAGAATATTTTTGGATTTTTATATTTTATATTGTTTTTGTCTTTAATTTTCTATTTTTATATTTTGCTTTTGTTGGTTTTTCAAATTTTGTATTTTGTTTTTGATTTTATAAAAGAAATGGAAAATCAAAAATAGAAGATAGAGAGAATGATTTTGAAGAATTTACAGAATTAGAACCCTCTGATGAACTGGGTTCAGAGATAGTTGAGTCACCTGCAACCAAAGATGAAGAGTATTCACAAATAACAGTGTTAGAAGAACATGAATCATCACTCTCAGGGTGTTCACTATCAACGGTTGTAGTGGATTCTTCATCCCTATCCTGATGATTTTCACTATTATTTGTCTTGGTGTAGCTATCAAGAATCTTTCCTGTGGGAATCCATCTAAGACCAACTGTGTTAAAAATTTTTCCCGTGGGAATCCACCTAAGGCAAGATCTAGGAGTTGTTTCCTTATCAGATGCAGCGGAAGTCTCATTTTTGGAAAAACTACGTCCTGTAGAGATCCACCTAGTAGGTTTCTTAGCCTTTTGCTTCTTATCAACGAATTTGTTTCTATTTGTCTTAGTGGATTGTGCCTTAGCACGCAAATTTGCTTTCTTGATATACTGTGCCACACATGAATCATGATTAGCTGAAAAGACACATTTTTGACATGTAGGACAGACAAATTCAACATTCTTGTGCAAAACAGCAACCTTAACTTTGTCACTACAGTCATTTGAAGCTTGCTTCCTGTTCGAAGAGGAATTCTTAGTGTTGCATTCTACTTGTTTAACATTTTCTTTTTCGCAACTACTCTTAGATGCAGGCCAATCCCTAGTCTTTTGATGAGAGTTCCTAGGTAGAGGTTTACTACTACTAGCATTGCTTTGTAATGTTGTAGAATTCATCACCCTGGTTGGTGTTCCTAAAATTCCATCTTTTCGAATCTGTGCCTTTTTCCTAGCTTTTTCTAGATAGGGATTGTGGACCATATCGTTAGAACCAACAGATTCCTTAACAGTTTTTGTGGTCACATTCGGTGAGCTATTCCTTGGGGCACACACATTAAGGTTTAGCTTGTTGTCCTTTGAATTTGTTGTAGCATTCCTAGACTCTTTTGGATTATCTTTTGCACATAAGTCTAACGCCCTATGTGTTTGAGATTTAGAGGCAGACGCAGTAGTGGGACTAATCCTAAAAAGATCAGGTGCTATCACATTTGATGTTTCGACAACAACTTTTCCTTTTCCTTTCACATTCTCCTTAGGCAAGGGTGTGGAAATGGACATTTTTGGTCTAGCAGACTTATTTTCCTCACTCTTCCTATCTTGACGTTCAAGCTGAGACTTCAAAAGATTAATTTGTTCTTGCATGTTTTTATAAGAACGCTCATATGACAATTTGTCATACTTGCATTCTTCCTTTTTCTGATCCAGTTGTTTAAAATATGTGACATTTTCTTTTTCAAGCTTTGCAAATGCATTTTCATATTTTGAAACAATTTGGGAAGTCTCTGCTCGAATTCTTTCATCATCTTCAACATAATATATTTGATAAATAATGGACATAATATCAGTCGAGAGAGCTTCTTCAGAGAGTGAGTCATTTTGTTTTTCCAAAACTTTGATTCGTTCAATGTTTTCATTAGCTTCGTCCACCAAGGATTTGTGATCCTTGACGAATTCGGCTACTTCTTTCACAATAGCGTTCTCAACATGAATTGCTCTCGCATGTATTGCAGATACAATGGGAGTAATTTCTGTTTCGAACATCTTTTTCTGTTCAGTTTCAAAACTTGAAAACCAATCGTTGAATTTAGCGTTTGTTTTGGTTGCCACAACAGTTTGAAGCATTTCAACTCTCCTTTTAAGATCAGCCAAAAGTATTCTAGCTTCACTTGTGTGACAAGTGTTGTTAGAGTACATTTTTTCGATGTTAGAAAGATGTTTTGAAACAACTTTGAACTTTGAGACAGCCACTGGTTTTTTGAAAAACAAAGGTGATTCTTTTTGAACAAGATGAACTCCAGCAAGTTTGTTAGCTTCTTTATAGTCGATTGGTTGGATTTCTCTGTTCAATTGTCGCATTTTGTTTTGACTCTCTTTCGTAAGCTCAATCGTTTCATGCGAATCATAGCTGGTAGGTGGATCATGCACATCATTTATAATATTACCATTATATAGCACATTCTGTTTTTGCTGAGCTTTCTTGAGATAGCAAGGATTTTCACAACCGAGAGCCATTTTCTTCCTTGTGTGTAAAATCGGGTTTTGATTGTTAATTAACAAATTAATTGTTTGTGTAGAATGACCCGTTTTTACAAGCAATTCTTCCAACTTTTTAATAGTTTCCTGTTTGTCAAGAACTTCATCAAGAAGTTCATCTTCTCGTTTTGAAAACTTTGCTTGCAACTCTTTCTTCTCTTTTTCAAGATTAGAACAAGTTGATTTTTGTTTAGAAAGTTGGTTGGTTAAATCAGAAATTTCCGCTTTTAAGGATTTAATTTGCATGTTCAATTTAACATCAAGAGTGTCGTATTTGATTTGCAAATGTTTCTCCCTTAAAACAGAGTCACTGTAACCAATTTCAAGTTCTGACTGACGTTTATGGTTAAATTCAAAAGCTTTTTCGTTCATCTTGTATCTCTCAAGCTCAGTGGTCAATTTTTCATTAGCGGCCTTAACATCGCTATTGATCTTTTTGACCTTTTCGATCTCAATACGACAATTATTAAGTAATGATTCAAATAAAGTACGGGTTTCCTCATCATTAGTGTAAAACCCCAAAATTTAAAACATGCAAAAAGACCAAAATACCCCTGAAGCCTTAAAGCATAATTTAAATCATTTATAAAATTCTGAATCGGTCCCAAACATCTGAAAACGAACTAAATGTGAAGCGAGAAAATTTTTGAGACAACAATTAATTATTTTGAAAAGTTACTTTGACATTTTATTTTCTATTCTACCGAAATTACAAAAAAAAAAAAAAAATAAATAAATAAAATAAATAAATAAATATTTTTTTGAATTTAAAGGTAAATAATTATGGACAATTACTAGTTTTAAAAAGGAAATGATATAAAGTTAATTTTGATTTATGGCTAGGCGCTAAAACCGTGTCTTGGCCTGATTGTCCTCCTCAAATCAAGGATTCTAGCTTCCTTAAATTATTGATTCCATAGCTTGTATTCGGCCAATTTAAAAACGCAAATAATCAACCTAGCGATATAATAATACAACACTCCAATAATTCACCCTTATCACCTCCGCTCACTCTTTTCTTTAAACGTGTATAACTTCTTCTCCTCTCATCACTTTGATACAAAATAAGAACCGGTACAAAGCAAATAAGAAAACCAATTCCTTTTTATTCTCCAAGGATCAGAAGGCGTGACAAGATTGAAAAAGGGTGGATCGTGGCAGCTGTGGATTCGAAAGAGTTGATTCGTGAGTCCTTTGTTTGAGCGTGGGGTGCTCCTGGTTCCTTGTTTCAACCGTATATAAAACCTACTCTTATTGATCATCTTTGCGTTCTTTGATTCGTCAAGGTATTCACAAAACCCTCCATCGTATCTGTTTTGAAAACCTACTCGATATATACGTATGCGTAATCTAATCAGAATCATGTTAAAAGTATAGAAATAATTATGTTAATATGGTCGTGAATGTCTCGTTAAATCTGTGACCGAATAAACATTACTATAACGCCAAATAAACTCATGTATTAAAACACTTGAACGACGATCTTGTTTTGTATTGAATCCTGTGAACCGTTCATATATATATACGTTTTTGATCGCATTTTTTTTATTCTAATATGATATATATATTATACGCTATGAAGTTTGATAATGAACCCAAAATAAGTGAAGATGGAACGTACCTATTTATTTCATGTATATAAGTTGCTAGTGTGGGATAATATGAAAGGCTGTGGGCTCGTATATGTGTGTGAGTGTGTATTATAAGTCTACTAATCACGTGGACTCGTTTCATGCATGTCAAAGGGAATTAAATGTATAAAAAATAAGTTATGCAGAACCAGATCTAATATAATTAGTGTGTAGAGTTGTTTTGTCTCGTTATCCATATGTGGGTCGAACAGTGGGGTTGTCGAATGATGTGCGTGTTGTGTGGTCTAAGGTAGTCACTTAATGTGTGTATAAACTAAATAAAAAGAGAGTCGAGGGTGGTATAGGATTTCATATGAGAAACGCATGCAATGGTTTTAGATATATACTGATCATGTCTCATACTATTTTTTTTTTTGTCCCATACCTATATTTAAGATTTTAAGAACAGGCAATAGTACATAAGATAGAACAAGAACAAACAAACCGTACCACTCACCCATCTAAAATATTTGAAGAGACGTGCCTATGTGGGGAAGAGATATTAAACGTGTGATTGCATGAGATTTCTTGGATTCCCACTTGTATCAATCCCATCGTCAACTTGCATGAGATTTCGAGTTCGATTCGGGTTTAGTAATATAATACGAATCTCTTTTTGTTCCTAATATGGTAAAATGAGCATTAAAACTTAAACTTACACATTTAACCATAAACTTGGGCAATTGTCACATTTAGACCCTAGACTTTGATATTTGTCATAAATAAACCATAAACTATTATATTGATAACACTAAACCTTTAAGTTTACGTAATTAGCATATGTATAATTTTGGAAAGTTATTAATTTTGGGAAGTTACTAAAAAAATGGAAAGCCGACTAAAATGAGCAATCCGATTTAAAATAAGCTATTAATAAGACAGTCATGGATTCGTGTAGATTTGCTGAAGATGGAGTTCGCTTCCGACCTTTATATGTTCTGTGTGTTGTTTCTCTGGCGGTATAAGGTACAGATATTCTGAACCTTCTCACAGGTTTCTCATGATCTCTTTTACTTTCTGATCTGTCGGTCTCTGTAGTAATGCCACTGCTATGATCCCCTTTACTGGAACCTTCTTGACATGATGCTTGATTTCTGATTTCCTTTGATAAACTGAACCCTATTTAAATTCCTTTGATACCTGACATGATCCGATCTTCTTCTTATGACCTGAATCATGCAAACCCCTGAATACCCTGAAGATTCATTTTGACATTAAAACTGGAATTGGAACTTTCCTTGATGATATGAAAATGTTTTTGACAAAAACTTTTGAATACAATGTCATACCAATTTTAAATTGAAACTGCACTAAAGATTTTGTGAAAATATCTTTTAAGGACCATCTTTATAAAAAGGGTTTTTACTAAACATCATTTATGAAAGTCACTGAAAGATTATTTTAAATATAAGCTTAATATGAAACCTTTGAATTAAGATCTTTTCTATGAATCTAAACTTTCTGATATTGATCTTTCTAATATTGAATCTTCTGATACTGAACCCACTGGTACTGAATCTACTGTTACTCAACCTACTGATACTGAACCTACTGATACTGAACCTTTCTTATATTGAATCTACTGATATTGCCCCTTTCTGTTACTGAACCATCTGATATGAACTTTCTGATATACTGAAATGGATATTGACCTATGAAACTAAGCTGAATACTGAATACTGATACTTGACCACTGACCCACAGTTTGATACTACGAGCCATAACTAGTCATGAGGGTTTCATGACCATGTCATTGATGCACCGATGGCATGACTCTAGGGCAGGAGAGTGATGACCTGTTCCGTCCCTTTACTGTATTTTATTTGGCGTGTTGGGAGGTTTATGGCCGCCAGGGGCGTATGGATGCATCCTAGAACTGTTACTGTACTGTACTGATTACTGATTACTGTTATTACTGGTGACTGATGGTGTGTGCGATACACGTCTTTCACATACTGGGAGCTAGCTACTCCATTTACTGATTGAGGACTCCCCTCATATTTACTGATTACTGAGAGGTCTCCCCTCTACATGATTATACTGATTACTGTTACTGATTACTGATACTGGGCTCGTAGAGGATTACTGTTTCCTACACTTTATACCCTTGTACTTCTCATTACTGTTACCTTTTCTTATGCCATAACTTGGATTGATTCGTATTTCATTTACTGTTCTCTATTCTTTACTACTGCTTTGTTTCCGTTATATCTGTTCACTGGGCTTTATAAGCTCAGCCGCACGTTTTCTTTTCGTGTGCGGCAGGTTATAAGCAGGACGACGGGTTTGGGTATGAGTGAAGAGACCATTGGACTTAGAAGACTACACTGTGATAGTTATTTTGTTATAGAGATGATTAGAAGAATTTAGATTTTTTTTTTTTTTTTTTTTTTTTTTTTTTTGAACTTAGTATTTATTCCTTTATAAATTTTGTATTTCCTTGTAATTTCTTGTAACCTTTGTATTCCTTTGTATTATTGAAGATGTATGCTTGTGTATGTTTCTGATATGTCACCATTATTGTGACATCTCTACCCTTGTCGGGTCGGGGTGTTACAATTTATGGTATCAGAGAGACAGGCTGCGACTCGTAATACATTTACCCTTGACCTGTGTAAGTTAGACCACTAAGTTTCCACTGTAGGCGCTCATAAGATAACCTGTAAGAATCTGCTTTAGGATTTCCCTATAGGAACTTAAGTTCTGACCGGTGAGGAATGGGTAGACTATAAGGCGTTTGTTTAAGTATTTTGCTTCCGCATCACTCTGATTCGTGCCCTGCTTTTGATTTAAGTTTGTTAAGATCACTTTTAGAAATTGAAAGCTTATGCTTTGCACCACCCAAAATTTGAGAATTAAATAAATCTGGAAGGCATTGGGAACTGCATTATATGGCCTGACACTATTTGATCCTTGTCTGCAGAGTCCGACTCTGACCTCTGATCCTTCTATTAATCATTTTGATGCCTCTTCGGGCATTCTAAAAATCTCCTTGGCAATGACGTACTTGACACCTTCTGTTATTTGTCTTCTGCTTTTGATAAGCATTCGATTCCTTATGTTAATTGTCTCTTGCTTTTGGATAAGCATCTATGAATCTTCTGACACTATGTGATTTCGTCTTACCCGTCTCTATTCCTATGAGAAGTTTTGTGGTGTTTAACCACGAGTATAAGAATATTTTCCTCTCATTTTGAACGATAAGATTTGCTGTGTTGATCTGTCTTTCTTTGGACTGTTAACTCTAATGTTATTCTGATAAAGGATTGGTTGTTTGACAACTATCCTCCTATGTCTCACCTTTGACGCTTGAAGAAAAAAAAAAATTTTGAACTCCCTACCATGATTACCGACTGTTAAACTCTGGACTATCATTATTACTCTGAAGACTCGTGTGTTATGTTCACGATTATGAAGTTTTCCTTGAACCCATTTCGTACAACAATGAATGAACCTTATCTTGAAAATTACTTGGCACCCTGAATTTTCTGAACACTATTTCTGATTGAACCACCAAATTTTCCACCGGAGTGAGAAGTAAGTTCGCTTAAGTGTATTTCTTGGCATATTTCAGTTTGTGCGTGATAAAGAAGAATGATGGCAGGAGACATGTATTGATTCTGGAAGCTGAACCGTATTGCTATTTGGAACCCTTATTTCTTCACCCTAAAACGACTTTATATCTATTCAATTTCAGAGCGCGAAGTTCCCTTCAGATGGAAATATGAATAGAGGTTATTCTTGAGATCGATGTCCGCATTTGTAACGACTGATATAAATATTGGTGACGCTAATAGTATTAGCTAAAGCTCTGACTATTCTGTAAATTTGATAAATGAATGTGTTCTCGTGAGTACTGGGGCAAAGGGTCATTGTATGACTTAATAGTACATTCGGAGACGAAGAAGAACATGAAAATCATTTTTTTCACTTTGTAAGAAATTTGACGACCACTTTTGCATTCTGAGAGATTGATATCTGTTGAGACAACGGTTTTTCTTGATTGAGAATATCCCTCTTAAATCCCGAAAATTTTGAAACTATCACCAAATGGTCAAGACCGATAACAAAATGGTAACCTGAAATCTTTTGAACCCTGCATCAGAATTCTGAAAAATGTTTACAACTTGCTTTACCCTTGATAAATTTCGTGACCAGAGAGAAACAACCTAGTACGATTGAGAAAGGCGTTTTTGGAAAGCTGAAATAGAAATTTGTTTCCATACCCTCAGACGGAATAAATTTTGAGACATTTCAGAAAGAGACCCGGTTATCCCCCTTGCAACACAGAAGGTTTTGCGTATGCATCAAGACAACTAGAAACGCATCAGAAGAATTACTTCGCTACCTGACCTGGAGTTGACAACAGCGGCGACTACCCTGAAGAGAGAAGACATTCCTTACAAGTGTTGGCGATACAGAAGGAAGATGGCGACCCGGAAGCTAACGAAGACGTACAGTCTCACTTCCCTATTCATCTTGGTTGTACTAAGATGAATTGAGAGCGGAAGCAGACTGGATGATGAAGAAACTTAAAGATCGTGCCAGAAATTCACATTACTCCATCACATTCCAAGAAGAACTGCAGGAGGCGTGATGAACCAGACGATTTTGCTTCACTTCCAGATGAATGGAAAAAAAAAAAAAAAAAAAAAAAAAAAAAAAAAAAAAACGAGGACATATTAACCGGACTTGGAGAGAGTAGATGTTTTGAATGAACGGATTTCTGAATCAGACCTTTTATGTTTGGAAGAATTGATTCTGTGAAGTCCGAAGTTATTGACGATTAGTTTTCATTTCCGTTGACTCCCTTAAGCTTCGTTATATCATGATAAGATCCGCTAATGATTTAAGTTTCCTAGAAGCATTTCAGCCCCGTGCTTATTTTCGTATGTTCGATGATGGTTTTATTTTGAGGAATTTTGGCGAACTGTGGAAAATCTGATGCTTGTGACGGCGTGCCTTACTCTGCTAGGCAATCTGGGAAATTCCGATACTCTTACGAATAGCTTTGGT
Organism: Artemisia tridentata subsp. tridentata; assembly: GCA_021014915.2. Classification (NCBI taxonomy): domain Eukaryota; kingdom Viridiplantae; phylum Streptophyta; class Magnoliopsida; order Asterales; family Asteraceae; genus Artemisia; species Artemisia tridentata. The sequence goes on from CP139508.1 coordinate 237,752,316, forward strand.
TGCCCTCTTGACTATGTCATTGATCTTTGTTAACTCTGAGACTGTAGAAGTACTAGGTGGATTAAGATAGGTTGTTATACTCACGACTCGAGATAAAGTATGATCATCATGAAGGCATATTTATGTGGTGCTGGTATTATGACGCCTGATCAACGTGATAATACTTACACCATATAACGTGCACTCATTGTGGCCATAGGATATCTTGGGGGAGTACCTAAGAAGTTTAGAATCTGATCTCTGTTGGTTCATCCATGATTAGTGGGATATTAGGTTCATTCTACCTTTGCGTACACTCTGTTTTCGCTCATTAAGTATCTGGATGAGTTTGAACCCTGGTATTGCATTCTGTTGACCTCAGTTTTATAGCTTAAACTCTTTGTAGAACTCTCTACTGATGGTACAGTTAATCTGATCTGAAATTCTGTTCGTATTTCGTATAAGTTTTCAGAAGACTCACCTACCAGCCATGTTATATTGCACTGTTCTTCTTATCCAAATCGAACTGATTCTGTCTCCTTTTGAGGAATCTGAACCCACCTTGTTTTGATCGAGTCATGAGAAACCATTTGTTTTGAAGAGCCTTTTTGGAAGAACCTCCCCGGGCGTGAGGATGTTCGTGACGATCTTTTGCGAATTGCTACGACTCTGTCTAACTTAGCGACTTCAATTTTCGAGGACGAAAATTTTTTTTTAGAGGGGAAGAGTTGTAAAACCCCAAAATTTAAAACATGCAAAAAGACCAAAATACCCCTGAAGCCTTAAAGCATAATTTAAATCATTTATAAAATTCTGAATCGGTCCCAAACATCTGAAAACGAACTAAATGTGAAGCGAGAAAATTTTTGAGACAACAATTAATTATTTTGAAAAGTTACTTTGACATTTTATTTTCTATTCTACCGAAATTACAAAAAAAAAAAAAAAATAAATAAATAAAATAAATAAATAAATATTTTTTTGAATTTAAAGGTAAATAATTATGGACAATTACTAGTTTTAAAAAGGAAATGATATAAAGTTAATTTTGATTTATGGCTAGGCGCTAAAACCGTGTCTTGGCCTGATTGTCCTCCTCAAATCAAGGATTCTAGCTTCCTTAAATTATTGATTCCATAGCTTGTATTCGGCCAATTTAAAAACGCAAATAATCAACCTAGCGATATAATAATACAACACTCCAATAATTCACCCTTATCACCTCCGCTCACTCTTTTCTTTAAACGTGTATAACTTCTTCTCCTCTCATCACTTTGATACAAAATAAGAACCGGTACAAAGCAAACAAGAAAACCAATTCCTTTTTATTCTCCAAGGATCAGAAGGCGTGACAAGATTGAAAAAGGGTGGATCGTGGCAGCTGTGGATTCGAAAGAGTTGATTCGTGAGTCCTTTGTTTGAGCGTGGGGTGCTCCTGGTTCCTTGTTTCAACCGTATATAAAACCTACTCTTATTGATCATCTTTGCGTTCTTTGATTCGTCAAGGTATTCACAAAACCCTCCATCGTATCTGTTTTGAAAACCTACTCGATATATACGTATGCGTAATCTAATCAGAATCATGTTAAAAGTATAGAAATAATTATGTTAATATGGTCGTGAATGTCTCGTTAAATCTGTGACCGAATAAACATTACTATAACGCCAAATAAACTCATGTATTAAAACACTTGAACGACGATCTTGTTTTGTATTGAATCCTGTGAACCGTTCATATATATATACGTTTTTGATCGCATTTTTTTTATTCTAATATGATATATATATTATACGCTATGAAGTTTGATAATGAACCCAAAATAAGTGAAGATGGAACGTACCTATTTATTTCATGTATATAAGTTGCTAGTGTGGGATAATATGAAAGGCTGTGGGCTCGTATATGTGTGTGAGTGTGTATTATAAGTCTACTAATCACGTGGACTCGTTTCATGCATGTCAAAGGGAATTAAATGTATAAAAAATAAGTTATGCAGAACCAGATCTAATATAATTAGTGTGTAGAGTTGTTTTGTCTCGTTATCCATATGTGGGTCGAACAGTGGGGTTGTCGAATGATGTGCGTGTTGTGTGGTCTAAGGTAGTCACTTAATGTGTGTATAAACTAAATAAAAAGAGAGTCGAGGGTGGTATAGGATTTCATATGAGAAACGCATGCAATGGTTTTAGATATATACTGATCATGTCTCATACTATTTTTTTTTTGTCCCATACCTATATTTAAGATTTTAAGAACAGGCAATAGTACATAAGATAGAACAAGAACAAACAAACCGTACCACTCACCCATCTAAAATATTTGAAGAGACGTGCCTATGTGGGGAAGAGATATTAAACGTGTGATTGCATGAGATTTCTTGGATTCCCACTTGTATCAATCCCATCGTCAACTTGCATGAGATTTCGAGTTCGATTCGGGTTTAGTAATATAATACGAATCTCTTTTTGTTCCTAATATGGTAAAATGAGCATTAAAACTTAAACTTACACATTTAACCATAAACTTGGGCAATTGTCACATTTAGACCCTAGACTTTGATATTTGTCATAAATAAACCATAAACTATTATATTGATAACACTAAACCTTTAAGTTTACGTAATTAGCATATGTATAATTTTGGAAAGTTATTAATTTTGGGAAGTTACTAAAAAAATGGAAAGCCGACTAAAATGAGCAATCCGATTTAAAATAAGCTATTAATAAGACAGTCATGGATTCGTGTAGATTTGCTGAAGATGGAGTTCGCTTCCGACCTTTATATGTTCTGTGTGTTGTTTCTCTGGCGGTATAAGGTACAGATATTCTGAACCTTCTCACAGGTTTCTCATGATCTCTTTTACTTTCTGATCTGTCGGTCTCTGTAGTAATGCCACTGCTATGATCCCCTTTACTGGAACCTTCTTGACATGATGCTTGATTTCTGATTTCCTTTGATAAACTGAACCCTATTTAAATTCCTTTGATACCTGACATGATCCGATCTTCTTCTTATGACCTGAATCATGCAAACCCCTGAATACCCTGAAGATTCATTTTGACATTAAAACTGGAATTGGAACTTTCCTTGATGATATGAAAATGTTTTTGACAAAAACTTTTGAATACAATGTCATACCAATTTTAAATTGAAACTGCACTAAAGATTTTGTGAAAATATCTTTTAAGGACCATCTTTATAAAAAGGGTTTTTACTAAACATCATTTATGAAAGTCACTGAAAGATTATTTTAAATATAAGCTTAATATGAAACCTTTGAATTAAGATCTTTTCTATGAATCTAAACTTTCTGATATTGATCTTTCTAATATTGAATCTTCTGATACTGAACCCACTGGTACTGAATCTACTGTTACTCAACCTACTGATACTGAACCTACTGATACTGAACCTTTCTTATATTGAATCTACTGATATTGCCCCTTTCTGTTACTGAACCATCTGATATGAACTTTCTGATATACTGAAATGGATATTGACCTATGAAACTAAGCTGAATACTGAATACTGATACTTGACCACTGACCCACAGTTTGATACTACGAGCCATAACTAGTCATGAGGGTTTCATGACCATGTCATTGATGCACCGATGGCATGACTCTAGGGCAGGAGAGTGATGACCTGTTCCGTCCCTTTACTGTATTTTATTTGGCGTGTTGGGAGGTTTATGGCCGCCAGGGGCGTATGGATGCATCCTAGAACTGTTACTGTACTGTACTGATTACTGATTACTGTTATTACTGGTGACTGATGGTGTGTGCGATACACGTCTTTCACATACTGGGAGCTAGCTACTCCATTTACTGATTGAGGACTCCCCTCATATTTACTGATTACTGAGAGGTCTCCCCTCTACATGATTATACTGATTACTGTTACTGATTACTGATACTGGGCTCGTAGAGGATTACTGTTTCCTACACTTTATACCCTTGTACTTCTCATTACTGTTACCTTTTCTTATGCCATAACTTGGATTGATTCGTATTTCATTTACTGTTCTCTATTCTTTACTACTGCTTTGTTTCCGTTATATCTGTTCACTGGGCTTTATAAGCTCAGCCGCACGTTTTCTTTTCGTGTGCGGCAGGTTATAAGCAGGACGACGGGTTTGGGTATGAGTGAAGAGACCATTGGACTTAGAAGACTACACTGTGATAGTTATTTTGTTATAGAGATGATTAGAAGAATTTAGATTTTTTTTTTTTTTTTTTTTTTTTTTTTTTTTGAACTTAGTATTTATTCCTTTATAAATTTTGTATTTCCTTGTAATTTCTTGTAACCTTTGTATTCCTTTGTATTATTGAAGATGTATGCTTGTGTATGTTTCTGATATGTCACCATTATTGTGACATCTCTACCCTTGTCGGGTCGGGGTGTTACAATTAGCATCATTTTGTGTAACTTGAACTTCATTAGGATCCATATCTGGAGTTGCCAAATTAATATTGCTACAACTTGGCGTGTTCAAATATGTATCATAAGTAGGTTCGAGAGGCACAGAATGTGGCTTTTCATGAGCAAACAGATTAGCCTCATTACTTAGATTTGATGTCTCATGGAGTGGTTATTTTTCATAAGTAGGAGGAATGTCAGAATCGCTGCATGATGTTGTTTCTTGATGATTAGCCATAAGGTTGGTGATGCCAGTGACTTTCGTTGAATAATTTGTAACCATGAAGTCATATTCATCATCAGTCAATGGTATTCCCGAATCATCCTTTTTTGCTAGCATCAACATGTACTGGAGCTTTTCTACTTTCGTCATTGCATTGACATTACAATCTCTACTTATATCACTCCCATGGATTGCAGATGAAGTCATGAAACAATAATTCTCATTTTGATTGACCCCATTCTGATTCACAAACTGATCCATTTGGTTTCCAGAATATTGCCCTGCATATTGCATTTGATTCCCCATTTGAATACCCATAGCATTTCCTTGATGATTCCCGATAACCTCAACCATTTGTCCTTCTTGACCCATATATAACTGTGTATTGTCAGTGTACGTTGAATTCCATTGGTTGTTGTTATGTTGTTTGAAGTTTAATGCCTTGGTGATTAATGCAAAAGCATGTGCCAGATCAGTTGCCATATTGTCTTGTTGAGTTGCCATTGTTGATGTTGTATGATAAAGTTGATTCAGTTGATTCAGGATCGTTGCAAAGAAATAGGTGTTGTGATTGTTGAAGGTTAAACTTTGTTGTTAATGATGTGAAGCCTTGGTTTGAATTTCGACAAAATTTATGTAAATTAGAATTTAGATAAAATTTCAATTTCTATAGAAATTTCAATTTGACCAGAATTTATACAAATTATGGTAAAATTTCAATTTAGATAGAAATATCTAATTTATATAAATTGATAATTTATATAAAATGATCTAACACTCTTATACAAGAGAGTAGATATCCGAGTGTCGAAGTATTTGTCACACTTATACAAGTTAGAAACTACCGAGTCCAAAATTGCCAATTTCCAAAAGATCTCAAATCAGCTTGAAATGTGAGGGACTGATTCTGTCAATCCGCGAAAGTAGTCCAAAGCTGCCACAAATGCGAGGGACTAAATCTGACAATTTCCTAAAGATGATAACCAATTGCGAAGAGGGGTTGATTTAGACAATTTGCAAAAGTATATCAAATACTTTTACTCCACACGTGGCTGCCAGATTGTGACAATTGCGAGAAAGTAGCACGTGGTACCAATTGCGAGAAAATGTTGACTGACAATTTGCGAGAAAGAATATTGACCAACAATTGCAATTGCGAAAAGATGCTGCTGTCCCACAATTTCGATACACCTTTTGAGCCGCAAATGATTTCCGAAAAACCCTTGGCACTCGCAAATGATTTTCGAAAAATCCCTTTTTAATCTAAATTTCTTATACAAGAAACTAGACTTTTCTTTGAAGATGTAGATCCCTTTTTATCACAAGTCTTATACAAGATATGTGATAAAAAAATCCGATGCAATGAAGATTCGAAGTCGCAACCTTTTTGTAGCACTTTTTTTCGTGTAACATTCTTCAAACCCACGAATAACTTCACAACCTTTTTACCTTAAACACTCGTAAAAATCAAAAAGCTTGAAGCTTTATCACTAAATCTTGCGTATCACTTAAAGAAAATAGAAAAAGCTATAACCTTTTACTAAATAACGAGTAGATAACAACACAACTAGGACCTAAATCTTTGTATGGCGAATGATACCACTTGTTATGACTAAAAACACAACTTTATCAAGCAACTAAATCTAAATATATATGAAATCGTATAAAAGAAATAGAAAGAGACCAAGAATCAGTATGCGTTAAATGAGATAAATAGAACTAAGATGGGACCAGAGATTGCATTTAATAATAATAAGAAGTAAGAGATAAGAGTAATAAAGAAGAGAATAGAAATAATAAAGAAGTAAAGAAGATTAGATGGGGAATAAGAAGAGATAGAATGATAAGAGGCGGCACAGTAAAGAGTGAAATGGAACGTGTATGATATTAGCTTGGAGGAAAAGAAAGAATACAATAGCCTACACACACTCCCACCTTACCCTCTCTAATGCACACCTTATAATGTGGTGGGAGTGTTGTATTTATAGGTGAGGAGAGATGCCCTAATGGGCTTTTGCTTGTGTTGGATGGGCTTTGTGTTGGACTTGGACTTTTACAAGATACATTGGCTTATCTATTACATTCTAATAAAGTCCAACACAAAGCCTTCTTGAACTAGTCTATTGCCTACAATCGACACACATTCTTACAAAGTTAATTTAAGATAAATGACCATCACTTCAATATAATTTAAATGCTAACAATTTCTCGACAGATTCTACCAAAGGGAATCATGCATATATGCTTGATACAGTAATGGAAACTGGCCCACACCTGCTGCTACCACTTGAACAGGCCATTCCTGCTAACTCACCAACCCAGCAAACACCTAATGAAAGGCTCTTGTTGACAGGACCTAAACCTGATTCAGCAGTTGATGAAGGTTGTGATTTCACAAGCTATTCTCTGTTTCGTGTCTTTAGTGACTTTTTTATCCATGATAATTAACTGAACTCTATCAGGTACTACTTCCGAACCTCCGGTTACCCGTGCTTCACCTGAACTATTACAAGCATCTACTCCTGTTACAATAGAGGCTGGCAGCCATTTGCAAGACCAAACCATGAAGACTGACATGCACATAACCTCTGCTCGAAGATGTCTCTTCATAGACAACACGCATGAAGGTGCAACTAGCGCAGCTAAAAAAACAAAACCAGCTGGCCGCAAATAACTGAATTCCCAGCAATGGTAACTGTAATGCAACATTATGTATCGTACAGCTTTTTAATGCTTTAGAACAATTAAATGTTTTAGTCATCTAAATTACTATCGGCTGTAACACAACATTATGTATCGTAGTAGTGTTGTAAATTTTAAGTACAATGTTTTGTTTATGGAATTGCCGTTGATCGCTGCACCGCCGCAACGCGCGGTTCGTAGCACTAGTCGTTTTAGAACAAATAAATGAACTTTTGTGTTATATCAAAATTGTTGAAATAAAATTTATCACCGCCCCTCGAAGTGATGGTATTTTTCCAACATTTTCAACAACATTTTCCATTTTTCTTTTCAAAAACATTATTTGAATTTTCATTCAACAACTTTTAACAACTTATTAATTGATTTCAAAAACAAACTTCTATTCCCCCCCCCCCCCCCTCAAAAATAGCTTAATATTTTTAAACTGCTTTTGATCTATTCTTGAAGTGGGTAGCATTGTTTTTGAAATTTTATTCTTACTTGAGCTAAAAAAGATTATATTAATAATTAGAAAAACGTGCTCAAGATTTGTTTATCATGAGCAAATTTTTTTAGAAAAAGGTTTTATAAAAATCTTTTTTGAAAAATCTTGCATAGATTTTGCTCACGATAATTAAGAAGATTTCTCTTCTTTTCTGAAGTATTGACGCACTGAAGCGTACGTTCAGGGTCCTTTCTTTAAAAACGGGTGTTGATATGTGATTTAACCAACAACCATTATGAGTGAATAATTACCCGATTGTTTTACCAGATGTACTTGTGTTTACTGTTACTTTAGTGACTTCGTTGACCTTTTCATCATCATTGTCATGTTTATCATGAATGCTTGCCATTCCTAGACATTGTCGTAGATATTCAAATCTTTTCGGCGGCAGAGCTTTGTGAAGAAGTCGGCAATTTGGTAATCAGTTTTCACGAAGTACAATTCCACATTCCGTCTTTCTACATGTTCTTTGATGAAATGGTATCTGACTGCTATATGCTTTGTCCGTGAGTGTTGTACCGTGTTACAAGAGATGGCAATGGCACTTTGCGAATCACAATAAATTGGGATTTTTTCGAAAAAGAAGCCATAGTCCGTCAATTGTGTTTTCATCCATAGTACTTGTGCACAGCATCCGGAAAGGGATATGTATTCAGCTTCTGCAGTGGATAAGGCAGTGTAATTCTGCTTCTTTGAAGACCAGCTGATTAACTTCTCCCCCATAGTCCGTCAAGGTGCTTTTCCGTTGGCCTTGATTGGTAACGGGCACACATGCAGACAACAAAATGAATATCAGGCCGACTAGCTGTAAGATACATGAGTGAACCAATCATACTACGGTATTTTGTAGCATCAACTGGTTTACCACCTCTATCTTCATCTAGTTTAGGCTTGTGTTGCATAGGTGTACTTATAGAGTCAGATTTTTCCATTCCAAACTTTTTCAAAATTTCCATCGTGTATTTGTTTTGATGAATAAAGATACCACGAGGAGTTTGGTTAATTTGTAGACCCAAATTTTTTTTAACTCTCCCATCATACTCATCTCAAATTTCTGTCGCATGATATTTTCAAAGTTTTTGCAATATTTTAGGATTTGTGGATCAAAATATAATATCATCGACATAAATTTGAACTAGCATGATGTCGTCACCTTTTCTTTTAATAAAAAAAGTTGGATCGATTAACCTTTGACGAATTTAAATTTGAGTAGATATTCTGACAACACTTTGTACCATGCACGTGGTGCCTGCTTGAGTCCGTAGACGGCTTTGTCAAGGACATAGATATCATCCGGATGGTCTGGATCAACGAAGTCTTCTGGTTGACTAACACACACCTCTTCCTCTAACTCTCCATACAAAAAGGCTGTTTTTACGTCCATTTGGTATACAGTGAAAGACTTATGAGCTGCATGAGCCAAGAATAAGCGTATTGCTTCGATCCTAGCTACTGGTGCAAATGATTCATCAAAGTCTATTCCTTCTTCTTTATTGTAACCTTTTGCAACAAGGCGAGCCTTGTTTCAGATTACGTCACCGTCTTCATCTAGTTTGTTCTTCAGAATCCATTTCAATGCAATTATGAGTTTTCCTAGAGGCCTGGGAACCCTTTGCCAGACGCCATGGCGTTTGAATTGGTTTATTTCTTCTTACATGGCGACAATCCAGTCGGGATCTGCAAGTGCTGCTTTGACGTTGGCAGGTTCGACTCTACTCAGGAATGAATTGTAGAAACAGTAATCTGCTGAAGAACTTCTTGTTTGAACGGGTTGAGAAGGATTTTCAATAATTTATTGTAAAGGGTGATCTTGAGTCCATCTTCTTGTGTGCGGATGTGGTTGGTAAAACGTATGCATGTTTGAAGGATCAACATATCGTGTCTCAGAAGGTCCACCAACCTCAGCTTCGGGAGTCGCGAATGGGTTTGTGAATGGTTCCTCTTCAGACGATGCATTGGTAATTGCTTGATCATCAACATTTGCATTGGAGGTTGTGTTGGAACACAAAAAATGTAAATCATTAGTGCAGGGACTTCTATTTATCTTTTGTACTAGTATAGGGTATGTTGTGTAACATTGTGTGGCTTGCGACAACATTACACTATCGCAACACTTGTATAGTTGCGATAGTATGCTTGACTATTGTATGGGTATAAATACCCCCTACCTCATGGGTTATGTGGTGTGTGTTCTTCTTTCTATCAATGCGAGACTTTACTTATTTATCTCGTTTCTCTCTCTTAACTAAAGTGTCCACACCCACTTTATCTCACTAAGATTATTAGAGTTGACGTGATATTATTGGAACAACAATTGGTATCAAGAGACAAATATGATTCGTTGTTTCACGTAGTTGTGTTTTAGTTTTGTTTCAATCTTCATTAGTAGTAAAAGTTTTGGTTTTTATAGAATTTAAGAACTTTCTCTCTCTAGAATATTTTTACTTTCATACGTAGTATCAAGATTACTATTAAACGTGTTTAATCTTATAAAACGTATGTTAGGATAACATATTTGAAGAAAAAGAAAGAGCTTTTATCATTCTATACAAAATTTTTATGAATTTGGTGAAGATTTAGGCTGAAAACGTGGTTTAAGGGTTTTTGAAAAAGTGTAATTTTTCTCGTAAAAATAGGGTTTAGTATTTTGTTCGTAAAATTTTGTTCGCAAAATTTAAGGGTTTTGTTGCAACAGTTGGCTGAGTATAGGTTGCGATAGCTGTGGTCAGTTGTGATAGAGGTTGCGATAGCTGTTTATTACAAGTTTTGGGGTTGCGATAGCCTTTGTATTGGATTGCGATAGCAATTCTTGTGATATTAGCTTTGCGAAGCTTTTTGTTACCCACTGTTTACGAAAGAAAACTCTGCCCAACTCGCAAGAATTAGTTGCGATAGCTCCAAGTATTGTTGTGATAGGAGAAGTTTGCGACATCTCATCTTACAAGACTTACTGTTACCCACATTTTGCGAAAGAAAACTCTGCCCAATTTTCTCCAGGAAGTTGCGATAGTTACTGTTCACAAGACTTTATTGCGATACCTTGATTTGAAGACTTTTATTCAATTTTAAATCCTTTAAAAAGATTAAAAATTATTAATAGACTTTAATCATTTAAATATCACAATATAAAATTCCAAACACTCAACCATCTCAACTTAAACAAACTAAAACACCACTTTCAAACACAAACAATATCTCATATCAAAGATCCACCATCATGATGTCTACTCCCTTTGGTACTTGCTATGCTACAATGATGTTAGGTACAACTACAAGACCACCCATGCTACTCCAAGGAACCTACAAACTTTGGACATCTAGGTTTAAGGCATGGCTAACACACTTTGATGATGCAACATACATGATCAACTCCATAAAAAATGGTCCTTATGTCATGAAACAAATTGCTGACCCAAGTCATCCAAAATTTACAAAACCTCAAACACAAGATGATTTGAGTGAAGATGAGCTTAAACAATACAAGGCTGACTTTCGGGCTAAGCACTTCATCATGTTGGCTATTCCAGATAACCTTTACTTGCATGTGGACCATCATAACAATGCTCATGACATGTGGCAAGCACTAGCATCATTGCATAACAAAGAAGAAAATCAACTCATCAGAAGTGATCTTGAAAATGAAACCTATTTTCATATGGATCATATTCAAGCTATTCTCTCTGAATCTCATCATCAGATCTGCCACTTCCTCCTCACACTGATTTACAAAGAACCATCACATTCAACAAAGATGCAACTCTCTTCAAAACTAATTATGATGAGGATGATAGTGAGCAATCACTAATAGAAGACCTGGTCAAGCTTGGTAATGACCTTCAGGAGTACACTCTCAATGACAAAGGCAAAGACAAAATGAGTGACATATCTGAATGCTCAAGCAACAACACCAAGTGTAAGATCTGTGACTCTGAATATTTTAGGAAGAAGATGCAAATTGCCCTAATGATGGAATTTGGCTGTGAGATAGAGAAAGAGTTGCTCAATTTCATGGATGATACATATGATGAAGCAAAAACCTTAGGACCAAGCATGTCATTTATGGCACACGTTGAAGATGTGGAAGGTATGGACACAACAATGGAAGATGTGTTTGAAGCTCAAGATGAGGATGCAACTCCAAGCTATGACACTGATGCTGAAGAAGATAACACTCTTGTCAACAAGGTACACACATCAGATGCTTGTGATAATGATGATCTTGATGAATTCATACATGGTCACATTCGTACCACTAGTAAGACAACTGAAGTTAACATACGTAGTGAAACATGTACAAGTGCTATTCCTCAGTTATCTACTAATCGTACTGATTGCAATCATGCATCAACAAGTCAAGATCATGTTGATATGCTTCAAAACTATGCCACTATTCAATCTCAAATTCCAAATTATGCTAACTTGAGAAAACTAGAACAAGATAAAAGTGCTTCTTTAGAAAAGAAAATCAAGGACATGTTATATGAAGAGTAGTCTCAACGACCACTAGTGCTTAAACGCTAAATACTAGATTTACAAAACGAGATTTTTCTTTTCAAAAGAAATATTTCAAATTTTGAAAACATCAAAAAGAATTTTGAAGATGAAGTTTCTAAACTGAAAGAAGAAAAAGCTAATTGTATTCAACAATTAACTAGAACTGAAACTAAACTTCGCACTACCAATCAGACTTCTCAGGCTATGTACATGTTACTGCCCAAACCAGATTCAGTCATGGATCTAAAACAGGGTCTTGGTTATACTAAACCATCTTATCTTGATATGGTTAAACATCAAACACCAAGTTTGTATAATGCTGATTAAATGAGACATGATACCTTCAAAGATTACATGTTTGTTCCTAATGACATCTCTTAAGAGGAAATCCAAAAACGTTTAAATGTTAATCAAAAGAAAACCAATTTCTACTACTTTAGTGCCGATTATGGTTTGATAAATAAGGAAAATGCTCTTTCAAGAAAACCAAAAAATGTTAAACATCATGTGGATTAGATTTCTGATAACCCATATGATTCTAACAAATATGAGAGTTTAGCGAGAAAAACCTTTTGCAATCTCAGAAATCAAATAAATGGAACGTTATCTATTATTCGCGGAAAGCAAGAGTTTCAAATGGATGAACTTTTGAGATCCAATTCTTATGAAGTGAATGTCTTAAGGGAAGTCAGAAAACAGATAAAAACATTTATCGAGCCTCCCGTGAATAGAGTTAACGATCAATTTAAAGCCTTTGAAGAGGCATTGATTTCTGAATTGCAAACTGATTTAACTTACGTCACATCTCTTGAAGATGAATATGACATTCTCAGCTTAAACTCTGACATTCAAAAAGAATATTTTCACAATCAAATGGAATCAATCAAACAACAATTTGCTATAAATGAGGAGAAAATTGAAGAATTGGAAAATAAACAAACGTCTTTAGAAATGGAAAACCTTTTACTCACAGAGAGTCTAATAGAATGTTTTCAAAAGAATGTTGAGTTGAACGAGGAATTATCTTGTCGTACTGCCAAATTTGAAAACTCTTGTGCTAAACTTGAAAACAATCTTTAATGTTTGAAGCAAACTGGCAGCGAAAATTTGAAGAAAACAAATACGACAAGCTTTCATAAGAAAATTCTTTGAAAATAATCTTAAAAGAGAACGAGGAACTCAAATCTAAAGTGCTTGATTTGATAAAAAACAAGAATCATGAGTTTGTTGCTTCTCGCCAGTTGGAAAATCAAAATTTTTATACTTTTCAAACCAACCAACCTTTTTGGCAAATCAAAATTAAAAAACTCATATTCTTGAGCGAAAACAAAAAGAGGTTTTATCTAATCATAGAGTAATTGCTCCTGGTTTGTATCAAATTAGATTTACTTCTACTAGAGAACCATATGGTTCAAATGATATTCATAACAAGGAATTAGAAATAGCTAGGGAGCAAGCATTACTTAGTAAGGATATGCCTCTAGATGCAGCAATGTGTTCTTTGACTCCTCCCCCTATAGAAAAAAACCCAAAGAGTCAAAGAAACATAAGAACAAGAATCGTAAAAGACATAAATTAGCTCAACATGATCAAATTACACAATCTCCTAACGCAGATTTGCTTTTTGATCCAGGTTTAGACACTACTTATAGCAAGGAGAGACCACCTAAGAAATGTGCGTTGAAGACTAGTGCCTCTCAGTCTAAAGTTGTAGAAAAACCTAGACATTTTAAAGCTTTCAATAAAATCAAACCCAATGGTGCATCAATTGTATTGAAAAGATTTGACTATATTGATGCACGAGGCAAACCCAAGTCAGTGATGGCTTGGATACCCCAAGGAAACTAATTTCCTTATTTAATGTGCAGGGACATTCATAGGATGATGAGGAAGATCAAGGTTATGTAGACAGTGGATGTTCTAGGCACATGACAGGCAACATGTCCTATCTTTCAGACTTTCAACTAATGGATGGAGGATATGTTACCTTTGGGGGAGGAATAGGAGGAAGAATTACTGGTAAAGGCACCTTGAAAACCGGTAAATTAGATTTTGAAGATGTGTACTTTGTGCAAGAGCTTAAGTATAACCTGTTTAGTGTCTCACAAATGTGTGACAAAAAGAACAAGGTTCTTTTTACTGACACTAAATGTCTTGTACTTTCTCCAGACTTTAAGCTTCCCGATGAAAGTCAGGTTCTACTTAAAGTTCCAAGAAAGGGCAACATGTACAGTGTTGATATGAAGAAGATTGTTCCTAAAGAGGCCCTTACTTGTCTTGTTGCAAAGGTCACATTGGATGAGTCCATGTTATGGCATAGAAGACTTGGTCATATAAATTTTTAATAAAATTGTTAAGGATGGTTTAGTAAGAGGCTTGCCTTAGAAACGATTTGAAAATGACCAGACTTGTGTTGCCTATCTCAAAGGCAAACAACACAAGGCATCTTGTACGCCCAAGACCCTTAACTCTATTGATCAACCTTTGTTTATGCTACATATGGATTTATTTGGCCCTACATCTGTGAGTAGTATTATGTATAAAAGGTACTGTCTTGTAGTTACTGATGACTATAGTAGATTCACATGGGTTTTCTTTTTAGGTTTTAAGGATGAGACACCTAGCATTATTAAAACATTCATTACTGAGATAGAAAACTTAGTGGATAAGAAAGTAAAAGTCATTAGGTGTGACAATGGGACAGAGTTCAAAAATAGAGTTATGGATGAGTTATGTAAGGAAAAAGGTATTAGAAGAGAGTTTAGTGCTGCTAGAACTCCTCAGCAGAATGGGGTTGCTGAAAGGAGAAATAGAACACTAATAGAAGCTGCTAGAACCATGTTAGCTGACTCTAAGTTGCCCATAACTTTTTGGGCTGAAGCAGTTAATACTGCTTGTTATGTGCAGAACAGGGTTTTGGTAGTTAAACCTCACAACAAGACACCATATGAGCTTTTTAGAGGTAGAACTCCTGCATTAGGATTTCTAAGACCTTTTGGGTGTCATGTAACTATTCTAAATACCTTGGACCATCTAGGAAAATTTGATGGCAAATAAGATGAAGGATTCTTGGTTGGGTACTCTCTAAATAGCAAAGCCTTTAGAGTATACAACACAAGAACAAGGAAAGTTGAGGAGAACCTGCATGTTCAATTTCTAGAAAATAAATCTAATGTTGCAGGTGAAGGTCCAAAATGGCTATTTGACCTTGATACTCTAACCCAATCAATGAATTATGTGCCAGTTGTTGCAGGAACCTTTTCTAATGATTTTTCAGGTTCAGAAGCTGATGTTGCAACAAATGAAGCAGGCTTGGGAAAGGAGAAAGATCAAGATCATTTGCTGATGCCAATATGGAACAGTATGGATTCTTCTTCAAAGAATGGTGAGCCTTCTACTGATGAAACCAAGGAAGGTATTGAAGATGAAAACAATGTAGATGGAGCTGAAGACCAAGAGAATCAAGATAACAGTACAAATGAAGATTGTACTGTTGAGCCCCAAGTTAGTACTGCTGGGCAAAATGTTCATTCTGCTGGCCCATCAAATACTAATACTGCTGATTTCTCAGAAGATGAGGTTGATATCAATAATCTACCACCTACCTATCCAGTGCTCACTACACCACACACAAGAATACACAGAGATCACTCCCTAGATAATGTGATTGGGGCCATACAGTCTGGTGTGAAGACAAGAAGACAGACTATGACTTCAGACCAACAAGGGTTTCTTAGTGTGGTTTATGAAGAAAAGAAGCATGAAGATGCCAACACATGCTTTTTTGTGTGTTTCCTCTCACAATCTGAACCCAAAAATATGCTCAAAGCCTTAGAAGATTCAAGCTGGGTAGAAGCAATGCAAGAGAAGCTTCTCCAATTCAAGATTCAGAAGGTTTGGGTACTAGTGGATTTACCCAAGGGTATGAAGGTAATTGGCACCAAATGGGTTTTTAGAAACAAGAGGGATGAAAGGGGTATTGTGATCAGAAACAAGGCTAGGCTTGTAGCCCAGGGGTATACACAAGAAGAGGGAATAGACTATGAAGAAGTTTTTGCACCAGTTGCTAGGATTGAAGTAATCAGGTTGTTCTTAGCCTATGCTTCTTTCATGGGATTCACTGTTTACCAGATGGATGTTAAAAGTGCCTTCTTATATGGTACTATTGAAGAGGAGGTGGGCATGGTATGAGACTTTGGCTTCTTATCTGTTAGAGAATGGATTCCAAAGGGGCAAGATTGATCAGACTCTATTCATCAAGAAGAACAAGAAGGATATCTTGCTGGTACAGGTTTATGTGGATGACATTATATTTGGATCCACAAAGAAGGAAATGTGTTTGGAATTTGAGAAACTTATGCATGTTAAGTTTCAGATGAGTTCCATGGGGGAACTTTCTTTCTTTTTGGGGTTGCAACTAAAGCCCAAGAAGAACAAGAAGGATATCTTTCTGGTACAGGTTTATGTGGATGACATTATATTTGGATCCACAAAAAAGGAAATGTGTTTGGAATTTGAGAAACTTGAGAGGAATTCGATACACTATAAGGTGGTTAAACCTTTGTTGCTTTGTGTATATGATAAGTTGAGTTAATATGATCAAGTATGCGGAAACTACTTAATCACACTTAGAAGGTTATTCGATTATGGAAATGGAACAGTGATGCTTGTGTATATTGAACAATGAACACCGAAAGTATAATACCAAAGGATTCAATATTATTGATAATGTTTATGATTGTTCTTGTTCTTGACAGTTATGAATATGAAAGTTTTTATCAAATGTTCTTATTCAACATATAAAACTTAATCACTTAAAAAGACACACTAGTTAGACATCAACACTTATGACTAAGCTAAGATCTCCTTTTATAGTCCAAGGAGATCTTTACGATATTGTTAAGTCTTGTCAAGTCTTGTCGAACTACTTGCTAGCTTATGTGAGTCAGTAACTAAGATACAACATGTATCTATGTTTACAACTTGTTCTGTGAATATAACATAATGACTGATCACATGGGGAAAGATATTATCTACCGTGTATAGTTGACTTTAGTACACTTATCCATCCAGCAAGCAGACTTAACATTAGAAGAGCAGACTTAATTTTGGCACTCACCAGAATTAATCACTACACTTAATCACCAGAATTAATAATCAAAGACCAGACTTAACCAGCAGACTTAACCATGTGGCAGACTTAACTAGGTAGCAGAGTTAACATTACTGCTACCAGAATTAATCACTTAAGAGAATTTCCCGATACTTAATCTTCAGAATATTTAATTCCCAACAATCCTCCCCTAAACATGTGAACCCATTTCAACATGTTTCTTCTGAATTGAATTTCTGATTGTGAGGATCTTGCAAAAACTTCATAGTCAGACCCTTGATCTGAGCTTTCTTCTATTATGTAAAATTGAATATCTTTCTCAGTAACTCATCTGCTTTCTGTTCTTTGACTTTAACAATATTAATACACATCTTCAGGTTTCATTCCTTGACCTAAAAGATGGTGCAATTTCCTTGGATGAAGGAATTATAAGAGGCAATGGTGCTGTGTATCTTGGATGCTTGTTTCAACAAGTGAAATCATCTATCAGCATGCCTTTGCAAGTGATGAACAAACGTAGTGAACTGAAATTGAAACTTTTCTCCATTTGACCTAGATAGAACTTTCTCCTTTTGAATGCTTCATCCCTTCTGAATATACATAATACTCCAGAATCTTGTTCATGAAGAAGAGATTATCAGCTCTATTCTTGTCATTTTTAACCTCTATGTCATCATCTTGTATGCTCTTGTCTTCCTCCCTTTCATTGGTTAATCTTCCTTCTTTGGGTTTTTATTTCCTCCCCTGAGATATTTCCTCCCCTGAGATGCAAATAATCTTTTATCCTCCCCTGTTTGGAAGATCTCTCACAATGTACCAAAATATTTCTCTCCCCATCATCTGAGCTATCAATTAGAACTTGTTATCATACAATGTTGTACATGTAGCCATCAATTCCTTAAGAGTTTAATTTGCTGCCCTCATCACTTCTAGGTGTGTTAACTCCTATGAGAGGTGATTCATGGGGCAATAACTCATAATCCATCGTTTGATGGGTTTTTGAGCCATTTTTATTCCAAAAACATTCTTTTAAGAAACTTTTGCCTTAGCAGTATGTACTTGATTTTATTATGAAAAACCATACTGCTTTCAACCATTTTGAAAGGATTAAGTGTATAAGAGACACTTAATCAAAATTTCGGTTTAAAGCAACCTCTGGTTGTGTGAGAACCAATGTTTTTTAGTTATAAATAACTGCCTGTGTAAAGATAAACCTATTCAAAAGGCTTTCTTGACAGGGTTTCCAGCTCATAGCAATTGTTACCTCTAACACAAGTGTTAGATTCACTTTTACTAGCTGTTCTTTCTATCAGATGTCCTTAGACTTGCTCATTATACTTAAAAGTATAAAATGATAGAAAGTGAGTTGTATCAGTTACTTTCTGATCAACTAAGTCATCAATTCAATGTGAAATTTCATAATCAGGTTTCAAGAAAGAAGTTTTAAGGAGGTGTAAATTCCCAAACTCTTTCTATCATGAACCTATTATGTCAGCAACTAGTATCATCATTCT
Organism: Artemisia tridentata subsp. tridentata; assembly: GCA_021014915.2. NCBI lineage: Eukaryota > Viridiplantae > Streptophyta > Magnoliopsida > Asterales > Asteraceae > Artemisia > Artemisia tridentata. Next base: position 237,771,246 of record CP139508.1, read on the forward strand.
GCTGCTCACATTTCACTTGAAATATCCTTTGTGCTTAAATATTCATACCTGAAATTGTTAGTCTAAAACCAAAAGAACAATGTACAAAGTACTTGTCTTGAATTAGAATAAACATATGACTAACTATATGAATAAACACAATTAAAAGTAATAGCTAGTACCAATTTACAAAGCCAATAGTACAAACAAAAATTTATATACATAAACACACAGATTTAAATCATTGAGGATTTAGCATTCCAATACCTGCTACCAAGTATTGAAACCTTCCAACATCAAAAGCTTTTGTTAGTAGATCTGCAAAGTTGTGTTCTGAAGCAATTTTAAGAACTTGAATTAATCTTTTCTCATTGCAGTCTCTTATAAAGTGATGTCTAACTTCAATGTGTTTTGTTTTAGAATGTTGTACTGGATTTTTAATTATGCAAATTGTACTACTATTATCAATATGAATGACAGTGTTCATAAAATTGTACCCATAGTCAAGAAGTTGGTTTTGAAGCCATAGGACTTGAGCACAGTAACTTGCAGCAACTACATATTCAGCTTCAGTTGTTGAAGTAGCCACAATTGTTTGCTTCTTACACTGCCATGAGATAAGTCTACACCCAAGGAATTGACATCCTCCAGTTGTTGACTTTCTGTCCAAGCTAGCACCAGCATAATCACTATCCGAAAATGCTACCAAGTCAAAAGGTGACTCTCTAGAATACCATAGTCCCAACCTAGGTTGACCCTTGAGATATCTAAAAATCCTCTTGACTGCTGTTAAATGAGAAACCTTTGGAGTTACTTGAAATCTTGCACAAGAACAAACAGAGAACATGATGTCAGGTCTTGATGATGTGAGATACATCAAAGAGCCTATCATAGATCTGTAAGTGTGTACATTTACATTTTCTCCATCCAAATCTTTAAGAAGTGCCTTCTTAGAGTCCATTGGTGTGCTTGCCATTTTTGAATTAGCAAAGTTGAACTTCCTAAGTATCTCAGCAACATATTTATCTTGACTAATAAATATGCCTTCATATGACTGTTTAACTTGCAAACCCAAAAAGAATGTAAGTTCCCCCATGGAACTCATCTGAAACTTATGATGCATAAGCTTCTCAAACTCCAAACACATCTCCTTCCTTGTAGACCCAAAGATAACGTCATCTACATACACCGGCACTAACAGAAGATCCTTCTTGTGCTGTTTGATGAATAGTGTCTGATCAATCTTTCCTCTTTGAAATCCATTCTCTATTAAGTAGGAAGCCAGTGTTTCATACCAAGCTCTTGGTGCCTGATGTAGGCCATATAGAGCTTTTACAACTTTGTACACTTTGTCTGGATTGTCAGGATCAATGAAACCAGGAGGTTGTGAGACATAAACCTCTTCTTCAATAGTACCATATAAAAATGCACTCTTGACATCCATTTGATAAACTGTGAAGCCTAAAAATAAAGCATAAGCTAAGAAAAGCCTAATTGCCTCAAGTCTTGCTACTGGAGCAAAGACATCATCATAGTCTATCCCTTCTTGTTGTGTGTACCCTTGGGCTACTAATCTAGCCTTATTCCTAATCACTATTCCCCTTTCATCCCTTTTATTCTTGAAAACCCATCTAGTGCCAATTACCTTTTGATCCTTAGGTAAATCAACTAGCACCCATACCTTCTGAATCTTGAACTGAAGAAGCTCCTCTTGCATAGCTTCCACCCAGCTTTAATCATCTAGGGCTTTAAGAATGTTCTTTGGTTCTGCCTGAGAAAGAAAACATACAAACAAGCAAGAGTTTGAAAACTCATGCTGCTTTGAAGCATAAAGGGCATCAAGAAGCCCTTGTTGGTCTGAAGACATCAGTTGTTGTCTTGTCTTCACCCCTAATTGTACATCTCCAATCATATTTTCTAGGGAGTGGACTTTGTGAATCCTTGTGTGTGGTGTAGAAGGAACTGGATAATCAGGTGGGAGATTGCTCAAATCCACCTCATCTTCTGTTAATTCTGCTTCTTTTGTTAATTCTGCTTCTTCAGTTAAGTCTGTTTCAGCATCATTATCAATAGCAGAACTATTTTCTTGTTCCTTTGTTCCATCTTCCTTGTGTTCATCTTCAACATCTTCTTTAGCTTTACCAGAAGAAGATTCACCATTTATTGAAGTTGAATCCACACTTGTACTTGACCATATTGGCATCATCACATAATCTTGATTTGTCTCCTTTTCTAACCTTGCCTCATCTGATGTTTCATCAGCTTTTGAACCTGAAAATTCATTAGTTTCTACAACAATAGGCACATAATTCATTGAATTGGTTAGATATTCAAGATCAAAAAGCCATTTCGGTCCTTCACCTGCTACATTGGATTTATGCTCTAAAAATTCCACATGCAGGTTTTCCTCTACTTTCTTAGTTCTTAAGTTGTATACTCTAAATGCTTTACTATTGAGAGAATATCCAACTAAGAATCCTTCATCTGCTTTACCATCAAACTTTCCTAAATGGTCTAAGGTATTCAGAATTGTCACATGACATCTAAAAGGTCTAAGAAATCCTATTGTAGGAGTTCTACCTCTAAAAAGTTCATATGATGTCTTATTGTGAGGTTTGACAACTAAAACTCAATTCTGGACATAGCAAGCAGTATTGACTGCTTCAGCCCAAAAAGTTATAGGTAGCTTAGAGTCAGCTAACATAGTTCTAGCAGCTTCTATTAGTGTTCTATTTTTTCTTTCAGCAACTCCATTCTGTTGTGGAGTTCTAGCAACACTAAATTCTCTCCTAATACCTTTTTCTTTGCAGAAATCATCCATAACTATATTCTTAAACTCTGTACCATTATCACATCTAATGACTTTTACTTTCTTGTCTACTAGGTTTTCTATCTCTGTAATGAAAGTCTTAAGGATGCTAGGTGTCTCATCCTTAGTAGCTAAAAAGAAAACCCATGTAAATCTACTATAGTCATCAGTAATAACTAGACAATATCTCTTATGCTGCATACTTCTAACATTTGTAGGACCAAATAAGTCCATATGAAGCATAAACAATGATTGATTGATAGAGTTAAAAATCTTGGGCTTACAAGAGGCTTTGTATTGTTTGCCTTTAAGACAAGCAATGCATGTTTGATCATTTTCAAATCGTTTTTGAGGTAAACCTCTTACCAAACCATTCTTAACAATCTGATTTATGGTTTTGAAATTAATATGACCAAGCCTCCTATGCCATAACATTGATTCATCCAATGTGGCCTTTGCAACAAGACAAGTTAAAGCCTTTTTAGAAACAATGTTCTTCATATCAACACTGTACATATTGCCCTTTCTAGGAATTTTAAGAAGTACTTGACTTTCATCAGGCATCTTAAAGTCAGGAGAAAGCACAAGACATTCAGTGTTACAGAAAAGAACTTTGTTTTTTTTATCACACATTTGTGAGACACTAAAAAGATTATAATTTACACTCTGTTCCCGAGTATAAAATGGAAAGAAGAGAGATGGAGAGGGAAAAAAGGAGTGAAGTAAAGAGGAGAGGAATAAGAAATTATTATTTTTATCTTGTGTTCCCGAGTTGGAAATAAAAGAGAAGGAATTAACAAAAAAAGATCTTTAAAATCAACTTCACTCCATTTCATCCCAATTTGGGAAGTAAATTAGGAGAGTAATTTTGATTTAATTTAACTATCCTTTACTTTCCTCTCCCCTCCTAAAAAATCTCAGGAACACAATTTTTTTTATTACCATCCCAAACCTTTCCCTTTCACTCCAGAAAATAAACTCGGGAACAGAGTGTTAGCTCTTGTACATAGTACACATCTTCAAAATCTAAATTTCCAGTTTTAATTGTACCTTTACCGGAAATTTTTCCACCAACACCTCATCCAAAGGTAACATAGCCTCTATCTATTGATTGAAAATCTGAGAGATAAGACTTGTTGCCTGTCATGTGCCTTGAACATCCACTATCTGAGTATCCTTGATCCTCTTATTTATCAATTGAATGTTCCTGCACAGTAATAAGGAGTATTAGTTTCCTTTGGGGACCCAAGCCATTACTGACTTGGATCTGCCACTTGCATTAATGAAATTTAATCTCTTAAGAACAGTTGATGCAACATTGGATTTAAGAATCCAACATGCTGAGGCCTTAATAGCATTTGCCCTGTTTTTCCAAGCAGCAGAATTAACTACTTGCCTAGCAGTATTAACTGCTGGCTTTGCAGTTGAACCCTTAATTTTCCAAACTTGTTTTGGGACCACTACTTTTGATTGAATGGGCCTTCTAGCAGTTTTTAATGCATATTTGAAAGTTGATTTTGCATTTTTAGCTGTTGGTTTTGGGTAAACAGACTTAAATGGTCTAGCAGACTTAACTTGTTTTAAGCCAGACTTAATTGAAACTGTTTTGGGTGTTGATCTATTAAAAATAGAGTGACTTTTAGGTGTTTGCCTTTTTAGATTCACCCCATTGTTTGCATACCCAGATACCCATTTGTTACAGAAAGCTATAGGATGGTCAAAACTTCCACATGTGAAACAAGCTTTATTATAAAATCCAAAGTCATCACTGTTTTAGTGAGACTTGAGGTTGTTCCAACTTCTTTGGTCACCTCTGGGCTTGTTTGTGGATCTATATTGTTCACAATATCTAACTGGTTGCCTAACATGTTTAATGTTTGTTTTAGGCCTATCAGTATTTTGTTTGACTATCTTTGGAACACTTGTTCCTGCTTTCTTAATCACTTCAGGTTTAGACATAACCTGTTCATCTTCATCATCATCAGATACCCAGTCTTCAATAACTATAGCATCTGATTTCCTAATAGAAGACACCTTGTCTTCTTGAAGTGAAGTTTTACATAAACTCTCACTTAACTTCTTAGGCTCATCAACAACTACATTGGTTTTTGGTTGTACACCATATTGTAACTTTGGTAGTTGAAATTCAGGTAAGCCTGAGTGTTCTAGGTCAATCCCTGGGGGTTTAGGGATACCTCTGTATGGAGGTGGGACACTCTTATATCCTACTCCTGACTTAGCTCTGTTGATCACTTGACATTCTATCATGTTGGTTACACCTCTAGAAGCATGTTCTAGTGTTTGTGTAGTCAAGTGAATGTTTCCATTTTCCTTTTTGACCCTATCAAAAGCCTCTCTTAAAAGCTTAATTTCAGCATCTCTAAAGAATATGTCTTGTCTAAGAAGAGCTTTGTCATCAGAAAAAGCAAGTTCATTTTCTTTGTAGTATAGGATCTGCTTTTCTACTGATTCTAAACCACACTTATAGTTTATATAGTTTTGATGAGTTTTGCTTAGCTCTTTCTTTTGTTCATCATAATGTTTGATTAAAGTTTGTAATTCTTTAAGAGCAGTGCAAGCATTAGAACAAACTTTATGATTTTGTACCTCAGTAGAGAAAGCCATAAGTGCCATCTGTGAAGAATCTTCTTCTTCATCAGCCATGAAACTCCAATCAAAACCTAGCCCATAAATAGCTACCATAGATTTTGAGTTTGGCTCAGAAACCTCCCTTGTTTTGGATGTGCTTCCAAAACCTTTGTTCTTGCTATCTTGCTGCCTTGGCCTTCTACATTCTCTTGAGAAGTGCCCCATCATGTGGCAGTTAAAGCACTCTATCTTTGACTTGTCAAAACCAGCAGTATCAGTGTTGCTGATTAAGAGCTTCTTCCCCGTCTTTTGATAGAACTTCTTGGCTCTCATGCTAAGAAGAGAAATTTTCCATTTTAGGTCCATTTCCTCTAGATCATCATCATTGATCTCTTGGAGGTCTTCATAAGTTAGCATGGGCCCATCATTTCGACTTGTGAGAAATGCACAACAAGTCTTCTCATCTAAAATACCCATGGTACTGCTTGATGAACTAGCAGCACCAACACCATCAAAAAGTTTCACCTCTTCACTTGATTTTGAGGTACTAGGAGTTGACATAAATGCCATGTTCCCAGTATTAGAACTAGTACCTCCACTTCTCTTCAAATCTTGCTCAACAATCTTAAAGTTGCTATACAAATCTATCAGTTCCATTGTATCAAGGTCTGGCTTGTTCTTCCAGACAACAACATGTATAGCCCACTCTTCTAGTAAGCTTCTCAGAAATTTTGAGTACAAATCTTTTTGAGGTATTTCAACACCAAGAATAGCAAGTTGGCTCACAATATTCTGAAGCCTATTAAACATATGGTCAAGAGATTCATTGTTTGTAGAGGAGAAGTTTTCAAACTGCTGCTTGAGCAGTGTCTTGTGGGTTTTCTTGGTGGCTTCATTTCCACCATATCTGGCAACAATAGCTTCAAATAATGACTTGGCATCTTTGAACTTGCTGAAGTTTAAAAGTTGATCATTGGGAATGGTCATCATCAGCATGCTTCTTGCCTTTAAGTCATTTTTCTTCTTTATTATGTCTTCTGCAGATGTTGGGTGTGTCTGCAGAGTTGTCACCACTTTGTCGTCCACTGTTGATGTAGTGGTGGTAGGCTGGTAAGAGTTTCCATCTTCAATAATTTCCCAAAGTACATAGTCTTGCACTTGGAAATATTGCTCTATCCTCAGCCTCCACATCTCAAACTCATTCTGTTTGAGCATGGGTAGTTTTGCAGCAACATTTGTCTGAATAGATTCAACGTCCATTTCTTCTTCTTCTTCTTCTAAATCAACTATATCAACCTTGCTCTGATACCAATTAAGAGGAATTTGATACACTATAAGGTGGTTAAACCTTTGTTGCTTTGTGTATATGATAAGTTGAGTTAATATGATCAAGTATGCGAAAACTACTTAATCACACTTAGAAGGTTATTCGGTTATGGAAATGGAACAGTGATGCTTGTGTATATTGAACAATGAACACCGAAAGTATAATACCAAAGGATTCAATATTATTGATAATGTTTATGATTGTTCTTGTTCTTGACAGTTATGAATATGAAAGTTTTTATCAAATGTTCTTATTCAACATATAAAACTTAATCACTTAAAAAGACACACTAGTTGGACATCAACACTTATGACTAAGCTAAGATCTCCTTTTATAGTCCAAGGAGATCTTTACAATATTGTTAAGTTGTCGAACTACTTGCTAGCTTATGTGAGTCAGTAACTAAGATACAACATGTATCTATGTTTACAACATGTATCAAGTCCTGTCGAACTACTTGCTAGCTTATGTGAGTTAGTAACTAAGATCACATAGGGAAAGATATTATCTACCGTGTATAGTTGACTTTAGTACACTTATCCATCCAGCAAGCAGACTTAACATTAAAAGAGCAGACTTAATTTTGGTACTCACCAGAATTAATCACTACACTTAACCACCAGACTTAATAATCAAAGACCAGACTTAACCAGCAGACTTAACCAAGTAGCAGACTTAACTAGGTAGCAGACTTAACATTACTGCTACCAGAATTAATCACTTAAGAGAATTTCCTGATACTTAATCTTCATAATATTTAATTCTCAACAAAACTTATGCATGTTAAGTTTCAGATAAGTTCCATGGGGGAACTTTCTTTCTTTTTGGGGTTGCAACTAAAGCAATCAACTGAAGGCATATTTATCAGTCAAGATAAATATGTGGCAGAGATAATAAGGAAATTCCAGTTTACTGATGCTAAAGTGGCAAGCACACCAGTTGATCTAGAGAAACCTTTACTTAAAGATGCTGATGGAGAATGTGTTGATGTACACAACTACAGATCTATGATAGGGTCATTGATGTATCTCACTTCATCAAGACTAGATATCATGTTTGCTATATGTGCCTGTGCAAGGTTTCAAGTAACTCCCAAGGCTTCTCATTTAACTGCTGTCAAAAGGATCTTTAGATATCTTAAGAGTAAACCTAGGTTGGGTCTGTGGTATTCTAGGGAATCACCTTTAGATTTGCTGGCATATTCAGATAGTGATTATACTGGTGCAAGCCTGGACAGGAAATCAATAGCTGGTTGATGTCAGTTCCTTGTTTGCAGAATTATATCATGGCAGTGTAAGAAGCAAACAATTGTGGCAACTTCTACAACTGAAGCTGAGTATGTAGCTGCTGCAAGTTGTTATGATCAAGTGCTTTGGATTCAAAATCAACTGCTTGACTATGGGTATAATTTTCTAAATACCATGATATATATTGAAAATAGCAGTACAATATGCATTATTAAAAATCCAGTGCAACATTCTAAAACAAAGAACATAGAAATTAGGCATCACTTTATAAGAGACTGCAATGAGAAAAAGTTATTTCAAGTTGTTAAAATTGATACTCTTCAAAACTTTGCAGATCTTCTCACTAAAGCCTTTGATGTAGGAAGGTTTCAATAATTGGTAGCAAGTATTGGAATGCTTAATCTTTAATATTTTCAATCTGTGGGTTTTTGTACTTTAAATTGGATTTGTACTGCTATCTTTGTCAATTAGTATTGTTAGGCATAATTTGTACTGCTAGTACAAATTTGGATTGTTTGTTAGAACTGTTAGTCATATCTTTATACTGTTATGAAGCAAGTGCTTTGCACTTTGTTTCCTTGGTTTTGAACTAACAATTGCATGTATGGAGTTTAAGCATAAAGGAATTACTAGTGCATTGTGTGAGCAGCAAATGATGGTTAAATTGCTGACATAATAGATTGATGATGGACAGAGTTTGGGAAATACATTAACAAAGGTTTTATACCTAAGTTAATTTATTCTTTAAAACTTCTTTCTTGAGATCTTATTATGATGTTTTAAATTGGTATTGATGGCTTAGTTAGTCAGACAGTAACTGACATAACTCACTTTCTACCGTTTTATACTTTTGTATAATGAGTTAGTCTAAGGACATCTAGTAGAGAGAACAGCGAGCAAACGTGAATCTAACACGTTTGTGTTAGAGGCAACACATGCCACGAGCTGGAAACCCTGTCAAGAAAGCTCTTTGAATGAGTTTATCTGATCACAGGCAGTTATTAATAACTGAAATCATTGGTTCTCACACAACCAGAGGTTGCTTTAAACCGAAATTATGATTATGTGTTTGTCTTTACACTTAATCCCTTTAAAATGGTTGTGGGCAGTATGTTTTTCAATCAAAATTGAGTTCATACCGCTGAGTCAAATTTTTCCAAAAAGTTTGTACTGCCAAGCAAAAAGTTAGTACTGGTGTGCTTAAGTTTGTACTGCTGGATAGACGTTAGTACTGGTCCAAAATAACAGCTTTTTCAAAATAGCCGTTGAGAGTTAGTTGAGATTTTTACTGCTCCATTCCTTATTTCCAGGGTTTTCCTATTTGGATAATTTTCCTTTTAATCTATTATATTAACCTTATCTTCAATCAAAAGTTATCTTTTACTTGAAGTCGGTCCAATAGAAACCCTATTAAGAAAATCATAATATCTTAATTCACTTTCTTCATGTACTTTCTAACCTAAAATTACACTATTCACAGTAGTCAAATCATCTTTTACTAAAAAAAATAATAGTTTCTTTATCCTTTGTTGACAAACATAACATGGTCGCGTATTTGGAAAAAGCAGAGGATGACACAAACTTTCATCAAATAGTGGACTTTTTGAATGGTTCTCACATAAGGTATTCTTTAACCTTAAATCCCACTATCTATGTCTCCCAAATCAAAGAGTTTTGGCAGACTGCTACTGTCAACACATTTGACAATGGTGACACAGAGTTGATTGCAACAGTGGATGGCAAATCCATCACTCTTACTGAATCATCACTCAGAAGGCATCTCCATCTGAATGATGACAATGGTATTAGTGCTATGCCAAACACTGAAATTTTTGAAACTTTAACCAGGATGGGGTAAAACATCTAATCACAATCTTTGACTTTTCAAAAAGGTTGTTTTGCCCCGCAATGGAGGTTTTTAATACACACCATCCTTCACTGTCTCAGTCCTAAGAAAACCTCATGGGAATAGTTCAGTAGCAATATTGCAACTGCTCTCATTTGCTTAGCTACTGACAGAACTTTTATTTTTTCTAAACTCATCTTTGAAGGAATGGTTAAAAATGTTGATAGCAAATCAAATTTTTTGATGTATCCCAGGTTCATTCAAACCATTTTGAACATGAGGAAACATAAACTTCTTCCACACAAACATGTTTATACAACACCCAAACTTACCCAAAAACTTTTCAGTAATATAAGGATGGCGTCAAAAGGGTATAGTGGGGAAGAAGTTCCACTTTTTGATTCAATGCTACAGGTACAGGGTGACGGATCAACAAGCCCAGTTGACTCCCAACACACACCCACAACATCAGAACAATCACCTTCACAACCAACTTCATCACGAGATAGGTCATTATCCAGACATGACTCTGATGTACCTCAGCACAGAGTTCCTACCCCTCTCAATGTAGCAGATGAGGCTGACTTTGTCAGTATAGAAAGGGCTGCTTCTACTGTCTTAGGCTTAGAAGCTGGGCAGGACAGAAGTACCATAGCTAAAACCCAATCCATGGCAACACCAACAGTACCAAGTTCCTTTGAACCCAGTACTCTTGGTGGAATCCCAAGCCAACCGGAAATTTTGGATGGCTCAGAAGCTCACCATGTGGTGGACTATGAGTCTTTGCCCCATGATGCACCTCTCCCTGAAGGTAACACATCAGGAAGTGCTAAAGGCAGACATACACTTAAGGAATTGATGGACCTTTGTACAACATTATCTGATAAAGTTTCAACCTTGGAAGCTGATCTCAAAAGTCACAAGAAGGTTTTTGGAGTAGTCTACACTAAGCTAGTTCTAAAGGTGAAGAAATTGGAGAAGACAATCAAGACTCTTCAAAGGAAAAGATCAGCACAATTGGTGGAATCAACCAGTTCATCTTCTTCATCAAGCTCATCAGATGGTCAGAGTGGTGATAATGGTGAGGAAACTTCTAAACAGGGGAGGAAGATTGCCCAATTAGATGATGATCCTCATGTCACTTTGGTCCAAGAAGAATTTGATACTTAGGGGAGGCAAACAGAGCAAATGGATCAAGGTACTGGTGGTTTGACAGAAGGTACTGGTAGTGCCACACATGGTACTGCTAGTGTACAAGAAGAAGGTACTGGTGGCTCACAAGGTACTGCTGGTGCATTATATACAAGGAGACCAAAGAAGGCAAGGTTAGACAAGGGTAAAGCAATAATGACTGAAGAAGAACCTTCACAGAAAACAACCAAGAAAGACCAGGCTCAGATTGCTCTAGATGAGGAACTAGCTCAGAAATTTCATGAAGAAGAGTAAGAAAGGGTAGCTGAAGAAGAAAGATTGGCAACATTTATGATTGAACGAAAGTTTCAGACTGAAGAAGAAGAGAGAGCTGCTCAGATTCTTGCTGATAAGGAGTTAGCTACAAAGCTACAAGAACAAGAAAGATCACAATTCACAAGAGAAGAACAGGAACAAGCCATAGATGATCTTTTGGAGCAAATTAGAAGAAAGAAGAAAACTTATCAGAAGAAACCTCCAACCAGAAGTGAACAACTAAGGTATATGAAGAACTACTTGAAACATCAGGATTACTAGAAGGAAATATACTTCAAAGGAAGGTCTGATGAAGAGATAGAGCAGTTGTACATTGAAGCTCATACAAGAATCCAGAGGTCCTTAAGAGATGAAACTGCAATAGTTGAGACTGAGTCTAGCAAAGGTGTGAAAAGAGCAGCAGAGCAATTAGAATCTGAGGAATCCAAGAAGCAAAAGACACAAGAGGAAAAGAATGATGAACCAGTTGAGGAAGAATCAGCTGAGGAAGAGGAATAAACACTGACTGATGAACAGATCCATGGAATGATGGTGGTTATTCCAGAAGCTCTAAATATTGATCCCATTCAAGCCAAACATCCCATCATAGATTGGGAGGTGTACTCAGATGGAATGATCAAGGGATGGAAGATCATCAGGGTAGGAGGAAAATTTAAAGTTCATAAGTTCTTTGAAGATATGATAAAAGCCTTTGACAGAGAAGATTTGGATAAGCTGTGGAGCTTAGTTCAAGAAAGGTTTAGATTTGCTGATCTTACAGATGATAAGGACAAGGAACTATGGGTTGAGCTTAAAAGTTTATATGATCCAGATGCTAATGATTCACTGTGGAGATTCCAAGCTCATGATATGGCTACTACTTGGAGGTTATTTGATAATTGTGGTGTTCATCAGGTTTCTACAAAAGCAGGAGTAGAAGTTTACATGCTAGTGGAGAAGGACTATCCACTGAGAGCAGGAATCTTGATTGTTATGCTAGCTACCAAACTCAGAGTAGATGAAGACTCAGAAATGGCAAGGGAGTTAGTAAGGAAGATCTATTAGCAGGCAAAAGATACAAAGTCCAGAAGATAGTGTTTGGAAGATTTCTTACAATCCTCAAAGGTATGCATTTAATTCAGAAAAACTTGATGATTTACGGTAAATAACAAGTTTAGGGGAGGGTTATTGGGAATTAAATGTTTCTGACTTAGTACTGCTAGAAGAATACACTAACAGTACAAACTGCTAGTGTATAAGTGAAGACTGCTGAAAGATAACTAACAGTACAAATTATGAAGTTAGTACTTCTAGTGTATAACAGAAGGTACTGCTGTTATGATAAGAATGTAATAAGGATAAGTATGGAATATATATCTTATGTATATCACAATTAGTTAAAAATATACGGTAGATACTTATCTTGTAAAGGACTCCTTAAGTCTATAAAAGGAGATCCTAGGTTAGATGTTTATGGACGAGTCATACAAGTTTTGTTAAGATTCAAGGTCGTTGTAACCCTAGTAATACTGAGATCACTCGTATTATTCTTGAATAATATTGAATCGTTTGAAGTTAAACACTGTGTTCTTTGTTCATACTACATTATTGTTACATCAATCAAATTCTTCTAAGTGTGGTTGAGTAGATTCCGCATACTTAACTACATAATCTCAAAGTATCATAAACACATCATAAAGGAGTAACATCCTAAGTGTTTTAAATCCTCTCAAACTTGTTTCTGAAGCAGACTTCCTTAGAATTGGTGATTGCAGTCATCGATTCATTATCACCTCATTTTAATGTGATCAAAACATTATCCCTGAAATTCTCCAACATCACCCCATATATCCCGCACTCTCATCATCAGACTCCGCCACTCCTATAATATACTTATAACAATTTTGGTGTAATGTTGTGCTCTTGGAAGATGTCAAGCCTGTTACACTTCAAAGTACCATAGAGACACAACAGATTAACTAACGTCAAAAGATCTACGAACAACACTTAATTTTCCTGCTGCAAATCATGGAAATTATGAAGATTTTGAAGAAGCTCCCAATGTAGATCAGCTCAAAGAATTCTTCATTGAGCTAGGATACGATAAAGATACTGAAGGTGCTGACAACTTCAAAAGATTATCAGCATTCAAACGGAAGTATCTACCCGCGAGATGGGCTACGCTCTTCTCAATTCTGAACCGTTGCATAACTGGTAAGGAAACAGGGATGGAAAGAGGCACTACAAGACTGTACCAAGTTATGTATGGTATAGTAAAACAGCGTCACTTCAACTATGCTAAGATGATCTGGACGGATGTCGTAGATCATGTAAGGAAATCATCGAAGAAGAAGAATGTGTGCATTCCTTTTGTCAGATATATTAAGTTGATGATTCTCCAATTCATGAGGCAACATCCGAACATCTCAAGAAGACAAGAAGATCCAACAGAAAAAGAACCATACATGCATATCACAAGTGGTGACTCCATTGTTACTAACAATGTGTTGATGCAAATAATGTTCTAAAAACGTTATTTATATCTTTCGATGACTTCACGTTTTGAGGATGAAAAAATGTGAAAACACTTTACGTTAAAATTAACGTAAACAAGTTTTTACTCGAAAGATCCAATTTCTACGTAAATCACTCTAGGTATGAACAAACAAATTTACAACTTGACAAATGATCAAAGAAGTGAATTTGTGTTTAAGAATTCACTTTTTTAATGTGACAAAACATTTTTTCAAAAATACACCTTACAAGTTATTTTTGAATTATTAAGAAATGTTTTATTGGAAAAATAAGTTTAAATATCATAACAACTATTTTCCCCCCCAAAATCAGCTCCAAACTTCCCCAAATAAACTTTCACCACTAAAGACAAAAAGAAAAGCGTTTTTGTCTGGCACGGTACCACGGTACCACTAAATTTAGTGGTACCGTGGGTGATTTAGTGGTACCGTATCTTCATAACGGCCAGATTTCTTCTGCCTATAAATACCAGCCCTCTTCACAGTTTTTGGGCATCCTTTTTCACACACAACTTTCTGAGTTCAAAACTCTTAACACTTCTTTTCTTCTTGATCATTTAGTTTAGCTTTCTTTTGTTTAAGAGTGATCCAATCATCCAACCTAGAGATCACCTTCATTCCTCTACTAGTGCAAGAGAAGAACACAAGGTATCAAAGAAGATACAAAGTGTTGTAGTTTAGTTAGTGCACTTGTAACACTTGTTACATACTTGTTGTATCATTGCATACATCAAGTTCATTTTTCTTTTGAGAGTTTGTGAGAGTAGATCGATTGTGATCTTGTTGAGATCTTGGAGATCTCTTGTAGCCATTGGCCTTGTGTGTTGATCAAGTGGATCAAGGGTAGATCGGGTAGATCGAGTCAAGTGTGTTGATTGTGTGAAGTAGTAAAGGATCGTGTGGATCATGGTAGATTGGTACAAGCTAAGATTAGTACTCGACATCTAGCTTAGTGTCGGAAATATGATAAGCAACGTTGTACGGTTTTCTCCGCCTGAAGGGAGGTTTGTTGACATAGTGCTTGAAACTCTCGAGTGTGGTACTCGGGGAGTGGAGTAGGGCGAAGAAGAGCTTCGTGACCGAACCACTATAAATCTCTGTGTCCCGGTTTGATCTTTCCATCTCTTTCTTTTACATTTATTGTTTATATTAGATAGTGTAGTTTAGTGTTCATATTGGTGTTGATTGATTACACAAAAGATTCGAATCAAAGTTTTTCAAAGTAAAGTTTTTAAGAAGATTTAAAAACCGGTAAAACTATTCAACCCCCCCCCCCCTCTAGTTTTCCACAATTGGTACCAGAGCCACGTCAGTCAAGATTTTAAAGTAAATTGTATTTTAAAACTTGAATCGATCAATGGATTATGAAAAATATCAAGAAGGGCAATTTATGCAACGACCACCACTTTTCGAAACCGATTGTTTTATATATTGGAAAACAAGATTCGAAACGTATGTGAAATCAAAAGACATTGATCTTTGGCATATTATTACCGAGGGTGACTTTCAACCAATTGAAAAGAATCCGGAAACTAAAATAGATGAAATAGTTCCGTATAATGAACAAAGTGATAATCTTAAAAGAAAACTAGCCAAAAATAATGAGGCTAAAATGATGATTTATAATGCTTTGCCGAAAAAGGAATTTGAAAGAATTTTTATGTGTAATATGGCAAAGGATATTTGGAAAACTTTGTTAGTCACTCACCAATGTAATAATCAAGTCAAAGAGAACAAGATAGATATTCTTGTTCAACAATATGAAGAATTTTCCATTCCGGAAGACGAATCTATTGATAATGCTTTTGCTAGATTTAATACTATTATTACTAGTCTTAAAGCTCTTGATGAAGGTTATTCTAGCAAGAACTATGTTAGGAAATTTCTTAGGGCTCTACATCCCAAATGGAGAGCAAAGGTCACCGCCATTGAAGAGTCAAAGAACTTGGCGACATTATCACTTGATGAACTGATAGGAAACTTGAAGATTCATGAGATGATAATAAAAAATGACTCCGACATTGTTAAAGGCAAAAGCGAGAGAGTTAGATCTCTAGCATTGAAAGCCAAAAAGGAGTCTAGTAATGAGGAATGTTCGAATTCCGATAGTGAAGATGAAGAGTATGCACTAGCCGTTAGAAACTTCAAGAAGTTCTTTAGGAGATAGGGTAGATTTGCTAGACAACCTCACGATGAAGGAAGTCATTTCAAAAGAACCGAGATGAGAAGAAAGGAACGAGTGATAGGAAATGCTTTAGATGTGGGGATCCTAACCATCTCATAGGAGAATTTCCCAAACCACCAAAAACCAACAACCAAAGAGCTTTCATAGGAGGCTCTTGGAGTGATAGCGGTGAAGAAGAAGAAGAGAAGAAGCCCAATGATGAAACATGTCTAATGGCCCAAGCTTCTAATGAGGTACATTCCGACTCTTCTTATTATAGTGATGATAATTCATCAATAGATGATAATAGACTATATGATGAATATAATAAACTATGTGAAGTGAGTTCTAAAATCATAAGTAGAAACAAAATACTAAAAGGAACATTACATGAACTTGAAGTGAAAATTTTAGAACTAAAAGATCAAGTAAAAAGACTTGATAAAAATAAAGAAGTAGAGGTTGGATGTAGATCATGCATATGTCTTCGAGTGGAAAATGAGAAACTCAAAGAAAATGCTTTAAGGATCATTAAGTTTGAAAAAGGAACAAAGACACTTAATGATATGCTCAAAAACGTTAGGTATAGTGAACATGCCGGAGCGGGCTTAGGATTTGACCCAAATAAAGCTTCGACAAGTAAAGCGAAACAAGTAAAATTTGTCAAACCCACAAGTTCTGTCAAAACAGTGGACGGTACCATTAAAGGTACAGACAGCACCACTAAAATTAGTGGTACCGTGGTACCGTCTGGTACTGGAGATAGAACGGAGTCGAGTCTGAAAAATAGTTCAAGTCCCAAAACAAGTCACATAGTTGTAAATAGTGTCAAAGTACCTATTGCTTGTAAAAAGGAAGTCAAAAGCTTTTACAAACCTTTGTCAACCCTCGGGCTTGGCTTTGTAAAACCCGACACTAGGTCAAAGACTCCTCCACCTAGAAAAACAAATGTTCCTAAACCTCGGTCAAGAACTCCTCTACCGAGAGGTAACTCTAGAAGATAAAGTTATCCAAGTAACTATCCCGTAACTTGGAATAACCGTCAACTACAAAGTTACTTACCATGGGAAATTTGTCCTCCGTTCCAACATCCTAACCAAATGCAACTAATGCATGGGATGTTTAATACTAACAACTTTGGACCCATGAGATATTGGGGACCAAATGTTTGAATGTTTGTCTTATTCAATAGATATGCTTGGTAATCGATTTGGAGCCCGATGAATGGGTCAAGGCTAGTGGATGCACTAACCATATGACGCGTAACCGGAGTCTATTATCATCATACAAGGCTTACAATGGAGGTAAAGTCACTTTCGGTAGCAAGCTTAAGGGCAACATCATAGGCAAAGGTACAATTACTCAAGACTCCCTCACTATTAGAAATGTTGAGCACGTAGATAACTTAGGATTTAACTTGCTTAGCATTAGTCAAATGGTAGATAATAATTGTAGAGTTATATTTTCCGAAGAGGGTAGTGAGATCACTAAGAATGGCAAGACCATAGGAAAAGGAGTTAGGAAGAATGGCTTATTTGTTATGAAAATAGGAAATAAGCCTCAGGATAAGATTTTCCTAGCAAGCATAGATGATAACTCTACTTTATGGCATAGGAGACTAGGTCATGCCAATATGCGTTTAATACAATCATTGGCGTCTAAGGAACTAGTTAGAAACCTACCTAAGATTAAGTTTGATAAACACTTTTGTGACGCTTGTAAGGTTGGAAAACAAGCTCATTCTAGTCACAAAGCTAAGAATATGGTCTCGACCTCTAGATGCCTAGAACTCCTTCACATGGACTTATTTGGTCCATCCGCCGTACGGAGCTACGGAGGAAATTACTACACCTTAGTAATAGTTGATGACTACTCTAGGTATACTTGGACTAGATTTCTTAAGAATTAGACACAAGCCTTCGAGGAATTCGAAATCTTTAGTAAGAAAGTCCAAAATCAACTAGGGTGTACAATAGTCTCAATTAGGACAGATCATGGTCGAGAATTTGATAATGAAGTGCAATTTGGAGTATATTGTGATGCTAATGGTATTACTCACAATTTCTCAGCTCCACGCACTCCACAATCAAATGGGGTAGTTGAGCAAAAAAATCATACTCTACGAGAGATGAGTAGAACGATGTTGAATGAACAATCAATTTCGCAAAAGTTTTGGTGTAATGCGGTGGACACCTCAACTTACATACTTAATAGGATTCTAATTAGACCTATCTTAGGTAAAATACCATATGAAATCTTGAAAGGTAGAAAACCTACCCTAGATTACTTTAGAGTGTTTGGAAGCAAGTGCTTCATATTAAACACTAAAGACTATCTCACCAAGTTTGACCCAAAGTCTTACAAAGGTGTTTTCCTAGGTTACTCCCAAAATAATAAAGCCTATGTTGTCCTAAACAAGGAAACAATGAAAGTCGAAGAGTCACTCAACGTGACATTCGATGAAAGTCCTCCACCAACTAAGGCATCGCCCTTGGTAGATGATGACTTAGATGAGGAAGAAGCCATTAAGGTTAATGGCAAGAAAACCATAGAAAATGACATTGAGGATGAAATAGGTGAAGTTGACGAAGTTGTTAATATTAAGGAATCCAAGAACCATCCAATTGAAAATGTCATAGGAAACCTAAACCAAAGAACCCTTAGGTCACAAGTACAAAACAAAAGTAATTTCTTTTGTTTCATATCAACCGTAGAACCTAAGAATGTCAGTGAAGCGATTAAGGATGAAAGCTGGGTAGTTGCCATGCAAGAGGAATTAAATCAATTCATCGCAAACCAAGTTTGGGATTTAGTACCTCCACCTAAGAATCAAACCATCATAGGAACTAAGTGGGTGTTTAGAAATAAACTCGACGAAAATGGCGTCGTAACTAGGAATAAGGCAAGGTTGGTAGCACAAGGCTATAACCAACAAGAAGGAATAGATTACGATGAAACTTATGCACCCGTAGCTAGATTAGAGTCTATTAGGATACTCCTTGCCTATGCTTGCGCCTTAGACTTTAAACTATACCAAATGGACGTGAAAAGTGCATTCCTAAATGGCTATATCAACGAGGAGGTATACGTTGCACAACCTCCGGGATTCGTTGATTTCGATAAACTCAAGAAAGCACTCTATGGTCTCAAACAAGCTCCTAAAGCTTGGTACGATAGACTAAAAGCATTCTTGATTGAACATGAATATACCATGGGAATGGTTGACAACACACTTTTCACGAAGAAACGAAATTCACATCTCATCATTGTTCAAATATATGTCGACGACATTATATTCGACTCAACTTGTCCAGAACTGTGCGATGATTTTTCAAAGATCATGCGTGACGAGTTTGAGATGAGCATGATGGGCGAATTGAATTTCTTCTTTGGTTTACAAATAAAACAAATGGAAGATGGTATCTTCTTTAATCAATCTAAGTATATTAAGGAGATGCTTAAGAAATTTAGTTTAGAAGAGTCTAAGCCTATGAAAACTCCCATGTCCACGGAAACGAAACTCATGAAAGATGAAGAAGGTGAGTCCGTGGATAGAACTAAGTATAGAGGTATGATAGGAAGTTTATTATAGGCCCAATATCATGTTTAGTGTCTGCCTATGTGCTCGCTTCCAAGAGGATCCCAAAACCTCTCACATTGAAGCGGTTAAGTGTATCTTCCGATACATTAAAGGCACTATACACTTGGTGTCACACCCCCAAATTTGGTGACTTGCAGCGGAATGGAACACTTGAGGGCGTGACTGACCATAGCACCACAGTTACAGTTATATTGAATGACCTAAAGTGTCGTTTTGAAAATACATCGTTTGATTAATTAAAAACATTCAGAGTTACAAAAGTTAGGTCCCAAAAGATGTTTCATGTTGCGGAAATAAGTTTATACAAATCAAACGATAATAAGTGCATAAAAGATAAGTGAGACGCGTCGTCACCGCGACTCCAAAATAGGTCCACAAAAATGGTCAACAAAAATGTTGGTGAGATCATAGGTTTATGTAAATGAATTGTTCCTACGGTAACCAAAAGTATGAGGTGTATGACATAAATGCCACAAAAATAATACATTAGCTCTTAAGCTCATGACCCCGAAGCTAGACTGAATGAAATGCCCCAAACCGAGTGCTTTGCCAGACACTCTAATATGATTAAAATGAAATGCGTTCGTATGACCAGTTGGAGCTACCAACCCGAACGGAGGCGTCACCCTCAATAGATCTATTCACTCACTCTCGCTTACTTCCATAATTAACGGTTCATGATAATAAAGGGGACTTTAATCTGGGCAATGATGTAACTTAAGCAATGTAACTGAATTTTGATACTTTGGTCCGTATGTAAAAATGGTGCAATGTATTCTCCCCCGAGAGTTTAGAAATTAAGTAATCAATTGAAAACGGGGCTATGAAAACTCACCTGATGCGATAGCACAATGACAATAGTGGATATGATGAAATGTGGCTCGGTCTCTAACCGCAACCTATTATGAATGATGTATCTAATGTAAGCAATGAATTTACGCAACACATGCAAATACGTATGTTACCGATACCACTCGAGACTTTTGGAAATAATGTTTATCGTCGAAATACATTTTTGACGTCTCGTTAAGTTAATAAACTCTTTTCGTGTAAATGTGTTGCAACGATAACCCACGATCGTCGTTTGATAATTTATCAGTGAATATAGTGTTTCCGTCGTAAATGAACATTTTTCATAACTTGTAAAAATATAACCAAATGACCTTGCAAAACTAGTCATAAATGTGTGCTCGTTAAGGGTTAGTGAGTAGGCTCGGTGTCTTTGAAAACTTTGTAACGATGTCTTGAAGACGTGTCATTTAACTTTTGATCATACGGGTCTCGATTGATAAGAAATACGGCTCTCAATATAGTGTATTGCAAAAACTGTTTTTAACTTAGTAATATTTTCCTTATTAGAAAGCTGAAAATATATATTGAAGTTGTCGGGTTTCAAACGCGTATATCTTTGTCGTTATGAGCTCATATTCTACTTTCTTTATATCCACGGCTTTGTATTAACATGAACTAACATAATTTTGGTAGGTCGGGTCGTCTAGATCACGTCTAACGCCTTGTTTTGTCTGTTGAATCTCGGCAAACAGCACGCAAATTTTCAGAAATTAGTTTTTCGTCGCCAAACTTAGAAAAATCATAACTTTCTCGTCGTAAGTCGGTTTTTACTCATTCAAGCGGCCACGGTTTCTTTTTTGAAAGTATTTTCTAAATATAAAGGCCAAAATAGTTCAATGTCTACTGAGTTTTCCAGATTTCACGTTTTTGGACAGAGCCTTTTCTATCGTTTGAAATAATCACTTTTATGGTTCAAGGCTTGTTCAAAACACATTCAATCAACACCAAAACTACTCTAATCCTACCATACACCTTCTTAGGGTGTCATGGGGTCCTAAACATCTCCAACGATGGTGGGTTTCATGAGGATACAACTAAAAATCCATAGATCTATGTTTATAATGAAAATGAGTATCAAGTGGTATGTTTAACATGTATATACTTGCATGATTAGTTGATAGCACAACAAAATATATCAAATGAGAGTATGAAAAGATTGAAAAGTTTACTTGTAACTTACTTGATGATTTGAGGTGATTTGGAGAGAAATATGTAAGTAACCTAGGGATTTTTATTTCAAAATCCTAACTAGGAGTATAAATGAGACTAGATTATCACTTGTTCTTGAAAAATTTAGGGATCCTCCTTGTTCTTGAGGTGTGGCCGATCCAAATGGAGAAGAAAGATGAGAGAGTTTTGATGTTTAGCTAGTTATTAGTGGAGTGTATGTGTTTGTGGAATTAAATCAAAAACATATAAGCTACAAACATTAATTGAAATGTCCTTAGTAATCAAGTGAAGTGGAAGAATTAAGGGGCTGGGGGGGGGGGGGGGGGCGACATGGAAGAAATGAGAAAAGATACGTGGCTAATTAAAGCTCTTGTCTCCCACTTTATAAGTATTAGTTTAGTTTAAGTATACATTAGGTGTTATCGGGTACCGAGTTAACTAGAAATAAATCTTGAAGAGATAAAATAAAATATGACGAAGTTGTAAAAATTGTAAAATCATATTCCTTGCAAGAATCGGGTGTTAGAATAATTATCGGGTTGAAATTTCGCAAACCGACGGTGTTATAAGCTTTTAACGAGAAATATAGCAAACGATTTAAAAACACTGGGTAATGAAATAATGAAATTTCTATATCATTATAATGAGTTTGAAAATATATTATGATCATTGTCGGGAGTGTCGGGTATAATGTTAGTAGTAATGACTGAGTGGTAACGTTTATTAAATAATTAACATACGTTAATGAAAATCACACAAACCCGTGCATGACCTAATATGATGATGATGTTACTGATGATATGTAGAATACTCTAGTCTATATGAAGTGTCCTTATTGATGATGCATGAACACGCAGCTAAACCATACTGGTTTCGCGCATTTGAATACCCGTAAACCTAGTTTACGTAATGATGAATGATAACCATGAATAGTGATTTCCCTCCGGGAATGAATAGTGTTTCATGAATAGTAAATTTTTTGAAAACTTCTCAAAGTCTCAAAATGACTTCAAAAATGATGAATAGTCATTGGTGAATAGTAAATGATGAATAGTGATTGATGAATAGTAACTTGTCGAGGTTTGGAAAATGACCTGAAATTACGGGTTGTCACAGTCGCCCACCCAAAAAGGAATTCAGTCCCTGAATTCAGTTGGTGTTGGTCTCTGGAGTGGACTCGGTGAAAAGATGTAGGTACTTGAGACGCATCTGGTCTTCCCGCTCCCAAGTAAACTCGGGACCTCTACGAGAATTCCAGCGAACTTTCAGGATAGGAATTCTGCTCTGCTTCAACTGTTTGACCTCACGTTCCATGATTTCTGCGGGCTCCTCGACGAAATTGAGCTTATCGTCGAGTTGAACTTCGTCTAATGGAATTACAAGTGATTCATCTGAAAGACATTTCTTGAGGTTTGAAACATGGAAGTGGTTATGGACACTGCTGAGCTCTGACGGAAGCTTAAGTCTGTATGCCACGGGACCGATTCTTTCCAGAATCCTAAATGACCCAATGTATCTCGGGTTCAACTTCTCGCGTTTTCCGAATCGTATTACGCCTTTCCAAGGCAAGACTTTCAACATGACCTTGTCTCCAACCTGGAATTCTAATGATTTGCGTCTAATGTCAGCGTAACTTTTTTGTCGGCTTCTGGCTGTGCGGAGTCTTTCTCGGATCTGAATTATCTTTTCTGTTGTTTCGCGAACCATCACTGGACCAGTAAGTTGTGCATCGCCAACCTCGGCCCAACAAACAGGGGACCGGCACTTACGACCATAGAGTGCCTCGAATGGTGCTGCCTTTATGCTCGTATGATAACTATTGTTGTAAGAGAACTCGATCAATGGCAAATGGTTAGCCCAACCATTTCCAAAGTCAATCACACATGCCCTGAGCATGTCTTCCAACGTCTGAATCGTTCTCTCGCTCTGACCATCGGTCTGAGGATGGTAGGCAGTGCTCATGTCTAATTTGGTTCCAAATGAATCTTTTAATGACTCCCAAAAGTTTGAAGTGAATCGACTATCTCTGTCGGAAATGATGGAAACTGGTGCACCGTGCTTTGAGACTATTTCCTTGACGTAAAGTCTGGTAAGCTGATCCATAGAATAAGTCTCTCTGATTGGAATGAAATAGGCTGATTTAGTGAGTCGATCAACGATTACCCAAATAGCATCGAAACTGCCTGATGTCTTGGGTAGTTTGGTGACAAAGTCTATTGTAATGCGTTCCCACTTCCAGTGGGGAATTTCTGGTTGCTGAAGCAATCCTGATGGTTTATGGTATTCGGCTTTTACTTTAGCACAAGTAAGACATTTGCTGACGTATGTAGCTATTTCTGCTATCATATTCGGCCACCAATAAAGTTTCTTGAGATCCTGATACATCTTATCAGAACCTGGGTGAATGAAGTACTTTGACTTGTGCGACTCGTGCATAATCAACTCTCGTATCCCACCGTAGAGAGGTATCCAGCTTCTATCCTTGAAGCATAATATTTCGTCTGCTCTTCTTACAAAGCCATTGGCGTTCTCTGGCATTTTATCGATTTTCTCACTTGGTCGGTTTTCTTCCTTGAGTGCTTCTACCTGAGCCTCGAGGATTTTTGACGGTAAAGGTGAAATGATCGTCATTCCCAATGATATGACTCTCAAAGGCTTGAGTCTTTCTTTCCGGCTAAGGGCATCTGCTACAACATTAGCCTTCCTTGGGTGATATCGAATCTCACAATCGTAATCACTAAGCAGTTCCAACCAACGACGCTGCCTCATGTTGAGTTCTTTCTGATCAAGTATGTACTGTAAGCTCTTGTGGTCGGTAAATACTACACACTTAGTTCCGTAAAGATAGTGCCTCCAAATCTTGAGTGCGAAAACCACGGCACCCAACTCTAAGTCGTGAGTAGTGTAATTCTTCTCATGCTTCTTAAGCTGACGAGATGCATAAGCTATTACCTTCTCATTTTGCATTAGCACGGTTCCAAGCCCTTTGTGTGAAGCATCACAATATACCACGAAGTTTTCAATCCCTTCGGGTAATGCCAAAATTGGTGCACTACAAAGCTTCTGCTTCAATAACTGAAAAGCGGACTCTTGTTTTTCTCCCCACTCGTACTTTTGGTTCTTTTGTGTTAACTTGGTCAACGGTTTAGCTATCTTAGAAAACCCTTCAATGAACCTTCTATAATATCCGGCAAGTCCTAAGAACTGACGAATCTCTGTTGGAGTCTTGGGTGTTGCCCAATCTTTAACAGCCTAGATCTTTGCAGGGTCGACTTGTAATCCTTGACTATCAATGACATGACCAAGAAATTGTACTCTTCGGATCCAAAAATCACACTTCGAAAATTTTGCATACAATTTCTCCTTCTTGAGTAGCCCTAAAATCGTCTTGAGGTGCTCTCTGTGCTCTTCTTCGCTCTTCGAGTAAATCTAGATATCGTTGATGAATACAATCACAAACTTATCCAGATACGGCTTGCAAACTCTATTCATGAGCTCCATGAATACTGGAGGTGCATTGGTTAATCCGAACGGCATTACTTGAAACTCATAATGACCATAACGTGTTCTGAATGCTGTCTTCGGGATATCATCCTCCCAAACTTTAAGCTGATGGTAACCTGATCTTAAATCAATCTTTGAGTAGAAACTAGAGCCTTTCAACTGATCAAACAAGTCATCGATTCTGGGCAGCGGGTAACGATTCTTCACCGTTAACTTGTTTAGCTCTCTATAGTCTATGCACATCCTGAAAGATCCATCTTTCTTCTTCACAAACAAGACCGGTGCTCCCCAAGGCGAGGAACTCGGCCTAATGAATCCTTTGTCTAAGAGCTCTTGCAATTGGTTAGACAACTCTTGCATTTCTGATGGCGCTAGTCGGTAAGGTGCTCTTGCGACTGGTGCAGCTCCTGGCACTAAGTCAATCTGAAATTCTACTTGGCGAGTAGGTGGAAGTCCTGGCAAGTCTTCGGGAAAGACTTCTGGAAAATCTCGGACAATTGGTACATCTTCAAGTCGTTTCTCATCCGACTTCTTTTCTGTGATATGTGCCAAGAAAGCATAACAACCCTTCTTTATGTATTTCTCGGTTTTGATGCATGAGATGATACTGAGTTTCGCCGTCGTAAGGAAGATGAACAACCTTTTCATCACAAATGATTCTTGCTTGATGTCGGGATAACCAATCCATACCGATTATGACGTCGAAACTTCCAAGTTCTACAGGCATGAGGTCTATATTGAATGGGTGATTAAGAAAATTGAGAGTGCAACCACGAATGATGGTGTTTGTGCCAACTAAACTACCGTTAGCTAGTTCGATGTGGTAAGGAGTGTCTAGTGTGGTTGGTTCGATATTGAGTAAAGGTGCAAATGCAGTAGAAACAAAACTTCTATCGGCTCCTGAATCAAATAAAATGGATGCATAACGATTATTGATGAGGAACGTACCCGTGATGACATTCGGGTCCTCCTTGACATCTTCACCTCCTATCACATACACTCTGCCTCTAGCTGTTCCACCTTGGTTGCCGTTCCCTTGATTCTTTCTTTTTGGACATTCATTCTTGAAATGTCCTCTTTCTCCACAACCAAAACATGTCAATGGGGGTCTCTGATCATCAACCACAATCGGAGCTTTGCAATCCCTGGTCGAATGACCAACCTTCTTACAGTTCCCACAAGGATTAGGACAGTTTCCAGGGTTATGATGGGTTTGGCATTTGTTGCACTTGGGTAAGGTACCATTGTAACCTCTCTTTTCAGCTGGGCCTGCAGCATAGGCCTTTGCAACTTCTTGCCTTTTTGGTGGTGGTTGGGTAGCATTGCCACCTTGGTTATTGTCCTACTTTCTTTTTTTGTTGTTGTTATTGTTGGAACGGTTTCGGTTGTTGCTATAGTTGTTGTTGTTTCGGTAGTTGTTGGAGTTGTTGTTGTAGTTACGGTTATTGCTGGTGTTACTGTTGTTATTGTTTCCAGTCGTCCCTTTCTTCACTACCTGAGCCATAAGCTTCTGAGATATTCTGACAGCCTCGTCCAGTGTTTGTGGGTCAAAAGAAATTACATCCCCCTGAATGCTGGATGGTAAACCACCAATGAAATTTTCTAACAGCTTTTCGTTGTCTGAAACCATAGTTGGACACAATGCAACCAACTCCTGAAATCTTCTGATGTATGCTTCAATCTCATTACCCTTAGTCACTAACTCATAAAATTATGTTTCCAACTTTTTCACTTCCGTGCGTGGACAAAACTTCTTAGACAGTAATTTCTTGAATTCATCCCATGAGAGCTTGTGAGCATTTTCCATACCAATAGGCTGGCATAAGAATTCCACCACGACATAGCTTCGTCAATGAGTGTACTGGTTGCAAACTTTACCTTTCTGTCCTCTGGACAGTTGCATAAAAGGAATACAGATTCTATCTTTTCAAACCATCGGATCATGGCAGTGGCTCCTTCATTGCCCTTAAATTTGACAGGATCACCACTCTTGAAGTCTTTGTAAGTACACTTACGACCATTAGTATCTCGTCCTCCAGCTTCTTCCGTTTCTGCCCTAGAAGCGGCTTCAGCAGCAGCAACTACGGCTGCTCCTTCGGCTACTAGTGCTGCCTCAATACTGTCGGCAACAAGCTTCCTAATATCAGCGGGTGTCATAGACGTAGTAGCTCTTTTGGGCGGCATGACTCTTCATAATCACAAAAGATAACAACAATGAGAACCAAAAATTTTATGTCCTCCATAAAAGTATTAAAATATTGAAGGACACGACATGGTTTTGGCAATGAAGAAACTACACCTGGATTTTGTAAAGAGTTATTTACTTGTGCTTCATTGGTTACAGGGACTACTTCAGGAGAGGCATTGATTTCACTTACAGACCATGTTGGTTCTGATTTTTCCTGTTGCGGGACGAAATTGTTGCTAATATGAGGTACTTGAAAATAATCATATTGGTTATGAAAGTGGACTTGACTCATTTTAGATCGACTTTCGTCATCCTGTTCTATTTCCTCTTCACGATTGTAAACAACAACACGCATAAATGAATCATCAAGCAAATGTTCAGCACTATACAACTTTGGATTTTCCTTGAGTGCTTTATGTAAAAAACGTGGTTTGTCACTTCCAATAGCAAAGCCATACCCTTTGGGAGCTGGTTTTACCGTTAACTTTTGTATGGCTGTAATTGATTCACCAGTTTTATACATAACGTTTTGAAATTCTTTGAGTTTGGATTCCAAAGCAAGAATTTCCTCAAGATATGAATCAACTCGTTTCCTAGAACTTTGTCGGTGTTCAGAAAAATCGTTTTGACAAGTGGACAACTCTGTCTTAGTTTTAGTAAGATCAGAGTTTAGAATGTCAACCTGTTTTTGAAAATCTAATTTCTCTTGTTCCTTTTCTAAAATTAATTCACTTTTCGAAATAGTTAATTCACGTACTTGATGTTCTAAATCTTCTGCTTTTGCATAAGATTGTTGGAATGCAGCCTCAAAGCTTTTCTCTCGTTGTTCTTTAGTTTCATAATTCAAAAGTTGAAGCTTGTAACACTCAAGATCCTTAGTTAATACTGCGACTTTTGCTTTTAGATTTCTGTTAATTTCATTGCACCTTTCAATTTGGGATTTCTGTTCATTCAACTGTGTTTGGGTGGTCAATATTAGGGTCATGAGTTCTGAATCTGGATCAGGAAAAAGATTATCTTGTCCATATTGATCATTATTATCATCAGAAGGAGGATCATCAAATGAAACAACGGGGTTAATTTGATCATCATCAAATGTAACGACGGTGTTTATTTGGTCATCGACTTGAGAGGATAATAATGAATCATTTTGACCAAGATCTGCTTCAGCTGATGCAGATGCAGAGGGTGACACAATTTCATCAATCAGACATTTTGAGTTAGGTACCTGAGACAAGCCATCGGTATCATAAACCGGGCCTGTTTCACTCATGTGTATTTCCTGCATATTAGCCATCAACATCACAGCTGCTTCTAGATCCTCCATGTCATCATCTGAGTAAGCATTCGCCATGAAGCTTTGCTCCTTTTCAGTGAGAGTGCCTCCACGTTCATCTTTGAGGGCTAGAAGTAGAGCTTCCTTGTGATATGCACTCCCCCTGGTTCTTGGCTTGGGGCATGCATTGGCTACGTGACCCTTTCCCCCGCAGTTGTAGCATTTGATCCAGCTGTTTCCAATCCCAGAATTCCCTGTGTCAACAACTTGTGCCCTGTTACTTCCAGTTGAATTGAACCTCTGTCCACCTGATTTACCCATGTAGCTACCCGATCCAGATCTCCCTGAAGCTCGGTTTTGTATCTCAACTCGGCCATCCTGAACAACTGCCTGATTTCTGGTGTTGGAAGAAGACCTCAGACGGTTGTTGGATTTGTTTGAGAACTTGCTGAAAGCTTTGGCAATCAAAACAAATCCTTCGTTCAATGATTTGAACGCGTCGTCGTCATCACTGTTAGCATCGGTATTTTCATATGGAACCATTTGTTGTGATGAGCCTCCGTGTAACATCCCGCCTACTCAGATCACAATATTGTCCGCTTTGCCCGCAGGCTCACGGCTTTGTTTTTGTGGCCTCATTTGAAGACTTCCCGGCAGGTCACCCAAGCCAGTACTACTCTCACATGAGTACGCTTAACTGCCAGTTCCTAAGAACCCCACCCGCAGTAGACCACAAAACGCGTTGTGTCATTGTAAGGCGAATGTTATCTTATGAACCCAGCATCTCTCCAGGCCACAGCCGATGTGGGATTTGCCTAGGGTGTTACAATCACCCCCCTCAGGGACTCATCGTCCTTGATGAGGTTTGCCCCACCATCCTGAACGGCTCTGGAGTGGCTCTGATACCACTTGTAACATCCCGCCTACTCAGACCACAATATTGTCCGCTTTGCCCGCAGGCTCACGGCTTTGTTTTTGTGGCCTCATTTGAAGACTTCCCGGCAGGTCACCCAAGCCAGTACTACTCTCACATGAGTACGCTTAACTGCCAGTTCCTAAGAACCCCACCCGCAGTAGACCACAAAATGCGTTGTGTCATTGTAAGGCGAATGTTATCTTATGAACCCAGCATCTCTCCTGGCCACAGCCGATGTGGGATTTGCCTAGGGTGTTACACTCCGTATGGAACGAGTTGATTAGATGTGGTTTGTGAGGGATGATTTGTCGGATGCTGTGGTTAGGGAAAACTTTGACCTGGTGGTGGTTGGACAAAATTCTGTGGTGGTTGTGGAGCAAAATGAGACTGAGCCATCAAGGCAAGCGAGTTTGGAGTTGGTGATGGCGTGAATCCTCCACGTGCTGCTCTGTCCTTGTCAACTTCAGATTGGTGTTGTTTAAGGTAATCATATAATAACCCATAAGAAACGTCGTTTATCTTTTTGGCTTGTCGAACAAACGTCACGTACTTTTGCCAATCTGGTCCGAGACACCCTAGAAACTTAGAGTTCGCTGCAATCCTGGGTAGTTTGATGTTGTGACGGTCCAAGTCGTTGACGATATTTGTGAACCTGTGGTAGTATGACTCTAACGATTCCCCTTGTACAATCATGAAATTGGTATATTCCATGTACAGTTTAGATTCCATGTTCTCCTGATTTAATTCAGTTGCTTCCATAAGAAGGTGTACATGTTCCCACATATCCTTGGTTGTCTTTTGTGCATCTATGCTTCGGAAGATGGGATTTGGAATTCCTTGAAGTATATAGGACATTGCCAATTCATTTGCTTCTTGTTGTTGGACTTGTTCAGTTGTGAGTTGAGCAACAGGAGTGGGAATTGTAGTTGCTACTCTTGGAGGAGTTGCATTGGCATCACCTAGAACCGTGGTTGTAGGTGCTGGGTAAGGTCCTTCAATAATGACCTTTTTCATGTACTTGCCATGGGGTTTCTTCTGCTCGATAAATCGAAGGAAACGACTCGACCACTACACGTAATTACCCGGAGTAAGCATTGGTGGTGTATCTAAAGATCGTGCCTCGTGTCGGGATTGTTGACTGCTTATAGCATCGCACATCTTGTCAAACCAGTGGGGTTGTTTTGGTGGAAGTTGATAAGTCGGCATTGGCTGTTGTGGAACTTGTGGTAGTTGAGGAGCTGGTTGTTGGGGGAAAAACTGGTGTTGTTGTGTGAAAGCTTGTTGTTGTTGGTACTGTGGTTGAGGATAATATGGTTGAGGATATTGTTGTTGTTGTGGTTGTTGCTGTTGATACTGTTGTTGCTGATTTTGAAAGTAGTTAGAGTATGGTGGTTCAGACATTATTGTTGTAACCTGTGGATGTTTGATCGCTTCAAGGAAATAGGAGTTGTGTTCGTTTGTTTTGCACAATTTGTTTCTTAACTCGGAAATTATTTCTGAAGTTGCTCGGTAATTGCCTTACTCGGAAGATTCACAAAGAAGTTCCTAGCTCGGAATGCTTTGTGAAAAACTAACTTAGAAAATAATATGTTTCCTTACTCGGAAAAATTTAGAATGTTCCTTACTCGGAAAATTTGAGAAAATTCCTAACTCGGAAGATTTAAGACCGTTCCTTACTCGGAAGATATGTAAATGTTCCTAACTCGGAATTTTTGAAATTTTCTTAACATGGAAATTACAAAGCTAACTCGGAAATGTTAAATCTTACTAAGAAATAGCGCTTCTTCCAAACTTGGAAATTACAAAGCTAACTCGGAAATCTTTTCCTAACTCGGAAAAATTTAGTTACTCGGGACTTGCTTGAAAATTTTCCTAACTCGGAAATTTCCAATTTTTCCTAACTCGGAAAAAATTCAGTTACTCGGGACTTGGTTGAAAATTTTCCTAACTCGGAAATTTCCAATTTTTCCTAACTCGGAAAAGTTTTCGGATGAACAGTAACGAAGCACAAAATTTTTTCCTAAATCCTTGTTTAGCTCTGATGCCGCTTGATAGGTCTTAATATTATTACACAAGGTTACTAGGAAGATTAAGAGAGAGAGAGAGAATGATGTAAGTTAAGTCACAATAATAATGAAAATGAAAGATTAATTAACCAACAACCATTCCTTTCAATGGGAGGGGTATTTATAGTGTTTAACATGTAATGGACTTGGCCCTAAATAGAAAAGAAATAGATGGGGCGCAACCCATAAAGGAAAATAAGTAAAAGCCCCCAACCCATGGGGCTTCTACACAGGCCGTAGGATAAAACTAACCTAAAGGCCTAAGCAACCTATTACATAATATGATCGATACTTCAATAATCTAAGACGAGTTCCCAACAGAGATCTTCTAGAATCTTCAATATCTTACATATTTTGAACAATTCCAGCTTTGCATTTTAGTCCCTTTGTTTCATTCTTCTATTTACTTTGTCTCATCAAATCAAGAATCCCAACAATCTTCCCCTATTTGATGATGACAAAACAAACAAAGTCGTGTACGAAATTTCCTAGACGAAGTAGAGAAGTTGAGATGTAATCATCTCCCTGAATGAAACAAACTTGTCTTCCCCTTAAACCATGCCATGCCACCACAATAGTTCTTCCCCTTTTTGTTATCAACAAATAGAGAATGTAAACAGTAGAAACTTCCCCTCGAGTGATGCATGTACATAAAATGATTCTTCAAATCTGTAGGCTTTATATATTGTTGAAGAAAACTAATCATTACCAATTTGATGTTGAAGTAGAAGAAACCAACCTTGTTTCTTATGCCTTGTACTAAATACGACTTCGAACGTATACTCCATGTATAGGGAGACCGCAATCTCTTGACAATAACCACTGAGCACAATAACGTAACTCCTTCAAGTGTTTTGTCAATTCGTAGTCACCTGATGAACAAACAAGTTACCTTTAAAGTGTAACACCCACCTTAAGATATAATAAGACACAACCTTGAAAAATTCCACTGCATCATCAAATAAGCAACAAACACTCCTCTTCGCCAATAAGAAAATTAATTCGAGCCTTTTTTTTTAACTTTTAAGAACAAAAACCAAATACCAATCTTCTTTGTGTGTGTGAACTTCCCCTGTGTGTGTACCAAAAAGCAATAAACTCTACATGCTTCCCCTTAATTCTTGTAATTCATGCTCGTAAAAATCAGCGTAAAGGTAGCAGTAGAAATCACAAAGAGCAGTACTAACCAAAAACTACTAGCAGTATAAACCTTATGCGCATCAGCAGAAAGATAAACGCTAGCAGTAGAATCAATGAAGCTCAGCAGTAGAAACTTGAAGCTAGCAGCAGAATAAATTATAGCAAGCAGTACTATCATGTAAGCGTAGCAGTAGTATTAATATCTACTAGCAGCAGTTAGGAACCAAATAAACAGCAGCTTCAACTCTGACGAATGAATAAAAATACTTTGATATTAAATGCGAACCACTTGCAAATAAACGAAAAACAATTATTATCCCTTCATCGCTTGCACGTGAAAATAAACAACAATTCTGCTTTCTACTTGCACAAGACGCCAAATCTCTCCATCAATTCGTACCAGATATAAGTAATAGATCGATTATAATAAGTATCCATTAGAATAAAATATGCACTGATAAATTATCACCAATCACAATTAATTATGGTATGAGGTTACTTCCACTTGCAAGAAGACAACTAACAATCAGATATAATATATCATAGCACCACCGATCAATTAATAAACCTCAATATAATAATCGACCCACTTTTTCCAAATTAGTACGAGGTTTAATCAATAATTCACTTTCATATCTTCTCCAAAAGACGACAAATATAGTAAATATACCACCAATCTCAGTAACCTTTTTCAAATCAGCTTCTGTCGTCAAATAAACTTTTTCTTCAAATCTGCTACTCATCGACAAATAAACTTTGTGAATCCCTAGGTAACGAGCTCCCCAAGCTCTGATACCACATGTTGAGTTTAGAACAACTCATGGATCGTTTTGAGCATCTAGGGTTTAACAATAACAATGAATAATCATGCACAGCGGAATAAAAACAAATCAAAGTTATTGACACAAAGTTTCTCTTTAATACTCCACGCCTCAATTATTATTTGATCCGAATAATACGGTTACACAAATTTGTAACAGGAATCAAGAGATTCTTGAGACGAATAACAACTACAAACTAACTATAGTCTAGGCGTTTAACATCTACGCCCTAGACACACACACACCCCTTTAGACTACATTGTAATTCTGTGCACACTAAACCTAAACATCTATGATCTCTTTATATAGGGAGAGATCAAGACTTACATAAGAAGATAAATATAAAACAAATAAATCTTTTAAACATTAAACATTATCTTCTGATATCTTTTATCTTCATAAGGAGATCTTCTAGAACCTTCAATATCTTCCATATTTTGAACAATTATAGCTTTGCATTTTAGTCCCTTTGTTTCATTCTCATATTTACTTTGTCTCATCAAATCAAGAATCCCAACATTATCAGTTAATACTGCTAGACAAAATCTTTCAAAACCAGCAGTATTGGTTAATACTGCTAGACAAGTTAATACTGCAACCACAAAACCAACAGTGAATGGTGCTAAATCAATGTCACAGTTTTCAAAAATAGCACATTCCACGGTAAAAAGGCCCATTCAAAAGACAACAGCAATTAATACTGCTAAGCCAAAAGCAGTAGTTAATACTGCTAGGCCAAAAGCAGTAATTAATAGTGTTAAGGGAGATCATTTTTATGCTGTTACGGCCCCAGCTTGATGGGTTTGGAAACCAAAGATTAAATTTTTAGACCATGTTTCCAAACATGACAGTGAATCAATTACCCTAAAGAAGTTTGATTATGTTGATGCACAAGGCAGATCCAAGTCAGTGATGGCTTGGGTCCCAAAAAGAAACTGATTTTCTTACCTTATGTGCAGGGCAATCCACAGGTGGAGTTACAGGATCATGGAGTGATTGGCAGTGGATGCTCAAGGCACATGACAGGGAACATGTCCTATCTTACAGATTATGAAGAAATTAATGGAGGATATGTTACCTTTGGAAGTAACCCCAAAAGAGGGAAAATCACAGGCAAAGGTACAATAAGAACTGGTAAACTAAATTTTAAGAATGTGTATTTTGTAAAAGAGTTAAAGTTTAATCTTTTTAGTGTCTCACAAATGTGTGACAAAAAGAATAGTGTTCTCTTTAATGACACTGAATGTATAGTCTTATCTCCTGACTTTAAGTTAATTGATGAAAGTCAAGCTTTACTTAAAGTTCCTAGAAAGGATAATATATACAGTGTTGATTTAGAGAACATGGTTCCCAAAGGAGGTTTAACTTGTCTCCTTGCAAAAGCCACATCTGATGAATCGAAACTTTGGCATAGAAGGCTAGGTCACTTGAATTTTAAAACAATGAACAAATTGGTTAAGGGAAATCTTGTAAGAGGTTTACCTTCCAAATTTTTTGAAAATGATCAAACCTGTGTTGCTTGTCAAAAGGGAAAGCAGCACAGAGCCTCTTGTAAGTCCAAAAGGAGAACTCAATCAGTCAACCTGTACATATGTTGTATATGGATTTGTTTGGTCCAACATTTGTAAAAAGCTTAATGAAAAAGATGTATTGCCTAGTTGTCACTGATGATTATAGTAGGCTTACTTGGGTTTTCTTTTTAGCAACTAAGGATGAGACCAGTGGCAGTCTTAAGTCTTTCATAACCAGGATAGAAAACCTAATAGATCATAGGGTTAAAGTGATTAGATGTGACAATGGAACTGAGTTATAGAATAGAGAGATCAATCAGTTTTGTGAGATGAAGTGTATTATGAGACAGTATAGTGTAGCTAGAACTCCTCAACAAAATGGAGTTGCTGAGAGGAGAAATAGGACACTATTTGAGGCTGCTAGGACTATGCTAGCTGATTCTAAGTTGTCAACTACTTTTTCGGCTGAAGCAGTAAGTACTGCTTGCTATGTGCAAAATAGAGTGTTAGTTGTTAAGCCTCATAACAAGACCCCATATGAAATTTTTCATGGTAGAACACCAACTTTAAGTTTTATGAAACCATTTGGGTGTCCTGTTACAATTCTCAATACCATAGATCACTTAGAAAAATTTGATGGAAAGGCGGATGAAGGTTTCTTTGTTGGATACTCTATGAACAGCAAAGCCTTTAGAGTATACAATAGTATAACAAGGATAGTGGAAGAGAACTTGCATATTAGGTTTAGTGAGAGAACACCTAGGGATGGCAACGAGACGGGTTTGGGGCGGGGCGGCCATCCCCATCCCCAAACCCGATTACCAAAGTTCTCCCCAAACCCGCCCCGATCCCCATCGGGGATCTAATTAGGGCGCCCCGTTGGGGTGTGATGGTCCCCCAAACCCGCCCCGTATTAATCGGGGATCTTATCGGGGTGTCCTCTTTGGGTGCAATGCTCGACCAAAGCCGCACCATTTCACATTTATTGTTATTTTTAGACCGTTAGCAATAACGAACCTATTAATAATCAATTACAAACCAGCCTTATTAAGTTTTCAACAATAGTATTATACATAAATAATGATAAATTACACCGCCAAAAATTAAAACTTAAAAATATGATACTAAACGAGTTTCTATAATCACAATTTTTCATTCTTACAAATATTAAAAAACTAACAATATTAGAGTAATATTTTTTTATTACGTAAATACTAACAAAATACTATATAGGTATAGATGTATTTGTATATGTGTATATATTAATTGGGCGGGGCCGGGTGGGGCGAGGATTCCCCGTTCCCAGCCCCAAACCCGATTAAAATCCCCGTTTAATCCCCAAACCCGTCTCGTAACCCGATTAGCATGCCCCGCCCCGCACCAATTAGTTCGGGTTTCGGGTTTCCTCGTCGGGTTTGGGTTTTTTTTGCCATCCCTAAGTACACCAAATGCTGTAGGTAGTGGACTAGACTGGCTGTTTGATATTGATGCAATAACAAAAAAATGAATTATGAGCCAGTTGCTGTAGGTACACGGTCTAATGGTTTTGCAAGTACAAGAGCAAGTAATGATGCAGGTCAAGCTATAAAGGAGACAGAACCTGCAAAGAAATATATCTTGCTACCGTTTTGGACTGCTGATCCACCAATCTCAACCCAAGAGTCAAAGAGTTCTCAAGATGATGAAGTTAAGCCTTCAAGTGATGATGAAAAGCAGGATGATAAAGATCTAAGAAAAGACTATAAATGTAATGATCAGGAGAAGAATGAATATGTTAACAGCACTAACAGATTTAATATTACTAGTTCAACCGTTAATGTTGCTGGCATACAAGATGATGCTATTGGTGAAAAAGATAGCGGTGAATGTCCATTTGATCCAACAATGCCTATATTGGAAGACATATGGACTGAAACTGATGATGAAGATGCTGGTAAAGAGGCTGACATGGGAAATTTGGATGAAACAATTCCAGTCAGCCCTATTCCAACAACAAGAATTCATAAAAATTATCCTATGACTTAAGTGATTGGAGATGTGCATTCAGCTGTACAAAGAAGGAAGATGTCAAAGGATTTGAATGAACAAGGACTCTTTGTTAGAACTATTAAACAAAGAAACAGTAATAAAGACCTTCAAAATTATTTGTTTCCTTTCTTTTTATCAAGTGGAACCCAAAAAGACAATCCAAGCATTGACTGATTCAAGCTGGGTAGAAGCTATGCAGGAAGAACTTCTATAATTCAAGCTGCAAGAAGTTTGGACCTTGGTAGATTTACCTAATGGCAAAAGAGCTATATGTACAAAATGGGTTTTTAGAAACAAGAAGGATGAAAGAGGCATTGTGATAAGGAATAAAGCAAGATTAGTTGCTCAAGGGTATACACAATAAGAAGGGATTGATTATGATGAAGACTTTGCCCCTGTTGCAAGAATTTAAGCAATTAGGTTATTTCTAGCTTATGCTTTATTTAAAGACTTTGTGGTGCATCAGATGGATGTCAAAAGTGATTTTCTGTATGGAAAGATTGAAAAAGAAGTGTATGTTTGTCAACCACAAGGATTTGAAGATCCTGACTTTCATGATAGAGTTTTTAAGGTTGAAAAAGCACTATATGGGCTACATCAAGCTCCTAGAGCATGGTATGAAACCTTGTCAACATATTTGTTAGACAATGGGTTTCACAGAGGAAAGATTGACAAGACTTTGTTCATCGGAAGACACAAAGATGATATTCTGCTGGTTCAAGTATATGTGGATGATATCATCTTTGGTTCTACAAGGAAGGAATTATGTGTGGAATTTGAAAAACTGATGAATGAAAAGTTTCAGATGAGTTCTATGGGAGAACTTACTTTCTTTCTGGGTTTACAAGTAAAGCAAAACAAGGAAGGCATATTTATCAGTCAAGATAAGTATGTTGCTGACATCTTAAAGAAGTTTGGGTATACAGATGTCAATACTACAAGTACACCAATGGAAACTGGAAATCCTCTACTCAAAGATGAGATGGTGAAGAAGTTGATGTTCACTTTGTAACACCCCCAAAATTATCGCAGCGGAAGATAATGTTACTGGGTATTACTTCATAGCACAAAGTACAAGTAATAGAAAACGACCCTTCAAAAGAGGCGTTTTAAAAGTATTTCACATTTGATACATTAAAACTTCAGAGTTTGCAAAAAGGACCCAACAGTTTTCATAAAACACAATATTTTCAAAAGATCACAAATGTTTTAAACATAACATAAATCTTCAAAAGATAGATTCTTCAAATGTGAAAATATGCCGAGTCTTTAAAAGATATCTGTGCGACTCCATCCAAGACCTTCATGCCTTAAAACCTGAGATAAAACATGCTAAAATCATCAACACAAAGGTTGAGTGAATCCATAGAGTTTAATTATAAGCAGTTGATCACAGTATAATTCAGTTTAAGAAAACGATGGGCTACGTTGTTATACACCCATAATTTATGTAAGCGACTAAGCAACAAATGCAGAGTCTGGCAAGGTTATAATTGCTCTAAGTTCATGACCCCGAACATAAATGTCATTTGCTGTCCATAGCATAAATTTGCCCTTCAAACATAGGTAATAGCCATACCTAACATCAATACGAATACAATGCACATGATAGCCAGCAGGCGAGTTTCGGCATGTGGGAGGTCAGGCCCAATAGATCTATTCATGGTATTCGCGTTCACTCACAAGTGATTAACGGTTCACGATAAAAGGGACTTTTAGGCTATTGGCAAACTTAGGTAATAAAAATATCAGGATAGCATACAATTTCAAAGCAATTGTGATCATAAATATTTATAGCATGTGTCTCCCCCACGGAGTTTGTAAAACAATTGAAGTAAAAATTGGGGCTATGAACTCACCGATGATGAAGTGGTAGAAGTATACGAAAACGTGCACGTTGAGAGAAAATTCGCAAAAGTCACAAATGACCTAAATAAGTACAACACGACTTAGGCTCGGGGAATTAAGGTGTAACACTTATACTTATGTTTTTATTCAGTACTTATACTTGTAATACCATAAGGTAATTTAGTTAAAAGTCTTATAGCAATTCATGGGTCGAAAAGACGTTTGTAAAAGCTTATACGGTTTAAAATGCAAAGCTGTTAGAATTATGATGAAAATGCCGCACTAATCGGGTCGCCATTTCTAAACCGCAAGGGATAAAATTATGAACTTTATATGATTGGAAAGGTATGACTCTATACTATTCAAAAATCAAGGCCTCAATAAATTGAGAACTTCAAAACAAGGGTGAAATTACTAATTTACCCCTATGTCTCTATTAAGTTAATTAAAGCATCCAGTTAGGCTTAGAAAAATGAGTAGATCTTTTGTTTTACAAATATAATAGACACAAGACCAGTGGGAAAAGTTTTCTACATGTATTTTCTAAAACTTTCATGTTTTGACCAACATAAGGTTCTTTGCAACATTTTAGAGTATTTGGCCTTTCAAAACTGACATGCATTCCTGGACAAGTTTTAGTGTAGATTTTCTCGAAAAATCATCGGGATGAATTAGGATGTAAGGATTTTGGGGAAATGACCCTAAGACATATACCTAGGTCTATATATTTTTTTTCAAATTTTATAACCCAATGTATCAATGTTGTTTCATTCTAACAATGCAGATCTACTAATTTCTGCATCAACAAATCAACCTAACCCTAACATAACTTATCCCAAACACAATAGTATGATATGTACATTCAATAGAAATTTTATTTACATTAGTGAAACCAATATTTCATTGAAAAACCAAAAACCCACTTGCATGTAACCAAAAATTAAAGAGAATGATGAGATCTACTTACTAGAAGTGAAAATCAATGAAACCTTTTCTAGGGCTTGAATGAACTCGACCCAAAAGACACCAAGACTAGTGAAACCCTTCTCTTCTAGCCTTAAAAATGTGTTTAAGGACTGATGGAAATAAACTCTAATCAATCTTGAGCAAGACTTCAAGAAAACACCAAGAAAACACTAAGATAACCTTCTAAACTTTGATTCAAATCACCATCTTCTTCAAGGGTCTTCAAGGGAATGTTATGGAGATTATTTTGATGATGAAAAATCACAGAGATGAGGGTGGGGAGATGGTGATTCGTGGCTGTAACAAGGAGGAAGAGGAGTTGGATGGTTATTTAGAGTTTGGTGAGATTTGCATGTAAAAAAATCAATGAGTGATTTTCTTGAAAATGATAAAGTGTGTCATATGTTGGGGTATAAAAGGGGTGGACGGTTTTGGGGTTCCAATGCAAGCCAAAAATCAGATTTTATTGATATTTGATTAATATTTGGTGTATTAGTGTGTTTGTGGGGTTTAAATCAAGCGTACGGTCTTAAAAACGCAAATTACACAATACCGGGTGACCTGAAAACGTGAATTTTAGAAAAGTGTTATCAAAATATTATGAAATTGTTATGAAGTGTTAAAAGGAATAATTTTAATATTTCATGGGAGCCTTTGGGTTTTTTGGAGTGTTAAAACGAAACTAAAAATCAAAAACGCAGGCTGAAAACGCGAGTTGTTACCAAAATTTGACGTAATCGTGAAACGAAACAGAAAATGTGAAATACAGAAAATGTGAAATATAGAAAATGTGAAACGAAACAGAAAAGCGTGTTGATTGTCTAAAGTAGGAAGGATCAAGTGGATCATGGTAGATTGGTGCTAGCTAAGATTAGCACTCGACATCTAGCTTAGTGTCGGAAATAGGATAAGCGACGTTCTACGGTTTTCTCCGCCTGAAGGGAGGTTTGTTGACATAGTGCTTGAAACTCTCGACTGTGGTACTCGGGGAGTGGAGTTGGGCGAAGAAGAGCTTCGTGACCGAACCACTATAAATCTCTTTGTCCCGGTTAGATCTTTCCATCTTTTATCTTACATTCATAGTTTATATTAGTTAGTATAGTGTAGTGTTCATATTGGTGTTGATTGATTACACATAAGATTCGAATCAAGGTTTTCAAGAGTAAAGTTTTTAAGAAGATTTAAAAACCGGTAAAACTATTCAACCCCCCCCCCCCTTCTAGTTTTCCACAATTGGTACCAAAGCCAGGTCAGTCAAGATTTTAATGTAAATTGTATTTTAAAACTTGAATCGATCAATGGATTCTAACAAATATCAAGAAGGGCAATTTATGCAAAGACCACCACTTTTCGAAACCGATTGTTTTATATATTGGAAAACAAGATTCAAAACGTATGTGAAATCAAAAGGCATTGATCTTTGGCATGTTATTACCGAGGGTGACTTTCAACCAATTGAAAAGAATCCGGAAACTAAAATAGATGAAATAGTTCCGTACAATGAACAAAGTGATAATCTTAAAAGAAAACTAGTTAAAAATAATGAGGCTAAAATGATGATTTATAATGCTTAGCTGAAAAAGGAATTTGAAAGGATTTTTATGTGTAATACGACAAAGAATATTTGAAAAACCTTGTTAGTCACTCACCAAGGTAATAATTAAGTGAAAGAGAACAAGATAGATCTTCTTGTTCAACAATATGAACAATTTTCCATTCCGGAAGATGAATCTATTGATAATGCTTTTGCTAGATTTAATACTATTATTACTAGTATTAAAGCTCTTGATGAAGGTTATTCTAGCAAGAACTATGTCAGGAAGTTTCTTAGGGTTCTACATCCTAAATGGAGAGCAAAGGTCACCGCCATTGAAGAGTCAAAGGACTTGGCGACATTATCACATGATGAACTTATAGGAAACTTGAAAGTTCATGAAATGATAATCAAGAAAGACTCCGATATAGTCAAAGGCAAAGCACGAGAGTTAGATCTCTAGCATTGAAAGCCAAGAAGGAGTCTAGTGATGAGGAATGTTCGGATTCAGATAGTGAAGATGAAGAGTATGCACTAGCCGTTAGAAACTTCAAGAAGTTCTTTTGGAGAAAAGGTAGATTTGCTAGACAACCTCGTGATGAAAAGAAGTCATTTCAAAAGAACCGAGATGAGAAGAAAGGGACGAGTGATAGGAAATGCTTTAGATGTGGAGATCCCAATCATCTCATAGGAGAATATCCCAAACCACCAAAAACCAACAACCAAAGAGCTTTCATAGGAGGCTCTTGGAGAGATAGCAGTGAAGAAGAAGAGAAGAAGCCCAAGGACGAAACATGTCTTATGGCTCAAGCTTCTAATGAGGTACATTCCGACTCTTCTTACTATAGCAATGATAATTCGTCAATAGATGATAATAGGCTATATGATGAATACAATAAACTATGTGAAGTAAGTTCTAAAATCATAACTAGAAACAAAACACTAAAAGAAAAATTGCATGAACTCGAAGTGCAAATTTTAGAACTAAAAGATCAAGTAAAAAGACTTGAGAAAAATAAAGAAGTAGATGTTGGATGTAGGTCATGCATATGTCTTCAAGTAGAAAATGAGAAACTCAAAGAAAATGCTTTGAGAATCATTAAGTTTGAAAAGGAACAAAGACACTTAATGATATACTTGAAAACGTTAGGCATGGTCAACATACCGAAGCGGGCTTAGGATTTGACCCAAATAAAGCTTCGACAAGTAAAACGAAACAAGTAAAATTTGTCAAACCCACAAGTTCTGTCAAAACAGTAGACGGCACCACTAAAGGTACAGACGGTACCATTAAATTTAATGGTACCGTGGTACCATCTGGTGCTGGAGACAGAACTGAGTCGAGTCTGAAAAACAATTCAAGTCCTAAACCAAGTCACATAGTTGTTAATAGTGTCAAAGTACCTATTGCTAGTAAAAAGGAAGTCAAAAGCTTTTACAAACCTTTATCAACCCCCGGGCTTGGCTTTGTAAAACCCAACACTAGGTCAAGGACTCCTCCACCTAGAAAAACAAATGTTCCTAAACCTCGGTCAAGAACTCCTCTACCGAGAGGTAACTCTAGAAGACAAAGTTATCCAAGTAACTATCCCGTAAGTTGGAATAACCGTCAACTACAAAGTTACTTACCATGGGAAATTTGTCCTCCGTTCCAACATCCTAACCAAATGCAACTAATGCATGGGATGTTTAATACTAACAACTTTGGACCCATGAGATATTGGGGACCAAATGTTTGAATGTTTGTCTTATTCAATAGATATGCTTGGGGATCGACTTGGAGCCCGATGAATGGGTCAAGGATAGTGGATGCACTAACCATATGATGGGTAACCGGAGTCTATTCTCATCATACAAGGCTTACAACGGAGGTACAGTCACTTTCGGTAGGAAACTTAAGGGCAACATCATAAGCAAAGGTACGATTACTCAAGACTCCCTCACTATTAGAAATGTTGAGCACGTAGATAACTTATGATTTAACTTACTTAGCATTAGTCATATGGTAGATAATAAGTGTAGAGTTATATTTTCCGAAGAGGGTAGTGAGATCACTAAGAATGGTAAAACCATAGGCAAAGGAGTTAGGAAGAATTGCTTATTTGTTATGAAGATAGGAAATAAGCCTCCGGATAAGATTTGCCTAGCAACCATAGATGATAACTTTACTATATAGCATAGGAGACTAGGTCACGCCAATATGCGTTTAATACAATAATTGGCGTCTAAGGAACTAGTTAGAAACCTACCTTGGATTAAGTTTGATAAACACTTTTGTGACGCTTGCAAAGTTTGAAAACAAGCTCATTCTAGTCACAAAGCTAAGAATATGGTCTCGAGCTCTAGATGCCTAGAACTCCTTCACATGGACTTATTTGGTTCATCCGCCGTACGGAGCTACGGAGGAAATTACTACACCTTAGTAATAGTTGATGACTACTCTAGGTATACTTGGACTAGATTTCTTAAGAATAAGACACAAGCTTTCGAGGAATTCGAAATCTTTAGTAAGAAAGTCCAAAATCAACTAGGGTGTACAATAGTCTCAATTAGGATGGATCATGGTCGGGAATTTGATAATGAAGTGCAATTTGGAGTATATTGTGATGCTAATGGTATTACACACAATTTCTCGGCTCCACGCACTCTACAATCAAATGGGGTAGTTGAGCGGAAAA
Organism: Artemisia tridentata subsp. tridentata; assembly: GCA_021014915.2. Classification (NCBI taxonomy): domain Eukaryota; kingdom Viridiplantae; phylum Streptophyta; class Magnoliopsida; order Asterales; family Asteraceae; genus Artemisia; species Artemisia tridentata. Next base: position 237,815,286 of record CP139508.1, read on the forward strand.
ATCGTACTCTACAAGAGATGAGTAGAACGATGTTGAATGAACAATCAATTCCGCAAAAGTTTTGGTGTAATGCGGTGGACACCTCAACTTACATACTTAATAGGATTCTAATTAGACCTATCTTAGGAAAAACACCATATGAAATCTTGAAAGGTAGAAAACCTACTCTAGATTACTTTAGAGTGTTTGGAAGCAAGTGCTTCATATTAAACACTAAAGACTACCTCACCAAGTTCGACCCAAAGTCTTACGAAGGTGTTTTCCTAGGTTACTCCCAAAATAGTAAAGCCTATGTTGTCCTAAATAAGGAAACAATGAAATTTGAAGAGTCACTCAACGTGACATTCGATGAAACTCCTCTACCAACTAAGACATCACCCTTGGTGGATGATGACTTAGATGAGGAAGAAGCCATTAAGATTAATGGCAAGAAAAAAATTAGAAAATGACCTTGAGGATGAAATAGTTGAAGTTGACGAAGTTGTCAACATCAAGAAATCCAAGAACCATCCAATTGAAAATGTCATAAGAAACCTAAACCAAAGAACCCTTAGGTCACAAGTACAAAAAAAAGTAATTTCTTTTGTTTTATTTCAACCGTAAAACCTAAGAATGTCGGTGAAGCGATTAAGGATGAAAGCTGGTTAGTTGCCATGCAAGAGGAACTAAATCAATTCACCGCAAACCAAGTTTGGGATCTAGTACCTCCTCCTAAGAATCAAACCATCATAGGAACTAAGTGGGTGTTTAGGAATAAACTTGACGAAAATGGCGTCGTAACTAGGAATAAGGCAAGGTTGGTAGCACAAGGCTATAACCAACAAGAAGGAATAGATTACGATGAAACTTATGCACCCGTAGCTAGATTAGAGTCTGTTAGGATACTCCTTGCCTATTCTTGTGCCTTAGACTTTAAATTATACCAAATGGACGTGAAAAGTGCATTCCTAAATGGTTATATCAATGAGGAGGTATACGTTGCACAACCTCGGGATTCGTTGATTTCAAAAACCGAATCATGTTTATAAACTCAAGAAAGCACTCTATGGTCTCAAACAAGTTCCTAAAGCTTGGTACGATAGACTAAAAGTTTTCTTAATTGAACATGAATATACCATGGGAATGGTTGACAACACACTTTTCACAAAGAAACGAAATTCACATCTCATGATCGTTCAAATACTATGTCGATGACATTATATTCGGCTCAACTTGTCCAGAACTGTGCGATGATTTTTCAAAGATCATGCGTGACGAGTTTGAGATGAGCATGATGGGTGAATTAAATTTCTTCCTTGATTTACAAATAAAACAAATGGAAGATGGTATCTTCTTTAATCAATCTAAGTATATTAAGGAGATGCTTAAGAAGTTAGTTTCGAAGAGTCTAAGCCTATGAAAACTCCCATGTCCACAAAAATGAAACTCATGATAGATGAAGAAGGTGAGTCCGTGGATAGCACTAAAATTAGAGGTATGATAGGAAGTCTATTATACCTCGCGACAAGTAGGCCCGATATCATGTTTAGTGTCTGCCTTTGTGCTCGCTTCCAAGAGGATCTTAAAACCTCTCACATTGAAGTGGTTAAGCGTATCTTTCGATACATTAAAGGCACTATACACTTGGGGTTGTACTATCCCAAGGGGACCGGTGTAGAGACTATTGTCTATGCTGACTCTGATCATGTGGGAGATTATGTGGATCGAAAAAGCACGAGTGGCGTTTGTACCTTCATAGGTTGTTGTTTAACTTCTTGGTTCTCCAAGAAACGAATGGATCTTGCTATCTCCACGACCGAAGCCGAATATGTAAGCGTCGGAAAGGCATGTCAACAAGCACTATGGATGAAATAAGCTCTTATAGACTATGACATCCATCTAGACGACGTCCCTATTATGTGTGATAATAAAGGTGATATTGACTTGAGCAAAAACCCCGTTCAACACTCTCGCACTAAACACATCGAAATTCGTCACCACTTCCTTCGCGATAACGTTCAGAAAGGAAACATTTCTATTAAGAAAGTTCCCTCTCAGGACAATATCATCGACATCCTGACCAAACCTCTCAAATGAGAATCCTTCAACTATCTTCGTCTATGTCTAGGAATGATGGAACATATTCTATAAATCTCATGACTATTTAAATATTTCACTGGAAATATTAAAGTCATCCCTCGTTTCCCTCTTATGACTATTTGAATTATTCACTGGAAATATTGAAGTCATCTCGTGCGTCTCATCTCATGACTCTTTAAATATTTCACTGAAAATATTGAGTCATTCTTCACATCCCTTGTATGACTACTTGAATATTTCACTGGAAAGATTAAAGTCATCTCCTTTCGTCTAGTCTAGGTTCTCCTCGTCAAAAGAATTTATTAGGTATATATTCTTTCCTCGTGTCAAGAAGTCTCACTAAAACAGCGAGACTTATTCGTCAAAAATCAAAATGGGACGAAAAACCATCCCCGCAGATCACGGCACCACTAAAGTGGCACGACACCATTAAAATTAATAGTACCGTGTATCTGATACAACCCGTTTTTCAGTCCTCTCTTCCCACATTACTCATCTTTAACCTTTCTCAACTTCTGCAATGGCTGTCAAAACCAAACCTCACAACCCAAAACTCAATTACACCCTTTCAAGATCATATTCAAGACATTAATTCTCAAGATTACCAACTACTTTCACCTTTTCAACATGACTTGTAAGTCATTTAATTCTACTTTTCTGTAATCTTGAGTCTAGGGTTTGTTCATACATTAATATTAAAAAAAAAAAAAAAAAAAAAAAAAAAAAAAAAAAAAAAAAAAAAGAAGTTTGAATTGGTGTTTTTCAATTTTGGTTGAGTCTCTATGAAATTAGGACTAGGATTAGACAATGCACAACCTTCATGATTCCCTTAAACATAGGATTTGCATAAACCCACTTAAATCACATATTTTAGTTCAAACCTTGTTTTTATTAGATTAAGTAGGTTTAAGAGGAATCTTGTCTAGGAAACTTGCAATTAGGATTAGGAGTCATCAACACTCAAATTTTTCAAAACCTTTGGTGCCAAAAACATTGAAATCGCCAAACACCCCAATTCCATTGTTTTAAAAAGATTTCACGACACTAGGATCATGAAACATTTTTCATGCTTTGTTGATACAAACTAAAAACGTTTTTCTCATGCATACATGATCTCACGAATATTGATCAAATTACATAACTAATATGTATTCATCGACATATTCGCTTGAGCAAGAGTGAAGTTAGGAGTATTTGGGTAATCTCATTATTTTTAGTTCTTGAGTCGAGATTACCGCACCTCCACATAGTTTGCATATAGGCACACACTAGGCACGTGTCTTTAAAAGAAATATTCTCAATCTTAATTTTTGATAAATTTTTCATAGGTAACAAGAGATATCACATGTTTTATTATGATCATGAACTGACAGTCGATTACATTCCCAAACCATCAATTGAACCAAACACCCCACTTTGTCACATACAAAGCTTCCGTCACCTAGAGTCTCGTCTCTTCCACGAAGGACGTATTGTCGAGTCATCCTTTCTAAATCATGATCATATCCAAACCATGTTTCAAGAAATCGGATTCGATTGCTTGTTTCGGATTAATGATCTAATTTTTCCTCGATTTGTCCTTGAATTCTATAGACAAGTTAAACTCGTACATAACGAGGATCAAACTTTGTCTCTTCAATTCGTGATACAAAACCTAGAAATCTCACTCACTCTTGAGCAATTTGCTCACATCCTTGAACTTCCAAACCATGGACAATGTTCCTACACGGAAGGTTGGTCTCTCAAAACCCTCACAAGTCACCAAATTGAGTCCGGTCCATACAACACCCTCATTCCCACTCCAAGTGAGATTAAGGACAAACATTCGTCTTCCTCAAAAAGTTCATGGTTTTCTCAAAGAAAATGGTGAAATTGCATTCCGTGAGTCTCACGACTATGGCTTAGATCCACTAAGGGTTTATGTTGATGAAATTCATCCACATCTACGTAGATGGATAGAAGTCATTCGTGAAAATGTCTTTTGTCTTTCTCACAACCGTGAGCAACTTCCAGCGTGTTGTGCTCATATGTTCTATTGTCTAGTCACCGAACAACCCTACAACCTTGCTTACTTTGTGGTAAGAATAATAGTCAATGTTAGGGGTCGACTTAATAAGGCGATACCCTATAGTATGTTGTTGACTCGTCTATATAGGTTTGTCATGAACTCGTTCCCTCACCTCTAAAACAATCGATATCTCCTTGTCAATCCCACCATGGCTCCTCTAACCCAAACCACCTATACCTCTCTATATTGGGAATGTACATCATCTCAAGGGAAACATGATGACGGTTTAGTATCGTGCTATGATGTTTCATCAAGTGATGATGAATGAGGGTGTGCTCAAGTCAATGGAAATACTTTTTATTAGGATTTATCTAGGTTAATTATATTAGGGATTAATCTTCTTTGATTATTTTGCATGCTTGACATTTATTCTATCACCTTGCATGATTTTCAATTACATGATTCTTGGATGATAGCTTATTTTGTCCTTTTTTGCTTGCATGCTTATAGATTATCTTAGAAAATTGCATGATAATCTTTAATTTCTAGGAGTAGCTTAATATGTGACATATTAGGCAAATAATTCTTTAGTGGTTTGAGGCACCAACATTTCCTGCAAAAGGTCCCCCTAGAAAACTTCCCTTAGCTGCCCAGAACTAGGATGTACAGGAAAATTCGTGACTCCCAGGTCACGGTACCATTAAATAGGCCACGGAATCCAATCCATAAACCCGGAAACGAAACTAAGTTCGTTCCCTACCCTTGTTTGATGAATTTTCACTGTTTTACCTAGATTCCTCCATCCCTAACCTCCAACCTACAATATTTTTGCAAACTTTCATAACCCTTAAGATTCCCTCACTACACCATAGGACACTACCACCAACCTAAACTCAAACCCCACAACTCTTGCCTATAAAAGGCCTCTCCCTTGCAAGCTTATCTTGCATCTCACCTTCAACCTTACATCACCCATACACCATGTTCTCCACACAAGGATCAACAACTCACATCTCAAAGAAACCAAGAATAACCGTAAGACTACCAACTAAACCACTCTTTGTTGATCATACAAAAGATGATGAAGTCAAAACACCACCTTCCCAAGCCACTCCCAACTCACCATCTCTACCTAATGCACCTTCCAAAACATCCTCTACTTACACATCTTCATCATCTCCTTCCTTCAACACCATGCCATCATCCATGGACTACACACTCTCCCCATCACTCCATTGGATTATGCCATGCCAACCCCATCACCAACTAACTCACCACCACCTCCTTCCCTAATCATGGGACAACCAATCCAACCTCATCCCTTTGATCTACATAGTGCTACTTGCCTTTGTTGCCTCCACAACCGTAATCTCATCTTATCCTTGAGAGATGAGATACATTTCATGTTCTCCTATGTGGAGCAACTCTTGACACCAACACCACCTCCAATCATGTCACCATCTCCACCTCCCACTAGCCCACACAACTAAACATGTTCATGTTTATTTTTCAACAATAAACCTTTAGGACCCTTTTGGAAATGAAGCTTGCCTCTTATCATTAAGGATTTATTTATGCTTCTTGTAGTTTGTTTTCAATTTTTTGTTGTAGTCATACTTATGTATGACATTTAGTTTTATGAATGAATGGGCTTTTCATGTGGTTATTTTATCTTTATGGTGATTGGCTACTTAGTCATTTTTGTGGTTGGATATTTGTCTTGCTTGCTACATGTTAGATATTGTATATTTGTCATCTAACTTTGTTTTGTAGCAAGAATCATTGCTCGATTCCTTGGTGTCCTCCAAACGAGGGGGAGTATACATCAAGGGGGAGCCTTAGCAACCTTTTTGCTTCGACAAAAAGGGGAGAAATGGGACGTAAACTCATTAAAAACTTGTTAAAATTAATCTTTAACTTAAAATGAGTTTATGTTTTGTCATCATCAAAAAGGGGGAGATTGTTGATGCAAATAATGTTCTAAAAACGTTATTTATATCTTTCAATAACTTCACGTTTTGAGGATGACAAAATGTGAAAACACTAGTATTGAACAAACAAATTTTAATCGAAAGTTCCCATTTCCACGTTAATCACTCTAGGTATGAACAAACAAATTTACAACTTGACAAATGATCAAAGAAGTAAATTTGTGTTTAAGACTTCAAATTTTTAATGTGACAAAATATTTTTTCAAAAATATACTTTACAAATTATTTTGAATAATTAAGAAATGTTTTATTAGAAAAATAAGTTCAAATATCATAACAGCTATTTTCCCCCCAAAATCAGCTCCAAACATCCCCAAATAAACTTTCACCACAAAAGACAAAAAGAGGAGCGTTTTTGTCTGGCACGGTACCACTAAATTTGTTGGTGCCATGTGAACTTTAGTGGTACCGTGTCCCATAACGGCCAGATTTTCTCTGGCTATAAATACCAGACCTCTTCACAGTTTTTGGGCATCCTTTTTTCACACAGAACTTTCTGAGTTCAATTCTCTCACTACATCTTTTCTTCTTGATCATTTAGTTTAGTTTTCTTTTGATTTAACAGTGATCCAATCATCCAACCTAGAGATCATATTCATTCCTCTTCAAGTGCAAGAGAAGAACACAAGGTATCAAAGAAGATACAAAGTGTTGTAGTTGTAGTTAGAAGCACTTGTAACACTTGTTACATACTTGTTGTATCTTTGTATACATCAAGTTCATTTTTCTTTTGAGAGTTTGTGAGAGAAGATCATTATGATCTTATAGAGATATTGAATATCTCTTGTAGCTTGTGAGCTAGTGTGTTGATCAAGTTGATCAAAGTTAGATAGGGTAGATTGAGTCAAGTGAGAGTTTGTCATTGTGATCTTGTTAGATCTTGGAGATCTCTTGAAGCCATTGGGCTTGTGTGATTGATCAAGTGGATCAAGGGTAGATCTGGTAGATCGAGTCTAGCGTGTTGATTGTGTGAAGTAGGAAGGATCAAGTGGATCATGGTAGATTGGTGCTAGCTAAGATTAGAACTCGACATCTAGCTTAGTGTCGGAAATAGGATAAGCGACGTTGTACGGTTCTCTCTGCCTGAAGGGAGGTTTGTTGACATAGTGCTTCAAACTCTCGAGTGTGGTACTCGAGGAGTGGAGTAGGGCGAAGAAGAGCTTCGTGACCGAACCACTATAAATCTCTTTGTCCGGTTAGATCTTTCCATCTTTTATCTTACATTCATAGTTTATATTAGTTAGTATAGTGTAGTGTTCATATTGGTGTTGATTGATTACACATAAGATTCGAATCAAGGTTTTCAAAAGTAAAGTTTTTAAGAAGATTTAAAAACCGGTAAAACTATGCAACCCCCCCCCCCTTCTAGTTTTCCACAAAAGCATATAGAGATCAGACATCATTTTATAGGAGACTGCAATAATAAGAAGCTAATTCAAATGTTAAAATTCATCTGACAAGAATCTTGCAGATCTGCTTACAAAAGGTTTTGATGTAGGTAGATTTCAATATTTGACTTCCAGTATTGGGATGTTAAATCTTTAAAAAATGATCTCTTTATGTTTTTGTAGAGTTTTGTATGGATTAGTACTGTTATTCAAGTCATTAGATGTTTCTGCTGCTAAGTATAATTAGTACTGCTAGTTATACTTAGAACTGCTAAGTTTATGCTGTTAGTTATACTTAAAACTGCTAAGTATAATTGATGTTGTAATCATTGTGAATATGGTTATTGCTTGTGTTTGTTTGGTGCTTGACTAACTTTTTGCAGGAAAAGCAAAAGAAAAGTGTTTGCTTGATGTGGAATTGGAGTTAGTACCGTTGCCTCAAAGTTACTACTGTCAGGCATAAGTTAATGCTGCTAGGCATAATTAATGCTGCTGCGGTTACTACTGTTGCTTTGTTCGAGGGACTATTTTGTAATTTATTCAATTAAGGGTTTAAATCCCCAAATCATTCACTTAATCGGTTTGCATAATTCACAAACGCTCTCAAATCACAAACCCTAACTCAATTTATCATCAAATCACAAAACCCACAAATCAATCACAATGTCGTCTTTAAAGTTTGCCGATACTCACAACATGGTTGCCTTCTTGTCAAAACCAAAAGAGTCTGAAGGATTTTCAGAAATAATTGATTTCTTGAATGCAAACCCTATAAGGTATGCATTAACTGTGAATCCTACTATATATATTTCACACATTGAACAGTTTTGGTCTACTACTAAGGTCATAACACTCAATGATGAAGTACAAATTAAGGCTGTTGTAGATGGCCAAGATATACTCACTACTGAAAGTCTGTTAGAAGATCTCTTCGACTAGCACATGATACAGACAGTATTGAGTGCCTCTCAAACTCTACAATTTTTGAAAACCTTGCACTGATGGGGTATGAGATAGAATCTACCAAATTAACTTTTTATAAATCATGTTTCTCCCCACAGTGGAAATTCTTAATTCATACTATCTTACAATGCTTAAGTCCTAAAACAACTTCATGGAATGAGTTTAGCAGTAATATGGCTTCTGCTATAATCTGCTTGGCTACAAACCAGAAGTTCAATTTTTCAAAACTGATTTTTGATAGTATGGTTAAGAACTTGGATAAATTAGCAAACAAATTTTATATGTTTCCAAGGTTTTTACAAGTTTTCATGAACAAACAGTTTACTGAGAAGAATACTCATCAAAGAACATATCTTGCACCCTCTCATAATAAAAAGATTTTTGCAAACATGAAGAGGGTGGGAAAAGAGTTTTTAGGTACAGTCACCCCTTTGTTTCAAACAATGGTGGTACAAAACCAAAATCAGGGTAAAGGTTCAGGAATCCCCACTCAAACCCAATACACATCCACTTTTTTATCCATTTCCTCAACACCACAAAAGACTTATAGCCATAGGAAAACTAAAAAGGGCACTGAGATACCTCAGTCTAGTGCTGGTATGGTTGCAGATGAGGCTGTGCATAAAGAGAGGGGTCAAAGTTTGGAAAGGGCTGCTACTACTTCTACTAGCTTAAATGCAGAGCAGGACATTAGTAGCATAAGTAAGACCCAATCCAAGGTAACATCTAATGAGTCTAGTTCCCATGGAACTAATTCAGGTGATGGTCCCAACCAACAGGAAACCATGGGGCGCACAGATGCTCAAACTAGGTTTGAGGCTGTGTTTAACACACCCAATGATTCACCTCTCGGGATAGGTAACACAATCCAAAGTGATGAGGGTAGTTTGTCACTTAAGGAATTGATAGTTTTATGTACCAACTTACAATCAGAAGTTCTGTTAGGTCACTAATTAAGCATAAGAAAAGTAATATAAGGACGTAAGAGATGAGAGAAAGAGAGAGATATAGAAGAAAGAGTGGTCGGATTTCAATCACACGATAGAATGACAAAAGTTCCTTTGCATTAGTGAATAAAACAAACAACCATAAGAGTAGTATTACATGTCTATTTATAGGCGTGCATTAGGGCAACACCTTGCCTAATCTTCTAGAAACTAAGCTACTAAGTCACGGTCCATAGGCCTTCTAATAGGGTTGTGACATCTAACAAACCTAAAGGCCTTATAAACTAAGCAACCTTATACAATAATATGACCAAGACTTGATTACATAAGAAATGTGTTCTCAACAATCTCCCCCTAAGGATTGGTCATCAAGGTTGCTTGACGTCTTCTTTGCTTCTTAGGCTTCGACATCTTTTATATCTTTGTTCTCTGTTCTTGTTGTGAGTGATATGGTAATGTCGAGATCTGCCTTCCACCAACTTCTTTCATCCCGGTGTCTTTACATCTTTTCCGCCATGCTCATCCTTCTTTTAACTTTGATCTTTATACTTCAAGAAATTCTCACTCTTCAGCTTTAATCTTTGACTTTTGAACGTTTTCTTTGCCTTGGTCTTTGTGAGAACTTTCTTCGTGATGTTAGCATGAGCAGGATGGAAATGGTGGTGGTGGAACTCCTGGTCTCCATAAGTACCTGCAAGTAAATAGTTAGCAATAAAGTATCCGACACTTTCAGGTTCGGACTTCGAGATCGTTAACATCATAGTGTGAAAACTTTCTCTAATCCTTGCCAAGGCTTTTCCGAAATCGGATGCCCCCAAGAGAGCTAACTCAGATACACCGAAGTGTGTCAACGATTCAGGTGAGCTGCTGAAGTATACCGAAGTATCACTCCACGACTATAGACCGTTTGGAACCACCTCGAACACTAAGCGTAACCCTCAAGGGATTACCGAAGTGACCTGCTGTCAGGTCTGTTTGATGTTGTCCCTGGAAAGAATTTCCACTCAATCACTGAGAATCACAATTGTGAGTTCCCTCATGAATGTTATTTGCAGATTACTAAGATCTGCGTAGGACTCTTGTAATTTACAACTAGTGTCCATAATGTTGAACAACCAGGTAGGAATATTAAGTGTTCCTAAGAGATCTTTTGATGTATCTCGTGGCTCTAGACTCGATTTAGTGCTCTTTGGTTTTAGTCGTCGGAGGCATGGAGCAGAGTGCCTCCTTTTCAATATCAACTCATCTCGAAATGAGAGGTCGATAGATAATGAAGGATTCTCTGTGAGAAATGAAACAAGTATCTTTTGAGAGATACTTGAGTGGCTAGAAGGTTTAGTGCAGTGCGTCATTGGGTCCATGATGGCTTAGTCTTCAATACCGATGTCACCGTAGTAACGTCCAGTAGCATATGAATTGAACCCGGTTTCTGCCGTAAGGTTGAACATATGGAGGGCTATTTCTTTTCACCCTTTTTTTAACTTTTCTTTTTAATTCTTCAACCCCTTCTTTCTCCTTTCATTTCTTTACTCCTTTTTTCAATCATACCTAAGGACTTTCTAGTTCTAAACTATTGGTATTGTCCATGGGTAGATCCCTCCGGTTCTAGCGGATCATAGGACGAATTTCCTATCCTTAGTCACCTTATAACTTTATGACTATCCTATGTTGCCATAAACCAATCATTTGAAAATCTCTCAAAGTGTATATCATTATGAGAAATATTTTGTTAACACTTTGAGAGTTTTGATTTTTCAGAAATACTCCCCCTTCACATGTGTTCATAAGTTTTTAAGATAAATTTGCACATGTCGGGTCGAGTTAGCACTTTTGAATTGATTGATTTTCAGTGAATATAACCGTTGCGAGACATGTTCACATCACTAGTTAGACTAGCTTGAAATTATTACCCGTCCTGGTCATATTCAAATAGAATCTCTCAAAATGGTACACTCTACTCAGACAAGTCCTTTTCGAGACACGTTTACATCACTGGATAAACCAGCTTGAAATTATTACCCGTCCAGGACAAGTCTTTTCGATTAATGACTTTTAACTTTCGTCAATTCGAGGGTAAAATCTGAGTCGAGCTCATGCCAGATTTCATACTTTTAGTTACCATATTTTAATCACATTATTATTCTCCCCCTCAAAAATAGCATATCGATGTTGTTTTTGGAAAACATTTTAATTAAAATATGCTTTTTGAGGTTTGTGGGAAGAATCTCACAAGAACGTTTTAGTGTTGAACAAAGATTAGTTTCAAGTACTCACCCTCAACAAGTGAAATCACATTTAAGAGGGAATACTTGTTCTTTTGAGTAGAATTTTGAAAAACTTATCAAAATTTTGATTAATTCTACTCAAAAGTAAGAAGCTTTCGCTCCTTATGTTAGGATTGAGGCACTGAAGCGTACCTCAGGGTCCTTTCTTTACAAGTACGGGTTGTGCACTGTTATCTGTGCACAAGCCATAATAAATAACACAAGCAAGTATTATGAATCAAAAAAAATTATCCAACTCTTACATCATTCTGTGCTTCTGAAGACAGTGAAAACTGGATCAGGTCTTTGAAAATTCATGATCGGGATCGCTGGTCTTCCTCCAATGTAGCTTTCAGGTCTCCTCATCTGGTCTCTATGAACAAGCCTTTTCTCGATCTTTAGAATAAATTGACGAACTTCTCTTAGTTGAGAAGTTGTCCACCTGCTGGTCTTGTATAGTTCCCAATCTGTAACACGAATCACCAACCCATCACGAACTTTCTTGAGCGTGTGGTCACAGAACTTGTGAACCTCTTTGTATCCCATGAAGCAGTTGATTGAGAGATCACTCTTGTAAACAAACCTGAAGGTTGGTTCTTTCTTCATGGTATACTGGGGCTCTTGGTTGATCTCTGGAAGATGTAGAACTGGTGCAGTTAAGTTGATCTTCCTTTGATAGCTCTCGACCCCAAGCTGCAAGTCTTCTACGCGTTCTTGAATGATATCCCTTCTGATGAAGTATAGCAGTGAAGTGCTGAACGCGTATGTAAGTTTCGTGGAGAAATGATGCATCTTCCCTTGAACCTTGAAGAGATACATGTCTTCAAGATCGTTGAGGTTCAAGTCTGGGAAGTCTGCTTCTGAGAATGTATACATCTTCTGATCTTGTCTTCTAACCTTGATTTTATGTAAAAAGGTATAATCATACCTCTTTTTCGCTTCAAGGCTAACCACAGCAATTATCATGAGATCACTTATCACTGGAGTTGGAGACTTCTTCATGAGTTTACTTTTGTACCATGTTCTCCTCTTCTCAAACCAATGATATATTCCTAATTGCGCATCTTGATCGTACTGAACTCTGTTAGTAACGAAGAGTCTTGTAGCAGTTTCTTCGATGGCAGGTTGTGGATAGCTTACTTCAGGAATCGGGGTTATAGAAGTTGCATACTTGGGTTGACACTTGATGCTGTGCACAAGAAGTTCGAGGTTGTTGTTGAAGAAGAATCTATACGGGACAGCAGGTTGATCTGAAGCGCAAATCACCGGCAGAGGCTTTGTCCAATCTGTAATGTATGGTTGGTTGGTTTGAGAAGTGCTATCAACCATATGCATATCCGGATTTGTCCAGCTGAACTCACTAGACATTCCTCATGCAATGTTTTCCAGGTGATATTCAAGCTTAGCTGGACTGGAAGACCTACCTTTTAGCAGATTGAAGGCATCATTCTTGATTCGACGGAGCTCTCCTTAAGTGAGCTTTTTGATGTGTTGGTCACGTTTAAGTTTTTGCGTGAACTAAAGTGTGCGACCTTCGATCATGGAGTCATCGTCTACATAAGGTTGAGCACTGATAAGTTGATCGAACCATTCATTCCCTTTTGTCATGTCTTCGTCCAGCCATGAGGCAACAGTTGGTCTTTTGGATGTTGTCTTCTTTCCAGGCTTAGACGTTGTTGTTTTTGCCTTGGGAGGAAAGTCTGGTTGATCTTGGTGTTGTTGAAATTCTTCGTCTGCAGTGAACTCAAACTGATGCTCCATTGCTGTTGGTCTAGAGCCGGAAGCCTTAGGTGGTTGGGTGGTTGTTGTGGTTGCTGAAGGTCCGACAGGTTCTTTAAGTTGAGAAGCAGATCCGCCGACACTCTTTGATTTCTTGGCTTGTGAGTTCGGGTCTGGGTCTTCTTCTTCTCTTGCACGTTTACCTTTGTCAGCCTCAGCTGTACATGACTCCTTCAATATATTTGCCTTAATAGCCTCAGAGATGGCTATTTGCTCAGGAGTTGGTGAGGTAATACTTGTTAAGCTTTCCCATAGTTTAAGTTGGAGCTCTTCCAGAGTTGGTTCTTTTGGCTTCGTCGGTTAGGTTTGAAGGACAAATGGAACTGTAGCCATGATATTCCTGAGAAGACCTTCGATGTTCGGCTCAAGATATTCTTCCACTTTCTTAGATGTGATCTTAGGCAAGTACTTCTTCAAGTATTCTTTAGTATTGCCCTTGATTGCAGTGAGCATCCTTTCTTGAACATCATCTAAAAGGAATTCATCGACACGAGCTTTGGTGCCTTGAAGCTCATTCACTTGTCCTGCCAGGCCGGTGACCATATTTGTCAAAGTTTCGATTTGGTCACGAAGCTGGTCATCTTTCTTGGCTCTTGCCAGCTTCACGGCCTGCTTTACCCTTTTTGAAGCTTGGGAGATTGCTTCATCCCTTTTGAAGCTGGTCATCTTTCTTGGTTTCTTTCTTGACTTGCTTGTTGTTGCTTTTGTTGGTGGTGGTGAAGAGTGTGTTGATGATTCAGGAAGTTTTTGGACTTTGGGTGGAGAAGCTTGCTTAGATACCGGAGGTGTGTCATGGGTAATTGGAGGAGAGTGTGGAGGAGTGGTTGGAGGTGTTTGAATATATTCGTCGGCTTCCTTCTCCTCAGCCCTTATCCTTGCCAACCTTTCTTCTTCCTCCTTTTTCTTTTCCAATTCCAGCTCTGCAACAACTTTTCTGATTACTTCCTCATCAATAAGCACCTTCTCTGTGTCATCATCCTCATTCATATGAAAATCTCTAGTCTGTTCATCTTCATTCTGTTCCTCGTCATTAACGGGTTGATTAACCGGATCTGAACGAGGTGGAATAACTTCTGCTGCAACTCCAGACCCACCGGGTTGATTAACCGGATCGACTAGGGTCTGGCCTTTATCAAAGTATTTAGCGATTTCCTCATCGATTCTTATTTTTTCTTCAAGCATCATCTTCCTCCGCCTTTTTTCTCAGCTTTAAAGGACTCACGACTTTCATCTAGAGCAATCTTGGTAGCTATTTCTTCCTTGTAGATTGTTGGTTCATCATCGGTTTCTGTATCAGAACTGGATCCCTCTTCTTCAACAATCTTTTCTTCTTCTGGCTCAGGCTTAGCAATCTTGACCGGAACGCTCCTTTTTGTGTATTTAGGAGGCCGTAGTTTGATCTTCTTAGATGTGCTAGATGTGCTGCCTGACTTGCTACCTTCCTTTGATCGAGTCTTTGCTGGAGCAGGCGCATCATCGTACTTGCAAAAACCGACATGTCCCAAATTGAATGCTTTATCCTAATTGATGTATGCTTTCCTTTTCTTTACCTTGTCCGTCAAAAGAGCTTCAGGTAGTCTCATCCCTTGTTTGCGTGTGCTTCCTTTAGGGATGTAGACTTGACTGATGGTTTTATCCATAGCAAATAAATGCTTTTCTTGATCTTCAAGACGTTGAGGGATGTCATTGTTGCCTTCAAGTAGATGATAGATGATAAGTTTGGTGTATCTGACAAACGGAATTTTGGTGAGAGGTTTGAGGTAGTGACTTTGAATTTGAAAGACTATGTCCTCCCAGATAATTCGAGCATAGTCAATTTGCTTCTGGTTCACAATGCCTCAGAAGATTTGTAGGTGAGATAGATGAGGATTCTCATGTCCACTTTCCCTTCCGGAGACTGACCGGGCCAAGATATAATATATTGTTCTCCAAGGTTGGGGGATTAGCTTGGCTTCGACCTTGGAGAATCTTTTCAATGGCTTGTCTGGTTGTACATCATAGTCAATCTCCATTAGAAAGTTGAGAACATCTTCTTCAGAGGGTGTTGGATGAAATTTCTTTGCAGGTGCAGGAGCTTCTGGCAAGAGTAAGGCCTTGCGAAGATAGTTGACATCTATAGTCACTTCCTTTCGGTCCAATGTGCAAGTAAAAGATTCTTCTCCCAGGTCCAGCTTCATTGTGTAGCACATTTGATGAATGTAAAACTCGAGAATAGAAGCGGACTTGTCCAGCATGCTCTTACACTTATGCAACTTGAGAATCTCTATGGCTATTTGACAGGTTGGTTCCGCACACTTTATCTTGTGAAATTCCACGCGAGCACTGTTCTTTCCAATTTCCACATCGTAGTCTTGTGGAAAAGTGTTTTCCTTGGTGAGCATTGGGAGTGGTTGTTGTGTAGTCATTTGCGATATCTGAAACATCAATCAAAACAAATTTGCAGGATACATGAAAGTTAGCAAATTGTTAATTGTGTTATCATTCATGTGACTGTTTTGTTGCTTAATTTGATCTTACATGTTTTAGTATTATGAGTATAGCAATTTTCATCATTGGACATTGTGTGGATTACTAGTTAAAACTGATTTCCTTTAATTGTCCGTTGATCAATTTCGACAGCTTGTGATTCATTTGAATTTCGACAGTTTTAATGAATTGCGACAGTTTTGGCCAATTCCGATGGTTTTTAGAATTCCGACAGATTTTTTATCAAATTCCGATGAATTTTGAATTTCGATGACATTTGATCAATTGCGATGAAAAAAATCTAAATTGCGATAAGCCACGTCCAATTGCGATTGAAATTTTGAATTGCGATAAAGTTTGCCCAATTGCGATGAAAATTTTGAATTTCGATAAGTTTTGTGCAATTGCGACAAATGTATCCAATTCCCATGGATTTTGCAAGGCTTATCCAATTACAACGGATATTGCAATTTCGACAATTTCTTATACAAGAAATTGCGACAACACTGTAGACGTACATTTTCTTGAATCTTTATCGAATTTGGTTTTCCTGTCCAATTTAAATCAAATCACAAGTTATAATATGCTCATTAAGTTCATTTATACACATCTAAACACTGTTTATCAAATTTGAATGCAACAGGTTGCAATTCCGACAAACCCTATACTCAGAATCATCGGAATTCATTTAAACATGTTAGATGTTTGATTGTTTGATTCCAATAGATTCCTATGATCTTTAAGAGTTCGATGATCTATATATTAACACTTTTTAGCCATGAATCAGTAAGATTGAACCTGGTCGAGTTCATCTTAAACCCTACACATCTAAATTAATTCAAACGTTTTTTTGGGTTTGATTCGATGATCAAATCATGTTATACTACATATAAGAACACTATCCCAACCAATTAATTAGGACAAAACACATTCATATGTTTTTCCCCAAATTAACGCATAAACCCTAATCTTGAACAATCATCAAATCGAGTTTCTGGGTATAATTAAACACTCATTACATGTTTAGGACTTAATTCCGACCATATCCCACCATTCAATTTAGTCTCAAACACTTAAAATAATTTCCATCCAATTCGACTTAAACCCTAAATCAATTTTCGTCAATTTAGACATATTAAGCCGTTGGATCACAAAATTATTTAAAACCGTTTCTTATATTTGTATAATGATTGCATAAACACTCACAGATTTGATATTTTTTGAACAGATTAGAGGTTTGAATGACGATCGTTGATTTGGTTTGGTGAAAAGTAAGTGTGGATAGTAAATGCTTGTTACAGATGCAGTAAATGCATTTAGGCTGATGACACTTACATCCTCCTAACAAAAGGAGATAACACAGTTGAAGAAGAGGGTTAAGCAGTTAGAAAAGGGGAAAAGGTCAAGAACTCACAAACTGAAAAGATTATTCAAGGTGGGTAGTACATGAAGGGTAGAATCCTCAGATGAAGCACAAAGTTTGGGGGAGGATGCCTCCAAACAGGGGAAGAATGATGACATAGGTGCAGGGGAGGATACACATATGGTGGATGATGGGATTGATAATGTGATTGAAGGTATTATTAATGAAGGGAATGAGTTTGATGTTAAAGATAAGCAGGGGAATATTGTTGAAATTGATGCTATTGTTAATACTGCTAAAGAAATTGATGTTGATAAAGTTGTTGAAGTTGCTAAGCTGATGGTTGAAACTTGTAGGACCGAATATGTATATGATTTATGTGATTCGGTAGGTCTTGGTTGGGTGAAGAAGATGAATATCTTCATCTTTTTAGTGAGAGAAAGTAGAGAGAGGGTGGAGAAAATACTTGTAGTTTATTAGCTTAAGAAAATAAGAAGGATACAAATGAATTCCCACACCCCTCATGGAGAGTCATGAGGGGTATTTATAGGCCCTATTACATTACTATTTCGCCATTTAAACATAAGTAGTCCCTGCATGTACTACTTACTACAAATCTAGTCTAATTCACTTAAGTGACTATATCTTTAAAAAAAAGCGAGTATAGCAATCTCCCTCCAAGATGTCGTCACAAGTGAATGGTTACAATGAGACCTATAAATAAAGTAAATTACAATAATAATAAATTTTTGTCAAAGCGCAGAGTCTCTGTAGTCTAGATCCTGAGGCAGACTTGAAGTTCTCTCTTCCGACGATCTCGGCGTTCAATCTTAGGCACTGACGGCACTAATTCTTGTAGCTCTGAACTTCAACTGTAATGTTCTAGTTAGGTTATTACTCCATCCTAACTAGTGAGCCTTTTTTCTTTTCTCTGCTCCCTCATGAATCGACAACTCTCTTTAGTCTTCAAACACGCAGCAAAGACTGTAGATACTAAAGTGATACACAATGGTTGTCGTTCGGGAGCAATAACATATCTCACAAAGTATTGCATCCAAGTTGGTAATAAGCCGTACTTCTCCCTCCTGATGGTTGTGAGTCATCGAAAACATCATAAACTTGTGCATATGCCATAGATTACCTTTTACTTGATGCAATATTAAAGCCATAACAGCTCGTCGAAGCATAGTTTCGTGAGAATATGTCGAAAAAATACTCTCAATACTTCTCTCAAACCAACCTTTAAACGAACCTCCTTTAAATTCACTGGCTTCTAGTAAATGACCACATATGGAGACAACCCGATATGACCAACTTGAAAAAGAAGTAAACACCCCTTAGATATGTGACTTAATCTTGTACGATAGTGTGACTAAGAACCTATATTGAGCACTAAAACGTAACTCCTTAAAGCATAGGTAGTGTCATATACCCATCCAACCTTCCTTAACTGTATATGAAATATCCACCTCTTGGACTATCCACAACTTCATGTGACACTGAGTACTACAACGTATCTCCTTTAAGTGATAGTTAACTAGGTCTTCGTCCATCCACCCCTTGACCTATGAAAACTAGATAAACCAAGTCTTAATCACCACTCGTGAATGCCCAAACAAGTATCTCTGAAAGTCATGCATCCATACAACCTCTAGAATTTGAGATAAATAAGTACACATGACCGTGAAATGTCACTTCAAAATCAAATTAATAATACCATACAGAAACCCCGTAGTCATTTTTCCTAACCATAATAATTTTAGCCGTGAACTATGTATCCCCGTGAAATTGATATGTCCAAAATACCACTTAATTTACTACAATTAACACATTGTATAAAATATACAATGTATAAATTGTTGGAAGTTATTGCATCCCACATTTGGATCCAATCCATAACCATTTTCGGATCACAAGCCCAAAAAAATTATGACCCGATTCAGTCCGGTAACACACAAATATATAATCAGTGAATAACCCTAAATCATTATAGCACAAACCCTAAACACACTCCTTGTTTAGTCCGCCCCCTTCCATATCTCTCTCATCAAAACACATATCTCATCTCCATAGGAAAATGAGCAGTCATCTCACCTTAACAAAACGCATCATCATGTCTAAGATACTCACATATACACAAACAAACCCATAAGCCAAGAATCAAAACCCATAAGCTATGAACCGTACTCCCTTTTTGTATCTTGATTCTTATCCTTAAGAAGAAATGAAGAAAAACAGATTGTTGGTCTTCAAGATAATCTCAATGGTCTCGGGTAAGTTTGTTTGTTGTATTCTTTTTTCTTGGTCATTGAGTCGAACCAAAAGTAGACATAAACATGCTTGTTTTTTATCTATCTTTAAGATGGTTCGTATATTCAACAAGAAGCATAGCTTCACATAGATCGATGATGGCTTCATGTTCAACCTAAATAAAATCTTAAAGATTTGAGGAAAAGGTTGAACAATCTGAGGTCTTGTTAAAGGTCGAGTCTTGACTAGATGTATATAGACGAGGAGATGTTGGAGGTTGTTGGAGGTTGTGGTGATATAAGTTTAGAACCTTGACTGATGATGTGGTACTGAAGTCAGTGAGTCAGAGTAGGTATTTTGTTTGTGGTCGATTAATGTTCTGCTTCATCTTCATTCTTTTTCTTTTTCTTTTTTTTTTCAAAACCGATAAGGTTTGACTTTTTTTCGATAACTTTGACCTTATGCCACAATTGCGATAAAAATCCCACGTTTGCGATAGAATCCAACATTTGCGATAGAATCCCACGTTTGCGATAGAAATCCCACGTTTGCGATAAGACCCCACAATTGCGATAGGCTGTCTCAGAATTGCGATAGAAGAGGGTTTATCGCAATTTGCTTTACAAGCAATTGCGATAAAAAGGGGTTTTGACTTTTTGACCAAAAATTCCGGCGATTTTCCGACCAAAAATTCCGACCATCTTTTCTGACCACCTTTTTGCGACCCATAAATGACCAGAAAAACTTGACCACGATTCACAGTTATGGTGCCAAACATTCACATGAATATAACTGTTAACATATAGAACATTTATTTGGACAGAAATGGCACAAACAAAGTATATAAGTTAACTGTTAATCTGAAAGAGGAGATGTTTTTGGACCATAAGATACATAAAAGACATGTAATAGATATGTTTTTATCGAATGAAACGGAAAAAAATTCCGATGACCAAAAATAGTGATAAGAACAGCCTAAAAACATGATTCGAACCAACATAAATCAGTGTGTAACACAACCTGGCTCATTATACCAATTGTAGGACTGAATATGTATATGATTTATGTGATTCGGGAGGTCTTGGTTGGGTGAAGAAGATGAATATCTTCATATTTTTAGTAAGAGAAAGTAGAGAAAGGGTGGAGAAAATACTTGTAGTCTATTAGCTTAAGAAAATAAGAAGGATACAAATGAATTCCCACACCCCTCATGGAGAGTCATGAGGGGTATTTATAGGCCCTATTACATTACTATTTCGCCATTTAAACATAAGTAGTCCCTGCGTGTACTACTTACTACAAATCTAGTCCAATTCACTTAAGTGACGATATCTTTATAAAAAAGTGAGTCTAACAAAACTGCTACACTTAATGCTGCTAGTGTACCAGTTAATGCTGCTAGTAAGATAATTACTACTGCTGAGCAAGAAGTTAATACTGATGCAACAACAACAATAACTGAAAATGAAGTCACTTTGGCTAAGGTTCTTGCTAATCTGAAGAAGACAAAAACACCGGTCAAAGAAAGCTCAAGACCCAAAGAAAAAGGTGTAACCACCAGAGAGTCAAGTATTACAGCAACAACAACAAAACCAATAACTTCAGCACAATCACATGATAAGGGTAAAAGTATTTTGATTGAAGAACCTGTGATGAAACCCTTGTCAATGAAAGCTAAACAAGCTCAACTCATAGCAGATGAAGAGTTAGCAAGAAAAGTGCAAGTTGAGCTTACTGCTGAAGATGAAAGGATCAAAGAAGAAAGAGCTCAGAAAGATGAAGAAGCCAATCTTACACTTATTCAATCATGGGATGATGAAAGAGCTCAATGTGATGCTGATTGGGAGCTAGCTCAAAGACTGAATCAAGAAGAGCAAGCACAATTTACTATTGAAGAGAAGTCTAAGCTGTTAGCTGAATTCTTTGAGCAAAGAAAAAAAATTTATGCAGCACAAAGAGCAAAAGCAAAAAGAAACAAACCACCCACCAGAGCTCAAAGAAGAAAATTCATGTGTACTTATCTAAGGAATATGGAAAGCTGGAAACTCAAAGATTTGAACCATTTTGATGATGGGAAGATTGAAGAGTCATATGATTAGGCTAAAAGAAAAATAAACAGATTTGTGCCCATGGAAACAGAGGAGGTGGGAGGTTCTAAGAGAGCTGGAGCAGAGTTAGAGTAGGAGGTGTCTAAGAAGCAAAAGATTGATGAGCAGAAAGCAGATAAGCAAAAAGTGGATAAGCAAAAGGAAGAAACATCAAAGAAGCAACAGGTAGATGATGAAGAAACTTCAATGCTTAAACAGTTCATGGAAATCTCTACTACTGATGATGAAGTACCTATTGATGTCATTCCTTTATCTTATAAGCCTCCAAGTGTTGTTAACTGGAGAATCTACTTAAAAGACAAGAAGATGCACTGGGTGATAATTAGGGCTGATGGAAACGAACAAGTGTTTAATAGGTTCAATCAAATGCTTAACAGTTTTGAAAGAGAGGATTTGGAGACTCTGTGGAAGCTTGTCAAAGAAAAATATGGACCAACTAAACCACTGAAGTAACCAGTGTCAGATCATGATTATGTCTTGTGGGGAGATTTAAAGACAATGTTTGAACCACATTGTGAAGATAAAGTATGGAGGAATCTGTTTCAAGATAAAGTTTCAAATTGGAAGCTTTATCATTCTTGTGGAGTTCATCAATTAACATTAAATCCTATGGTAATCTACATGTTGGTTGAGAAAACATATCCTTTGAGTCTGTCTACAGTTGATCAGATGTTGAATGGTACAGTTAAACTTCAAGTTGATCATTTTGATGAAATGACCTATCAGCTACTCAAGAAAATGGAGAAAATGCTCAATCCAACAGGTAAGAAAAAGAAGTAAGGTGTTTGGAAGCATCCTCCTAGTGATGGTTAATGCTTTGAATGAAACTTGATGATTTTGGGAGAAAATATAAAGTTTAGGGGATGATTTTTGGGATTCAAAGGCTTCTTGATGTTGTTGATGATACTGCTGCTCATATGGTTAAGACTGCTCTTGGGATTCAATGAAAATACTCCAAGTGTTTTACTGCTGCTTGTGAAGAGTTAAGACTGCTGGAACAAGTTAATACTACTGAGAAACTCAAAAGGAAAAACACTAAGTAGTTAGTGCTGTTGGAACAAACTTAGTACTGCTAGTACTAAGTTACAACTGCTCAAGAGGTAATGCTGCTAGTGTTATGTTAAGATCCATTTGTTTTCACAATCATCTTTTCTCTGTTTTTTGCTCACAAAATCTCTCAATTCTTTTACTCACTTATCACTTTATTTGTTTTTGTATAATAGTCCTCTCTTCTCTGTTTTTCCTTATATCTCTCAATTATTTTTGCTTACAATACACTCCGTCTGTTTTCCTCACACAATAGTCCTCTCTTCTCTATTTTTGCTTACAATCTCTCAATTCTTTTTGCTCACAAATGTTTGGAGGGTATATCAGTAATTTAAAGTTTTAACAGCTCTAAGATGTATAAAAACTTCATGAATTAGCTTTTCATTTAGGAGCTATTTGTTTTAAATAAAAGCTTGAAGTTAATGTATCCAAATGGAGCTACTTATTTTAGAGGAGATTATTTTTGTAACAAAAAGCTAACAGGTCCCCAAAAAGCTCCTACCAAACAGGCCCTTAGAGTAAATGTTAATGCTGTTGAGTTGGTTTTGCTTATCTGATATGTATAGAAAGTTTAGATAAGTATAGAAAAGATTTATCTTGTAGAGAAAGTTATTGTAAACCGACTGGGACTCCTTAGTCTATAAAAGGAGATCCTAGGGCATTGTGTTAGATATACCAATACATAATTTTGATAGAGTCGACTAGCTTCAAGTTTGTAAACCCTAATACTGTTGAGTATTCGTATTATTAACAATATTGAAGCGTTGTTTGTTTATTCTTGTGTTACTGTTTCATTAAAGTTCTTCTTAAGATTAAGTTTAGATTCCGCATAAACTTTAATATAATCAAGAAAGTTTCTATACCTAGTTGTGTTAGATTTATCTAGCATAGCTAAACCTTTACAAGCTATGGGAATTCGATCAAGTGTTTAATTGGGATCAACAAATGGGAAGTGAAGTCTCGAATACGTTCATTAAGTTGGTTGATTGATGTTCTTTGTCAAAAGAAACGTTTTGATCTTGCACTTGAAGTATTCCAGGAAATGAGTAGTCAGTACTGTTATCCAACCCGTGAAACCTATCAGATTCTGATGAGAGGTTTGTGTGAAGATGGAAGAATTAACGAAGCAATTCATTTGTTGTACTCGATGTTCTGGGGAATCTCACAAAAGGGTAGTGGTGAAGATGTATTAATTTATAAAATCCTCTTAGATACTTTATGTGAATATGAGCATGTTGATGAAGCATCTGATATTCTAAATAAGGTTTTGAGAAAAGGTCTAAAAGCAACTAAGAAGAGACGTATGAAGCTTGATTTTAACTTGTGTTGAAATGGTAGAGACATAGAACGTACGCAGAGTTTAATTAATGATGCACTAATGAAAAAAGTGATTCCTAGCTATGAAAGTTATAATTCAATGGCGGTTCAGCTTTATGCAGAAGGTGACTTGCGTGGTGGCAGAAGAGTGGTTCAGGAAATGCATGATCAGGGGTTCACACCCACGGTGTTAATATATGAAGCTAAAGTGACGGCATTATGTAAAAAATGCATCATTGATGAGGTAGAAAAGGTTATTTCAAAAGAAATGGTGGATGCAAACTGTGTACCAACCGTTAATTTATATAACATCTTGATTCAAGGTGTTTGTAATGACGGGAAATCCACACAGGCTCTTTGGTATCTTAAATAATATGTCTAAGCAATTGGGTTGTGTTAGGATCTCTGGGAAATAAGAGTTTCATTGTTGCTGCCGATAGTGTAAAGCTGGTTCCTGCCGATAGCTTTGGTTCCTGCTGAAAGCTCATTGTTGCCGACAGTGTTATCTTGTTTCTGCCAATAGTATTGTTCCTGCCGTTAGTGTTATTACTGCGGGTATTAGTTATTGTTATCCCGTAAGTTTAGAGTGTTTGTTAGGTTTATTTTTAGAAGAGATTGATGTTTATCTCTTTACATGTTTTATTTGTAACAGGCTGTATTAGGGATTAGGGTTTCTTATCTATATAAGAAACATACAGTCATTGATATTGGAACACTTCAATTCTCAAGAAAAATATATTTCATTAGTGAAATAAAAGATCCATAGAGGATCAAGTATTATTGTTATTCTTCTCTCAATTCTTGTGTTTGATTTGTTAGTCATTTGTCTTCTTCATATACTTGTTGTTTAGGTTCCGCATAAACACTTGTATAAAATACAGAGATTCTTGCTAGCTCTAAAGATTAATCAGGAGCACTCGATCCTACAAGTGGTATCAGAGCCTGGTGAGGATCTCTGTCGAAGAAGATTGGTTTTTGAAGCAGTTCGAAGGAACGGAGGAAGATCTGAAAAAGGTTTTCGTTAGCAGCGAGTCTTTGGTAATCGTTAATTTGATTTTTGATCTGATTGGTTCATAATTTAATTGGGTTTGTCGATTACTTGTTACCTCGTACTGTCATCAATTAATTGGATTTGTCGGACTCAGTTTGTGTGTAAAAGCGAATTAAATCTGTCGGTATTGAATATATTAATTGCTGTTTGGAAGTGAAGAGCAAATTGATTTGGCTGGGAAATTAAACCTCATACTAAAGCTTTAATTGCTCTTGTCGCATGTTCTAATTAATTGGTTGGTGATTCGGTTTTGTCGTGAAGTGAAAGTATTTTGTGGAATTAACTCATTAAAAGCAATTGAAAAGTGCACGTGGATCAGTGGCTGTGTGGGGTATTTGCATATCATTGTACCTCGTATTGATAGAACAGTGATTGATTCGATTGATCATTTAATTTTGGTCAACGTTGGATTGCTGCTGCTATTGATTTAATCTTGGGTTTTGTTCGAAGATTATTGGTCATTTGGGTTTCATCAGTGAGTGGTGAAATATTTTTGATCAGTCAGTGGGCATTAACTCTGGTCTGTGAAGTGGTGGTTTAATATTGGTCAGTGTGGTATTTATTCTTGTCTCTGAGTAGTTTTGCTGTTAGTGTCGAAGAAGCCTTTTTCATACCATTCTCTTAAACCATAATAAAATGACTTCATCCGGAACTGAGGAATATGAGAAATGGGCTAAGAAGATGGAACAATGGATCTCCAACAGAGATCATAACCTCTGGAATGTTATTCTTAATGGGAACAGCAAAAAGAGTATTGGGAGAGATCAGGAAGGGAAAATAATCATACTTCCACCTGTATCAGCTGAGGAGCAGATTGCTGTGCAAAGGGAGACCAAAGCAAGAACTCTTTTGCTTCAGGCTCTCCCAGCAAACCACATGGGTGATTTTAAACACTTGGATGATGCTAGGAAGATCTGGCGTGCTATAAAAACCAGATTTTTATTGAATGATGAGTTCAAGAAGTCCATGCTCAAGCAGGAGGTCCAGGAGTTCAACATATCAGTGCCTGGAGACTTTGCTTTGATGGGTTTTTCATCTCAGGTACCAAAGTGTTCTTTTGATTGTCATGTTAAGTATAATGCACTTAAGAAAGAATTTGATGATATGGAGAGGCAATATAAGGATAATTATATACAACTCAAGGCTCATAAAAATGCTGTTAAAACCTTAGAAAAACAAAAAATTTGGTACCAAAATAATGAGGTAGCATATGAGGAAAAGATAAGGGTTTTAGAGAGGGACTTGAAAAACACCACTAATGAGCTTAAATATTCTGAATCTCAAAAGGCTAAGATGGTGTTAGAAAAACAGGATGTGCAAACTAAGCTAGACAATACCTTGGCTAGGTTTGATAAATGGAAAGATTCATCTAAAAACCTAAACAAGTTAGTTGATAGTTCTATGTCTACAAAAACTAAAAGAGGTTTAGGGTATGGTAACCTGATAGGGCCAAATCAATTTTATGACCCTAATGAGTATAGTGTTTTTGACCCTGAACCTGTAGACTACCAAATTCCTGTTAAGTATGTGAAAGAAGGTGAATTGCATGTTGTCTCTCCTCCTATAAGAGGAGTGTTTAAGCCTGTTCCTATGCACACAGCCCTTGACCTTGACTCAGATGAATCACACATGACCTATGGCAAAAAGTCAAATGACTTGCCTAAACCTGATGACTTTGTCTCTTGTTCTTCAAGTGACAAGTCTTCTGAGACCAAGACCAATGACTTTGTCTCTTGTGATTCAAGTGACAAATCCTCTAAACCCAAGTCTGATGAACATATATCATGTGATTCAAGTGCTAAGTCTGCCACACCCAGGCCTAATGACTTACCTACACCCAAGTCCCATGAGTCTTACTCAAGAGTTGCTACTGACCCTATTGCTAAGACTGCCACACAAACAGCTACTTTTACCAAAAGTTCTCTTAATACTATTAAAATTAGTTCCCCTTCAAGTAATGGTATTGAGACTGTTGTGAGTAATAAAACAAGACATGGAAAGAACAAAAAGATTAAAAAGAAATCTTGTTTTGTTTGTAGAAGTTATTCTCATTTAATTAAGGATTGTGATTTTTATGAGAATAAATCGGGTATGTGTGTTGAGCAATCTAGAACCTTATGGAAAAATGTAGAGAGTATACCCCCATTTGTCCCTAGAGCAAATGCATTTCCTACTGGTAATGCAAAACGACCAGCACATGTTCCTTCTGGTAAGCCAGTTCCAGCTGGTCAAACCAAGTCTACTGGTTGGAAAAGGAATGTTGCTAGACCATTCTACATACCTATTAGCACTTACTTTCGGAATGGTTTTTGGCCTGGTTATTATGACCCAAGGTATATGGGGGGAACAAGATGGGATACTGGTGTTAAGCCCTCAACAGGTTGTTCTTGGACAAATAAAAGGAAAGGTTCATTCTGGGTACCCAAGAACAATAGTCCTTGTCAAGTGCATTGATTGAGGGGAGGCATAAGCCTAAGGGGAGGCTTATTGTTGTATATTTTGTGCTAACTATCAATTTTTTTTAGTTTGTTCTGTGTTCTTTATCTTAAATAATGCAGCTGTTAGTTGAATGAGATGTTATTTGGTCAAATGTTGTGGGGCTTAAATAATTATTTGGATCGGATTGGATATGATCATGTGGGGATGCTTGACATTAATGCGCATGTGGTTTTGGTCAATTTAAATGGGACGGTGAAGTCAATGGCTTATCATTTAAGGGGTTTGTCGGCTAGTCCATAATTGAGTCTCTGATTATTCATTTGGGTTGTTGGCTTTTGGATGTGTACATGAGTTAATTCTCTTATCTCGTTCGAATTAAAGATGGCTCAGTCAATCAATGTGCAAGTGGGTAGTGCTTGGTCAAGTCAACTCATATGCATTTGTGGGTGATTTACTTGAATCTAATGAAGCTGCTGCTGTACGTGTCACATGCATTTGAGTGTGAGTATATTGAGATCACGTGGGTATGCTGAGATTCTATTGGCCAAATATGTTGCTTCTATGAGAACACTGTTTTAGTTTTTATATAAAGCAGCTTTGGAAATTTGACATCATACTCATGTGGGTGTCAGTGGTCAAACATGAAGTTTTAATTCTGTTGCTGCATTCATTGCTGCTGAAAGTGTATTCCAGTTCCTGCTGGTAACACCATTCCTGCTGAAAACACCATTCCTGCTGCTTGGTTTCTGCTGTTCGGATTCTGCTGCTATTAGTTCATAAAAAAAAAAAAAAAAAAAAAAAAAAAAAAAAAAAAAATTAGTTATACATTTTTTTATCTTTTTCATTATTTTCTTTTCTTTTCTTTATAGTTAAAAAAAAAAAAAAAAAAAAAAAAAAAAAAAAAAAAAAAAAAAAAAAAAATTAGTTATACATTTTTTTATCTTTTTCATTATTTTCTTTTCTTTTCTTTATAGTTAAAAAAAAAATAAAAAAATAAATAAAAAAATAAATAAATAAATAAATAAATAAATAAATAAATAAAAATATCTTGTATATTTTGTGTGCTAATAAGTGGTTTTGAGCAACACCTTGCAGGTACAGTGTTGGTGTTTACACCTGCACAATAAATGGTGCTCAACTCACCATGTCTTGCAGACAAGAAAGAGTTGACTCACCATGAGGGTACGGCTCTGGTGTGATAATCAAATCCGTTGATAGCTGTAATAGCTTGCTCAAAGCTATAGGGTACTTCAACTCACCCATGATTCATTTCTGAGAGTTGAAAATGGTTCTCAATTCACCATGGATGTAACCCTTATGGGATCCAAAGGATTGGCTAGTCCACAAAAGTATGGTTTGTGGTAAAGACACTTGGTATCCATATTTGGTTTTAATTCACCAAGGTTTGCTGTAACCTAAGAATTGACTAGTCCTGAGCAAACGGCTACAGGTAAAGACAAGTCAAATCCGTTTATAGTTGCTGATTTGCTAATAAATCAGATGGTTATCAATGTACCATGGTCTAACACACCTAAACATTGGCTACTCCAGTAGTGATGGCTATTGGTAAAGAGACATCAAATCCATTAATTTTCAATGATTCACCTCTCACAGGAGTTAACACACCTGGATGTGATGAGAATAGTATGAAACTTAAGTGATTTGATGTACATATTGTCATTAGTAGCAGCCAAGTTCAAGTGGAGTAATGGTGACCAGTATACATGTTTTGGAGAAGATTTCTCATTCCTGCTGAACTATTGAAGTTGATGCTGGATGCTATAGAAGTTGGAATCTTGCAAGTTATGGATGTTGCTGCTGGTTACTCAATATTGTTGCTGCTAAGTCGCAGTCCTCAAGCCTGAGAGTTACATGCTCTATCACAGTGGAATCTTGCAGGTTAACCTAGTCAACCTCAAGATTAGGGGAGGATTGTTAGGATCTCTGGGAAATAAGAGTTTCATTGTTGCTGCCGATAGTGTAAAGCTGGTTCCTGCCGATAGCTTTGGTTCCTGCTGAAAGCTCATTGCTGCCGACAGTGTTATCTTGTTTCTGCCGATAGTATTGTTCCTGCCGTTAGTGTTATTACTGCGGGTATTAGTTATTGTTATCCCGTAAGTTTAGAGTGTTTGTTAGGTTTATTTTTAGAAGAGATTGATGTTTATCTCTTTACATGTTTTATTTGTAACAGGCTGTATTAGGGATTAGGGTTTCTTATCTATATAAGAAACATACAGTCATTGATATTGGAACACTTCAATTCTCAAGAAAAATATATTTCATTAGTGAAATAAAAGATCCATAGAGGATCAAGTATTATTGTTATTCTTCTCTCAATTCTTGTGTTTGATTTGTTAGTCATTTGTCTTCTTCATATACTTGTTGTTTAGGTTCCGCATAAAACACTTGTATAAAATACAGAGATTCTTGCTAGCTCTAAAGATTAATCAGGAGCACTCGATCCTACAGGTTGTGTTCCTAATAAGGATACTTATTCTATATTGGTGGATGGTCTTTGTCATGATGGCAATTATATTGAAGCGAGTCAACTTTTGGAGAAAATGTTGGCCAACTCATACTGGCCCGAAGCTGACAGTTTCAGTAAAGTTATTAAGTGACTTTGCTTGATGGGCAGACTATATGAGGCAATTATATGGTTGGAAGAGATGATTAGCCAAGAAAAGATGCCTGATCTTTTTGCTTGGTTTTCTCTGGTTGGTTCCGTTACTTATGATACATGTTCTGTTAAGATATTATATGATATATTGGATACATAAGAGGAAGTTTGTCTATGTAAGAAGATATCTTTATGTTCCTTGGAATGATTCAACTACATCATATCCATCTTTGATTATAGTTTTTCATATTGCGTATTGCTGAGTAGTTTGTAAATATTCTTACTGATCTATCCTTTTCGTTGTAGCATTACCTTAGTATATGTTTTTTATGAACACCAAATCAACATATAGTTCCAGATAGGTTAAGGTAAAGAAATATTGGTAAGTTATACAGTATAGTGAATACATGTCAAACAAGTTCAGATAACAACTATATTGTCTATGCAGTCTTCCTAAGTGGATTAAATAAAAAAATTTAAATCATTTAGAATTACAGAATAGATATCATATTTTGATTCTTAAATTTTTGCTTAGTATGCTTTTCACATCTGATGTCAAACCTTCCTTTAAAAAGATTTTGCAAGAGCTTGTGGTCTTTTGGTTGAGCAAAAAGTTGCTTGGAACTTCAACAACCATTCCCTCAAAGCAATGCCATTTAACATCGACTTGGAAATGTTCGAAGAGAATTGAGATGAAATTTTTTGTAATGTGTTAAGTGGCTAACGCATTGCTTATAATTGGCACTTTTGACCCATTAACTTATCAATGGGTGAAAGTGGGTTAAGTTTAATCACTAAGACCCTACCATGTCAAAAAGCTAAAAAAAAAAAAAAAGCGTTAAGCAGGTCGAAAATCGCTAAAAGTATATTCTTAATGTAAAACCCAAAAATCTGAAAACATGTAAAAAGACCAAAATGCCCCTACGATCTAAAACTTTGATTTATGATCTTATAAAATACCAAATAAATTCTAAACTTCGGGAGACGATTAAGATACGAAGTAAAATAAATTCCACAACCACATTTGACATTTGTGAAGTACCAAAAATTATTTGTGACACAAAGTATATGCCGAAATTACTTATGTATATTAATTTCATTATTTAAACTTTATAATTAAAACTAAAAACATTTAAATGCAAATAAAAATAAGGAAAGTATCTCATTGACTTGGGTCTTAATGAAACCGTGTTTTCCAACCCATATCTCCCCCCCCCCTACTTTTTTCTTATCATTTTATAACAAACCAAATCCTAACAAACCCTAAAACACTTTACCGAATAACAAAACACACACACAAATTCTTCCTTTGTTCATCCGAATTTATGGAACTCTTGGGATAATTTTCTGGTGTTCATTAGCATCAAAGGAAGGCTAGAAAAATTTGTTTAGGGCTGTGTATTGCTGGATTCGATCGTGGTGTAAATTTCTTGTCGAAAATCCCATTCGTAAGGCATTATTCCAAATAATTTGTTTGATCCTTCTAAAATTCATTTGTCATTTTTCTTACATTCTATATATTGTATATGGTCTGGGAAAAATGGCTCTAAGGTCGTTGGAGGCTGGTTCGAATCGTGGTGTATTTTTGGTGTCGATTTATTCATACGATAAGTGCAAATTCGTTTCTCTTGATCCACATGTTCAATCTTCGACCTAGTATTTTTCTCATGCTTCTTTCATCATATAAGACGCGTAAAAATTATATACAACAAGTCATGCAAGCTATTATGGCCATACGAATTATTAAGAATGAAAATACACATAAAATACAAATCGGGCCATATGAATTTTCTGGGTGATGTGTTTATTTTATCTGATCATTATATGAGTTATAAGACCTGGGAAAAATGTTTGTACAATTTATAAAGGCCTGGATTAATCGCTACAACATTAGGGGCTTAAAACAAGTATAAAATCTAAAATACCCTATACGAATTTTCTGGGTGCAAGGCCTATTTTATTTGGACCCTATACGACTTACATGACTCAGGAAAAATGGGTGTTCGATTTGTGGAAGCCTAGAACACTTGTGTCGAATTATTGTTTCAATCGGATTTAAAGAAAACAAAGAAATAAAATGGAAACCCTAGAAATTGAATTAGGGTTTGGACTTTTTGGATTAATTCTGGTGTAATTAATGATGATTAATGATGTTTCAATGATTGGGTAATGATTGGGAACTTTAGGGTTAGGGTTTGGAAATTTTAATGCATACCGATTGGATTTTAAAGGTTAAGGGGCTGTTTTGTAATTTATAAAACTTGTGGGCTATTTTTATAATATACCTTAAACCTGGGGCTATTCGAATAAAATATTAAATGGGGGTCCTTTTTGTAAATTATGCAACTTAGGGATTTTATTTGTAAATTGTATAAAATGTATAATTCGAATGGGAATTTAATAAATTAGAGGGACCAAAAATGTAAATTTTGGAAATCCAAGGTTGGTTCGAATAATAAAATATAATAAGGGTGTAATGTGTAATTTTGGGGATTTATTGGCCTAATGTGTAATTATTAATAATTAAAGCTTAAAATGTAAAATATGTAATCAAAGGGTGTAAATTGTAAATTATAGGATCTGAAGGACTAATTATGTAAATCTGGATAACTTAAGAATTAAAATGAACTACTTATGATATTTTCATTTTAAACCTTCATCTTTGGTATAATTACTTTTAAAACCCTAAAATATGTAAAGTTGTCATTATAAACCTTAAACTTATGAAACTTGCTAAAACATACCTTATGTCCATGATATGTTTCAATAATGACTTAACCTAATTCTTAATGCCTTAATCTTCTAATTAAGGAAACTTTCTAAAAATGGAAACTTACTAAATTTGGAAACCTGCTAAAAATAGAAAGCTACTTAAATTGGAAAGGTAACAAGAAATGGTAATCTGAACTTGAGCCCTCTGGTGATTCTGTGTTCTTCTTCTCCTTTAGGTGTGAAGAAGGAGAGGCTTTGATCTCTGTTTCGTATTTGTTTTATCTCTGTTTTACTTCGCAATAAGGTACAGATACTCTGCCCTTTTTCAGTTAGGGTGTCTTTTCCCTTGACTTGATTTGATTTCTGATTCGTTAAGTTTTCCCAAAGCCATTGCTATGTTTCCCTTTGTTGTGAACCATCGATATGACCTTTGTTTTGTATACTTTGATCTGTTAAACTCTGAATTAGACCTTTGATACTATTTCTGAAATGATTTGATGTGAACCATCTGTTATGAACTATCTGTATTGGACCTTTGGATATGACCTTCTGATTTGATTTGACACATGACTCTTAGTTTGATACCCGAGCAAAAATTTGTGACCCTAGCCATGAAGGTAACATGACCATGTCATTGATGCACCGATGGCGTGACTCTAGTGTGTTGGAGTGATGTTACACACCGTCCCTTTGTTTTGGTCTGCATGTGACTGGGTAGGGGCGTATGGATGCATCCTAGATCTGTTATGTTTAGTGGATTATCTATATATATGATTTGATATTGTCTGGTGATTGGTACTGTGTGCGATACATGCCCTTCACATATGTGAGAGGTCGCTCCTCTATGGTTACTGTATATGATTATCTGATTTGTCTGGGCTCGTGGTGGATTACTATCCTATATTGTTTCTTTTCCTTCTTATTGTTTGTACCTTATGACATTTCCTATTGTACCATATCTTATTTCCGTTTCGTTATTATTACTTTGTATATGTATCTGTTCACTGAGCTCTCGTAGCTCAGCCGCATTTCTTTTTCCATGCGGCAGGTATCTAAGCTAGGAGCTGGGATTGCCTTGGGAAGAGAGTAGAGATTGTTTTGGAGACCTACCATAGTTACCACCTTTATATTATGACATTTGTTTATTCGGGATTCTATTTCTTTTGTTTGTTACCTTGGTTTATCATTATCTTTTGAACTCATGTAATTTGGTTTAAGCCGTGTAGGCTTGATTTTCTTATTGATTTTGGTTTATGGCTTTCGCTGTGTATTATGTATGCTTTGATTTGTCACCGTGATGTGACACCTTTACCCTTGTCGGGTTGGGGTGCTACAATTATGGTATCAGAGCCCAGGTTGCGACCTGTAGTACATAAGCCATGGCCTGTGAATCATGTGGACCCTAGGATTTGACCCTTAAGACTTAAGTTTTGACTGGTGAGGATTTGGGTAGGCATTAGGATTATGTTCTGTTTTTCCTTTCGTGCTTATTCTTCCTATTTTTCTTTCTAATCATTTTTGTAATCGTTCAGATGGTGAATACGCGCTTTACTCAGTACACTGATGGGAATGATGGCCATGATTTTGAGGCAATGATAGCCGCTGCTATGGCTGCTTCTCTTCCTCAATTGGTGACCCAAGTCACCAATAACATCAGAAATGGGGCAAGTTCTTCTGGTGGTGGTGGTGGCGATGCTCCACCCACTGCTCCTCCCACTGCTCCACCCACTGCTCCACCTGTCGGTATTCATGTTTGGATCGAAAGGTTCAACAAACTCAAGCCTCTCTCCTTCAGGTCCGCTGCTACTCCCCATGAGGCAGAGGACTGGATTACCCATGTCGAGAAGTTGTTCAGGGTTCTCGGATGTGCTGACGAGTTTAAAACTCGTTTGGCCACATTCAAGCTGGAGGGTGACGCTCTTAATTGGTGGACTGCTCTTGTTCAAGCAAAAGGAGATGACTATGCTGAGACCTGTTCTTGGGCGGACTTCATTGAGGTGTTCTATAGGCAGTATATTCCATTATCGAAGCAGCAGAGATACGAGAGAGAGTATGCGACGATTCGTCAGGGGGATCGTGAGTCTTCGGGTGAGTTTATGCAGCGATTCTTGCGCTTGGCCAGCTTTGTTGGGCCGGAGGTTACTGGGGATGCTCATTGTCAGGCTCGTCATTTCAAGTGGGCATTGAAGAGGTGGGTACTAGATCGTGTGGTAAACTTTGAGTACGAGGATGTGGCTGCGGTTCAGGATGCTGCACGTAACATTGAGTTGCTACATGCGGACGAGGGTTCTAATAAGCGGGATAGGGACGGTAATCGGGTAAACTCCAGGGAGCAGGGTCGTCAGGGCCAGAGTCGAGAATATAGGAGTTATGAAGAACGAGATCGGGCGGACCATGGTCGTGATCAGCGAGGTCGGGATTCGAGGTCAGCTTCTAGGCAGGATGGTGATCGTCGCGGACAGAGGAGGACTCTCGAGGCTTTGCCTCCTCCACCCCTATGTGCTACTTGCGGGAAGGCTCATCCGGGTACTTGCTTTAAGATTACCGGCGGTTGTTTTTCATGCGGCTCTACTCATCATCGGGTTAAGGACTGTCCCAGGAAGAGCCATATTGTGCCAACGGACTCGGCTAGGCCAGCACCCACTTTGGGTCGAGTTTATGCTTATACTCGTGATCATGCGGAGGACTCATCAGGTACCATTACCGGCTTTCTTTTCATTTGTGATCGTTTTGTCTTTGCATCATTGCTTCATATCTAATCCGTTTTCCAAGAAGCTTAATCTGAAACCAACATCATTAGCTAATCGTATCCTCATATCTATATCTATGGACTCATAACCGAAGCTATGTTAGTTATCCACATTTCGTGGTCTGATCTGGTATGTCTCTGTTTTGTTTCCGTTCCTTTTCATTTCTGATTTTTGCAAATTTCAGGGACAAAATTTTTCTGTTAGAGGGGAAGAGTTGTAAAACCCAAAAATCTGAAAACATGTAAAAAGACCAAAATGCCCCTACGATCTAAAACTTTGATTTATGAGCTTATAAAATACCAAATAAATTCTAAACTTCGGGAGATGATTAAGATACGAAGTAAAATAAATTCCACAACCACATTTGACATTTTTGAAGTACCAAAAATTATTTGTGACACAAAGTATATGCCGAAATTACTTCTGTATATTAATTTCATTATTTAAACTTTATAATTAAAACTAAAAACATTTAAATGCAAATAAAAATAAGGAAAGTATCTCATTGATTTGGGTCTTAATGAAACCGTGTTTTCCAGCCCATATCTCCCCCCCCCCCTACTTCGGTCTTATCATTTTATAACAAACCAAATCCTAACAAACCCTAAAACACTTTACCGAATAACAAAACACACACACAAATTCTTCCTTTGTTCATCCGAATTTCTGGAACTCTTGGGATAATTTTCTGGTGTTCATTAGAATCAAAGGAAGGCTAGAAAAATTTGTTTAGGGCTGTGTATTGCTGGATTCGATCGTGGTGTAAATTTCTTGTCGAAAATCCCATTCGTAAGGCATTATTCCAAATAATTTGTTTGATCCTTCTAAAATTCATTTGTCATTTTTCTTACATTCTATATATTGTATATGGTCTGGGAAAAATGGCTCTAAGGTCGTTGGAGGCTGGTTCGAATCGTGGTGTATTTTTTGGTGTCGATTTATTCATACGATAAGTGAAAATTCGTTTCTCTTGATCCACACGTTCAATCTTCGACCTGGTATTTTTCTCATGCTTCTTTCATCATATAAGACTCATAAAAATTATATACAACAAGTCATGCAAGCTATTATGGCCATACGAATTATTAAGAATGAAAATACACATAAAATACAAATCGGGCCATATGAATTTTTTGGGTGATGTGTTTATTTTATCTGATCATTATATGAGTTATAATACCTGGGAAAAATGTTTGTACAATTTATAAAGGCCTGGATTAATCGCTACAATATTAGGGTCTTAAAACAAGTATAAAATCTAAAATACCCTATACGAATTTTCTGGGTGCAAGGCCTATTTTATTTGGACCCTATACGACTTACATGACTCAGGAAAAATGGGTGTTCGATTTTTGGAAGCCTAGAACACTTGTGTCGAATTATTGTTTCAATCGGATTTAAAGAAAACAAAGAAATAAAATGGAAACCCTAGAAATTGAATTAGGGTTTGGACTTTTTGGATTAATTCTGCTGTAATTAATGATGATTAATGATGCTTCAATGATTGGGTAATGATTGGGAACTTTAGGGTTAGGGTTTGGAAATTTTAATGCATACCGATTGGATTTTAAAGGTTAAGGGGCTGTTTTGTAATTTATAAAACTTGTGGGATATTTTTATAATATACCTTAAACCTGGGGCTATTCGAATAAAATATAAAATGGGGGTCCTTTTCATAAATTATGCAACTTAGGGATTTTATTTGTAAATTGTATAAAATGTATAATTCGAATGGGAATTTAATAAATTAGAGGGACCAAAAATGTAAATTCTGGAAATCCAAGGTTGGTTCGAATAATAAAATATAATAAGGGTGTAATGTGTAATTTTGGGAATTTATTGGCCTAATGTGTAATTATTAATAATTAAAGCTTAAAATGTAAAATATGTAATCAAAGGGTGTAAATTGTAAATTATAGGATCTGAAGGACTAATTATGTAAATCTGGATAACTTAAGAATTAAAATGAACTACTTATGATATTTTCATTTTAAACCTTCATCTTTGGTATAATTACTTTTAAAACCCTAAAATATGTAAAGTTGTCATTATAAACCCTAAACTTATGAAACTTGCTAAAACATACCTTGTGTCCATAATATGTTTCAATAATGACTTAACCTAATCTTTAATGCCTTAATCTTCTAATTAAGGAAACTTTCTAAAAATGGAAACTTACTAAATTTGGAAACCTGCTAAAAATAGAAAGCTACTTAAATTGGAAAGGTAACAAGAAATGGTAATCTGAACTTAAGCCCTCTAGTGATTCTGTGTTCTTCTTCTCCTTTAGGTGTGAAGAAGGAGAGGCTTTGATCTATGTTACGTATTTGTTTTATCTCTGTTTTACTTCGCAATAAGGTACAAATACTCTGCCCTTTTTCAGTAAGGGTGTCTTATTCCCTTGACATGATTTGATTTCTGATTCGTTAAGTTTTCCCAAAGCCATTGCTATGTTTCCCTTTGTTGTGAACCATCGATATGACCTTTGTTTTGTATACTTTGATCTGTTAAACTCTGAATTAGACCTTTGATACTATTTCTGAAATGATTTGATGTGAACCATCTGTTATGAACTATCTGTATTGGACCTTTGGATATGACCTTCTGATTTGATTTGACACATGACTCTTAGTTTGATACCCGAGCCAAAATTTGTGACCCTAGCCATGAAGGTAACATGGCCATGTCATTGATGCACCGATGGCGTGACTCTAGTGTGTTGGAGTGATGTTACACACCGTCCTTTTGTTTTGGTCTGCATGTGATTGGGTAGGGGCATATGGATGCATCCTAGATCTGTTATGTTTAGTGGATTATCTATATATATGATTTGATATTGTCTGGTGATTGGTACTGTGTGCGATACATGCCCTTCACATATCTGAGAGGTCGCTCCTCTATGGTTACTGTATATGATTATCTGATTTGTCTGGGCTCGTGGTGGATTACTATCCTATATTTTTTCTTTTCCTTCTTATTGTTTGTACCTTATGACATCTCCTATTGTACCATATCTTATTTCCGTTTCGTTATTATTACTTTGTATATGTATCTGTTCACTGAGCTCTCGTAGCTCAGCCGCATTTCTTTTTCCATGCGGCAGGTATCTAAGCTAGGAGCTGGGATTGCCTTGGGAAGAGAGTAGAGATTGTTTTGGAGACCTACCTTAGTTACCACCTTTATATTATGACATTTGTTTATTCGGGATTCTATTTCTTTTGTTTGTTCCCTTGGTTTATCATTATCTTTTGAACTCATGTAATTTGGTTTAAGCCGTGTAGGCTTGATTTTCTTATTGATTTTGGTTTATGGCTTTCGCTGTGTATTATGTATGCTTTGATTTGTCACCGTGATGTGACACCTTTACCCTTGTCGGGTTAGGGTGTTACACTTAATGTATAGCACCTCTTTATCATTTTACTCAATAAAATGGTTAAAACCATTATGTGTTTGCTATACTCATGCTCTGAAATTAATCTTGTATCTTGAAAATATTACAATCATCTCATCCTAATGTCGTAACTTTGACAATAGGTTCGGTTTTAAATGGGTTCACACGACTAACATGTCTAATAAACGAGTTCATGTTATTGTTAAACGTTTTGACACGATTAACTATTTGAGTCAGGTCAAGCAAAGGACACATGAACCCAAAAAACATATCAACCCAAACCCACCAACACGAAAACGGCATAGATTTTCACATATAGCTTTTTATGTGGTCACAATACAACTACTAAATCGTTTTTCTGCAAATTAAAGTTATATTTTGTGAAAAGCGTATACAAACATGTGGGTTGAGGCCTTGATCTTTTTCTTAGTTTAACACATTGGGAGAAGACATCAAGATCCAAATTAAAATGTATAGCTGAAAAAAAAAAAAATGTCGGTGACCAAGTATAGCTTAATAAGATTTGTATGTGCTAACTTTATTATAATTTATAAATTTACCGTTAGGGCAGTTATACTTTCGTCGCCCAGACATTTTAAACCGTTTAGTTACAAAAAGAATTTTTCATGATTTGACAACATATTGAATAGAATAATAACATATGGATCGAATTAAGTGTTTTCTTACGTACGATATATAATTTAATAAGTATATCTTTCATTTAATTGGTTTTACTTAAGCATATTTATCTATATCTTACATGGAGGTTATAAGAGGCCAATTTGACAATTTGTTTGATATATTATATTTTAATCTTTACTAAATGGAATGAAGAGCCACGACCCCTCTTAATTCAAATTTAGTTTCTGACTCGGTAATAGGTTTCGCAATACCGCAAGTAGCAATATAATACATTTTGTCAAATGCGACCATGTATAAAAGAGTCTTTCTTAAAAATTTATTTAATACTCACATAAACAATTGAAAATTTAAAAGATACTAGGTTTTAATGTAATTTAATTTTTTTTTTAGCTAATTGTCAAACCCTCACATGTTTAAATTTTGTGATTGGTTGTACCTAAAAATAAACATGTAGACATTTATTTTAGAATGAAAAAAATCTATATATGAAAAGTATCTGAATTGAAACATCGTGTCAATTTCGAACTAGTTGCATAGTTGGATTTGTAGAAATAGAGTTGACTTCTTTTTTTAAAATGTATGAGA
Source organism: Artemisia tridentata subsp. tridentata (assembly GCA_021014915.2). NCBI lineage: Eukaryota > Viridiplantae > Streptophyta > Magnoliopsida > Asterales > Asteraceae > Artemisia > Artemisia tridentata. The sequence goes on from CP139508.1 coordinate 237,855,443, forward strand.
GAAAATTCTTATTCTGCAATATATATAGATCAAGTCATATAGATAACTTGTGAATTATTACAAACTTAACATCGTCACTTCAAGACGATTTCAAGAACTTTGGATAATGATTTTAAAACTCAATGAAGTTTTGTTTGCTATAAATACTTATACACACAAGCCTCATAATCTGAATATATCTGCAAAAGGATTCTTAAAATCAATTTTTCAATATCATGTCCATGACATCTCCACTACGGGTGTTCTTTTGGCTATCGATCACATTTTCTATAATCTTTAGCGACACACTAGCAGCGGACTCCAATGATCTCGAGGTACTTTTTTTGTTCTTGTTTTGAAAACACAAATTTAAACTTATTAATTTCATGGTCTCTCTTTTTATGGGCTAAAAATGTAACTGTGTTTTGCAGACGTATATTGTGTACATGGGTGATATTCCAAAGATCAGTATTCCTGTGTCATCAGTTCACATTAGCATTCTACAAAAAGTTATTGGCAGGTTAATTATCTTTGATTTCTATTGTTACGGCTTGTTTGTTGTCAAATTCCATTGTAAAATGTAGTTGCTAATGCTTCGTGTATTTTTAATGACATGATGATCACTAACATCTTTTGTGTGTCTTGAGCAGCCGGGCATCAAAAGCTTTACTTCGCAGCTACACGAGGAGCTTTAGTGGTTTCGTTGCAAGGCTAACAGAAGATGAAAAGAACCAAATAGCTCGTGAGTGAATCTTTGCATTTGTTGCTTCACTTTAGACACAAGTCCTTGCTAGATGTGAACGATCACTAGAGACGCTTTTGGGGTGTAGTTAAATTGGCTTATTTAGTAACACGTTTTAATCGATTTATATATATTACTATCACAAGCCATATTAAGTGATATAACTCGAAAGTCATGCATTTCAGTGTTCGTTGTAATCATAAGAAGATTATGTTAGTAGTGCGATAAAATTGAATTGTATTTTCGTTTGAATATAGGACTGAAGGGAGTGGTGTCTGTATTCCCAAACAGAAAGAAGCAGCTACATACAACAAGGTCATGGGACTTCATGGGCTTCCCTCAAGATGTCGCACGAGCACCCCTTGAAAGCGACATCATCGTTGGCATGCTAGACTCCGGTGTTTGGCCAGAATCCGACAGCTTTAAGGATGACGGGTTCGGTCCTCCACCATCTAGATGGAGAGGCTCTTGTGATTCCAACAATTTTACATGCAACAAGTAATTGAAGTTAAATTCAATTTTTGATATTCATGCTAAACAAATGCCATTTAATGACGTATATAGTTAATGTACTAGGTACCACAAGATTGTGTTTTAGTGACCAATCTTATGTGCCACTGAAAGAATATAGGATTTAGGGAAATTTCAATTGTCGTAAATTAACTTTTCTAGTATATTTTCAGTAAACTCATTGGAGCAAGATACTACAATATCGGGGCGATATTTACGGGGGAGGAACTGTCAGCTAGAGACACTGATGGACACGGCACACATACTGCATCCACAGTGGCTGGACGAGCAGTGAATAGTGCAAGCTTGTTAGGTCTAGCTAACGGGACAGCTAGAGGCGGTGTCCCGTCAGCACGTATAGCCGTGTACAAGATTTGTTTTGAGAGTTGTAATGATTTTGATATCTTGGCTGCTTTTGATGATGCTATTGCGGATGGAGTCGATATCATTTCTCTTTCAGTTGGAGGTTCATTCCCTCAGGATTATTTTGATGATCCTATCGCCATTGGATCTTTTCATGCAATGAAGAATAACATTTTGACCTCCAATTCAGCTGGAAACAATGGTCCTATTCTTGGATCAACTAGTAATGTTTCACCTTGGTCGTTATCGGTTGCTGCTAGTTCTATCGACCGCAAGATTTTAACTCAGATTGTGTTGGGTAACAGTCAGACTTACATGGTGAGAAATGTGTTCATTTGATTCTAACATATTGTGACGGATGGTAATTATCCATATTCTAATCAAACTTATTTAATCAGGGACCGGCTATAAACACATTTGATGGTGCGGTTCATTCGATAGTGTATGGTGCTTCAGTCCCTAATACGATGAATGGTTCAACATCAGCTGAATCTAGGTAATAAATGAATCTCCTTAAAATCAACAATTTTCAGTGAAAGTAAATGTGTTGCACAAATAATATATTTAGCAACAAATACTTTGCAATCTAAAATTACTTGAAACAATCACTAATACATAGCAACAAATTTCAGATTCTGCAGACCTAATTCTCTAGATCCGATTCTGGTAAAAGATAAAATTGTGGTATGTGAGTCTTTTCGTGGACCACAAAATGCCTTACTATCCGGTGCAAGTGGTGTGTGTGATTGAAGGTGATCTTGGCCGAGAAGACGTGTCCTATTCTTTCCCTATTCCAACCACATATTTGAACAGCGAAGATGGTGATGCGGTTCTAAGTTACATAAACTCAACCTCGTAAGTCTAGCATACACATTTCAATTTGTTGTAAATTCCACAATTGACATATTAGAAGTGTCAAATGTTTGATTACGTACGTTAATCCATATGAACCAATTTGTTGTGACTGTGTTTAATAGGACACCAACAGCAAGCATCCTAAAGAGTATTGAACCTGTAGACATAACAGCTCCAACTGTGGTCTCCTTCTCATCAAGGGGCCCGAACCTAATTACACTTGACATTCTCAAGGTATGTTTTGCGAATCCTATTTATACCTGCCATGGAATAATATATAAACGTACTGCACCTTATGTTAACATTTTAATTTTGCTGCATTTTAGCCTGATCTAACCGCACCTGGAGTGGACATTTTAGCTGCATGGTCACCGGATTCAACCGTCACCGGTAACGAGGGAGACACACGTGTCGTCCCATACAATATTATCTCTGGGACTTCCATGTCTTGCCCTCACGCCTCAGGTGTTGCCGCTTATGTTAAATCATTCCACAATGATTGGTCCCCTGCTGCAATAAAGTCGGCCCTTATGACTACTGCAGCACCAATGAGTCCGACCAAAAACACTGATGCTGAATTTGCGTATGGCTCTGGACATATCAACCCCTTAAAGGCTGTCGACCCTGGTTTGATCTATGACGCTGGAGAAGCAGATTACGTGTCATTTTTATGTGGGCAGGGTTACGATGCCACGAAGTTGAGAATTGTTACTGGTGATATAACTACTTGCTCTTCGGCTAATAATGCAACTGTTTGGGACCTAAACTACCCTTCTTTTGCTCTCTCTTCTAATGAATCAGGCATCATTGTTCGGACATTTAACAGGATAGTTACTAATGTGGGTTTAGGAGCGTCAACGTACCAAGCTAATATATTTTCACCATTAGGGCTCGTGGTGGATGTTAGCCCAAGCACTCTTGTGTTTACAACGGTTGGGGAGAAGCAATCTTTTCTGGTGACAGTTACTGCAACAATAGGGTCACAAATGCTATCGGGCTCGTTGGTTTGGAACGATGGAGTTCATAATGTTACGAGCCCGATTGTTGCATTTCTTTCCTAGAAGGCACATTTTGTTGGTTTCTTTGGGTCAAATAATTACCTCCATTTGACATTGGATATATGTCCAATCTTTAACTTTGTATCACATCAAAATAAGATCTATCTATTCTTGGTTTATAGAATTACTTGGGTGTTTTGTGTGAAATTTTGGAACAGAAAAAGGTGAAAAAGTTGAGGACTAAAGTTGATGCTTGAAATGTTTCTGGGCTAAATGTAGACAACTGGATGGTTGCTCACTCACTGTTGTAAATAAGATAATTTGTGTTCCTTAACTAATTTGATAATTGCTCTTGTTCTTCATTTGTCACATAGATGAATGTTTGATTCCCTTGATGTATTTGATTGTGACAATGCTGATTGATAGTGATTGCTTGTTAATTATGGTGCATTGGGGTATTGGTTAAGATTTTTACCTGAAGATCAAGTTTGTAAGAAAAAAAATCTAACAAATCAGTTTCGAGAGTGAAACCACGAATCAAAAACAAGTTCAACAAGAACTCGACTCATCACCTACCACCCACCACCAGACGGCCCACCACCACCACCCACCGTCTGGTGCTGGGTGGTGGTGGGTCGTCTAATATAATGTCGGGTGGTGGTGGTGGTAGGTGGTGGTAGGTGGGGGTCGTCTGGTGGTGGATGATGGGTGGTGACGGCGGGCCTCATAATATTTTATAAGAAAAGAATAAAAAATGAAAATAAAAAATTATGAAAAAAAACCATTTAATACAAAGTAAGTCGTCAGTCACACAGTTTTAAAAAGGTCACACAACTTTTCAGGTTATCTTGTAAATTTAGCACAACAATTTGATTTAGTCTTGGGAACTTAGTATCCACGACGGAACTAGGAGTTAATATGACCGGGTGCACAAAAAAAAAAAAAAAAAAAATTGAACACTAATATTAGAAACATATTTTGATGGACCGGGTGCATTTAATATGACTTTAAGAAAAATCGATGTTTTTTACAAAAAATAACACCACATTGAAAAAATCTATGGGTCGCCTGGGCACCCACGGGAACCCCCTGGCTCCATCCCTGCTCTGTTGGCCATCCCCATTCTCTATTAATGATTAAGTTAGCTACATTGCATGTGTTGCTCATCCTTGCATCATATAAATCTCTAGTAGCAATAAAACTACTCAAAGGTCCTTCTGCACACCATGTATCATGCAAAGCGGATGCGGATTCTTCATTTCCAATCTTGTAGAACACATGATTTTTAACCTTTTCTCTTAAACTTAGAATATTCTTCCATCCAATACTGCAATTTCCTTCATGTAATTTCCCAGATGTTTCTCCCTTTTAACTTTTCTACATTTATCCACTTGACCCACAAAGTATCTTTTTTAGCAGCCAGATTCCATAAATGTTTCATAATCAATACTTCATTCCATACTTGCAAGTCCTTCAACCTTAATTCTCCTTGGTCTTTTGGCTTACAAATGTTATCCCAAGCAAATTTAACCTTGCTTTTGGTCAATTATCCATGATACCATAAAAATCCTTTTAATAGCTTATTAATCTCCTTGATAATGGTTTTAGGCAACATGAATACCGAATCCCAATATATATGTATTGCAGATAGTATTGAGGCTATCAATTGCATCCTTCCAGCATAGGATAATGCTTTATTTCTCCAATCCCTAATCTTGTTCTTCACTTTTTCAATCAAAGGTTGACAATCCTTAATGCTCAACTGCTTAGTGATTAAAGGTACTCCCAGGTATCTTACTAGGAGTTTTCCAATTCAAAAACGTAAAACTTGAGTAATGTTAATCTGCTTTGGTACAGATACACCAACAAAAAATATTGTACTCTTATGTAAATTGGGCTTAAGACCAGAGAATCTACTAAAATCTTCTAATGTTTTCTTGATCACTCTAACTGATTTGCAATCCCCATGAAAAAATACCACCGGATCATCAGCAAAACACAGATGTGTGATTCTTAATTTCTTACATCCAAAATGGAACTTGGAATCAAGTTCCTCTGCTATATTTTTCTACATTAGCAAGGTAAAAACTTCAATGACTAAGGAGATATGGTGAAATGGGATCCTCTTGCCTAAGTCCCTTACCTCCATTAAAATAACCCACCCTTTCACCATCAATATTAATAGAGAATTTAGTAGTAGAAACATAAGTCATGACCCACTTTACCATATTACTATGAAACCCAAACTGTTCTAATGTCACCTTCAACAATCCCCAATCGATAGTATCATATGCTTTCTACAAATCTATCTTTAAAGAGCATTTCTTCACTTTCTACTTTCTGTTATAACCTCTTAACAGTTCTTGGGCTAATAAGATGTTATCGAGTATTTACCTACCTCCTATAAAAGTACTTTGATATTCATTCACTAATTTCCCTAATCATCTTGGATCCTGTTAGTCAGAACTTTACTAATACACTTATATAGGACATTACAACAAGCCATAGGCCTAAAGTCTGATACTTTGTTAGGTGTTGCAATTTTGGGTACAAGGGAGATAACAGTTGCATTTACCTCACCAAGCAGCTTTCCTGTTTGGAAGAATTTTTGGATTACTGAGCGTACCTCTTTACCCACTATATTCCAGGCTGCTTTAAAGAATCTTGAAGTGAATCCATCAGGGCCAGGTGCTTTTGAATCATCAATGTCAAATAAGACAGCCTTAATTTCCTCCTCACCGACTTGTCTAACCATCATTTTAGCTTCTTAATGAGAGAGTTTGTTGTTAAATTTAACATAACCAACTAGAAATTGAGTTACATTGTCTTTTGTACCCAAAATATTCTTAAAAAGCTGCACAAATTGCTCTGCAACATCAACATTATCAAATCTATTTCCCCTCTAATCACAGATAGTCATTATTCTGCCTTTATGAAACCTTCCCTTTATAATTTTATGAAAAAACTCAGTGTTCCTATCTGCATCTTTCAACCAGTCAACGTTAGCTTTTTGCATCAGAAGCTTCTCTTCATTTTTAATAGCTACACTATATTCTTGTAAAGCGATGCAACTCTGCTTCTTGATTTCATCATTGTAAGGATCTTTGTCAACTTCAGCTTGAGACATTTTAATTTTATCTCTAAGTACTTTGACCCTTTCATACACATTTCCATCTTTCCAGCTTAGTGCATTCATCTTTGCCTTTAGTAACTTTAATTTCGTCACAACTTTGTACATTTTATACCCCTCTATTTCCTTACTCCACTCTGCTCTAACAGTAGACATGAATTTCTTTTTGCCAGTTATGAAGTTGGAAAATCTAAAAGCTCTTTTATTTTTAACACCTCCATTTGGAAACACTACTACAGCAGCAGGGGAATGGTCTAATATGATGTAAGGTAAAAAAAATACCATGAGCTTGGGGATATTTGTCCAAAAAAAGGTTCATTTATCATAACTCTATCCAACTTTTTAGAGTTTTACAGTTAGGATTCTTGAGGCTTTTTGTCCAAGTATATTGAAATCCCGAACTCATAATATCTTCAACTTCTAATTCAGCTACACCCTCTTGAAACTCAATCATATCACTAGAACATATTGAACTACCATTAGAGGTTCTGTAACATTCATTGTGACATAAAAATCTCCAAGAATGACACATGGAATACCATTAGTTATCTTTTTATGTGCCCTTAATTAATTCTAAAGTCTTCTTATTTCAACCCTAGAGTTACTAGCATAAACTATATTAAAATAAAATAAAAAAAAATAATAAAAAAAATTTTGTTTTCTTGTCCATAGTTTCCACCAACAGAAATACACTCTGTTTAGCCTTAGCCAAAACCCTTATTCGTAGGTGATTAGAATTCTATCCTACCATTATTCTATAAACCTTGTTGTTATCCTCAACATTAGTAACATACTCCCAACTACCATATGTCTTATCACCAACTTTCTTGACTTTCCTCTACTTAACATGAGTTTCAATAATAGCACATAATTGCATATTTTCTTCCCTTATAAACTTTTTCACTTCCTTTTGCTTATTAGAAGTATTCATGCCTCTGATATTCCAAATTGCAATTTTAAGATCCATTTTTTTTTCACAATCATCTTTTCTCTGTTTTTTGATAACAAAATCTCTCAATTCTTTTACTCACTTATCACTCTATTTGTTTTTGTATAATAGTCCTCTCTTCTCTGTTTTTCCTTATATCTCTCAATTCTTTTTGCTTACAATACACTCCGTCTGTTTTCCTCACACAATAGTCCTCTCTTCTCTATTTTTGCTTAGAATCTCTCAATTCTTTTTGCTCACAACACACTGTGTCTATTTTCATACACAGTTCCTCTCTTATCTGTTTTTGCTTACACTCTCTCAGTTCTTTTTGCTCACAATACACTATATCTGCTTTTTCACACAAAAATTCTCTTCCCTGTTTTTGCTCACAATATCTCTCTATTCTTTTGTAAAACCCACAATTTAAAATAACATGAAATGACAAAAATGCCCTCAAATTTAAAATTTTGAGAACCTATGAATATCCTATAAGTAACAGCTATTATACTTAACCTAAAGTGATTATGACTTATATTATGTAATGAATTAAGCTACGAATAAAAACTCTACATTATAAGGTTATGTCCAAAAATTAAAATCTCTACATCTAATGCTAAGACTAGTCGATCCATATTGTAACATGAGACACCAAATTTTCGGCCCATGTATGGAGTTAATTATACATTTAACTTGATTGATCCTAGCCCATTTATCACCTAATCATTCCATATATTCCCTCAATCCATACACACGGTTTCATAATCCCTATCATGACCGAAAATAATTAAACCCTAATCCCTCCCTCATTCAAAGTTGCGGCCTCTCCTTTGTCCCATCTTGTTCGATCCATAACAGCCACCAAGGAAGGTTTCTCGTTGTGTTCTTGTTCTTGTGGTAACCAAGGTAAACTCACCCTCCTCATTACTAAGCTATGCGACTTGTTTTCAAACCCTAACCGAACCCTTGTTGATTGTTTTCTGTCGTGCACACCAAAGAAGAAGGAGGAGGAAATCGTGGTGATCCGTTCGTGTGTTCTTGTTCTTGTGTTCTTCGATCACGCTACGAGGGTATTGTGGATCATTCCTTCATATTTAGCCTTGTTTCATTCGATTCATGATGGTGCTTTTTTCGAGTTTTTGTCACATAAAATCATACAAACATGAGCCACATAAAATGATAAGTATTACATGTATTAATGATTAAGAAACCAAATTATGAATCGTATATATATACTTATGAATCTGAGATATAAAGGTTATGATCATGTTTTTAATATGTAAGAACCAATATAATGTGTTTTTGGAATCATGTGTGAAAGTATTGTGTTGGTATTTAAGTCTCTAAAATGATTATACATGAAATAATGACACCAGATTCTAACCAGGAAATTTAAGCCGACTTTAAGCTACTGTATAAAAATAATGGTAACGTGTTTTTCAGTGGTTTTTGAGTCTAGAATTAAGTTCAGGAAGAGAGGGTTCTGGAAAAATTGGTCTTGTAATTTTTAGAGGCTGGTAAGGTACTTTTTATGAATTTACAAAATTGAATGTCAAAACGTATTCGTATGTCTGGAAAAATGGCCTGGGTTTATGAATTTTAATTTTCAAATCAAGTTGAACTGGGAGATTTCCTTTTGCAGGATTAATATTTCGTATGTCTAATAATTACTGGAATTTTTGTAGATTTTTATAAATTATTTTGGTGGGGTTTTGAACTGCAAACTTTTCGTATATAAAATCTGAATAGAAATCTGGACGATATGGATAAAAGGATTTTTATACTATAGTTATGCTAAATAATAAAATCTGGAAAAATTATGTAAAATACTTAAGACATCTGGGTACGTGTGTGAGTTTTTGGGGATTTTATTTCGGAGTTCTTGTACGATTAATAAATTCGACTAAACAGGTCCAGTTCATGTGTAAATCTGTTAAGAAGTTTAAAAGATGTTAAAAAGGTGTTAAGTGTTATTTTCTATACTAAAAGGGTTTAAATGGTCATTCTTTTAAAACTAAAGGATTTAACGTGTGGAAACATGTAACTTGATAATATTTACACTTTATACCCTAATCTTATCGTAATGGCACTATGAACCCTAAACTTATATTAATTGCATATTAAACCCTAAAATTATGAAAACTACCTTAAGAACCCTAAAACTTATGTAAACGATATTGTGAACCTTAAACTACGAATATGGTCATCTTTAATACCTTAAGTTGATAAACGAGAAAGTTAATAACGAAAGTTACTAAATATGAAAAGTTACTAAAACGGGAAAGCCGACTAAATAAGTAATCTGAGTTAAATAAGCTTTTAATAAGTTAGTTATGAATTCGTGTAGATTCGCTGAAGATGGAGTTTGCTTCCGACTTTGATATTTTCTGTTGTGTTTTCATTTGCGGTATAAGGTACAGATATTCTGACCTTTCTTATAAGGTTTCTCATGATCTCTTTCATTTCTGATCCGTTAGTTTCTGAACTGATGCCATTGCTATGATTCCCTTTGCTTGAACCTTCTCCGTTGATCCCATATGATATGACCTCTGTTATGAACCTATGTTATGAAAACCTTTTTAATTATACCATGGAAATGTTTTGAGAAAAACCATTTTAAAAAGGATGTTTATAAATGATGCGAAACTACTTTTATATAAAATGTTACTAACTTTTATGGAAACTATATTTTGAAGACTATCTTTATAAAAACCGTTTTGAAAGATTATTTTTATGAAAACCACTTTAAAGGATCGTTTTATGAAAATCATGAATAAAGGATTGTTTAAAATGGACTTTTGATAGAAACTTTTGAAATGAACTTTTGATCTGAACCTTGACTTGATTATTTAATATGAACCTTGATCTGATAAACTCTGATTTGGACCTTTGGCATTTCATCTGATATATCTGTTATGACCCCTTTTGTTATGACAGTCTGTTTTGATATGATATCTGACTCTTAGTTTGATACCCGAGCCAAAATATGTTTCCCTAGCCATGAAGGTAACATGGCCGTGTCTGTGATGCACCACTGGCATGACTAGTGTGTGGCCCTAGTGATTTGGTCACACCGTCCCCATTATGATATGATATGAGCTCAATATGATTTGTTTATGGCCAATATGATTTGTTTGGGGGGCGTATGGATGCATCCTAGATATGTTTTGTGTACGATATGATATGATATGTTTTGATATGGTGACTGAGGATGGGTGCAATCCACTTCTTTCACAAAATATGGGAGCTAGCTACTCCATTTGAAGAATGAGGACACCCCTCATATTATCTGATTATCTGAGAGGTCTCCCCTCTATATGATTATGAAGATTTATGGATACGATATGATATGATCTGTTTCTGGGCTCGTGGTGGATTACTATCCCTTTTCTCTTTCCTTTATACTTATTCTTTGACTTATCCCTTGAACCATATTACATCTGTTTGACCTTTGTTTCTGTTATTCGGTACTATTCTCTATTACTGTTTGTTATCGTTATATCTGTTCACTGAGCTCTCGTAGCTCAGCCGCATTTCTTTTCCTGCGGCAGGTTTTAGTAGGAAGCTGGGAATGAGTGGAGAGTACCTTTGGACTTAGAAGACTTGATAGCTACTTTTGGACTTAGAAGTGATTAGAAGTTATTAATATTGTTAAAATTTGTAATCGCATTTGTAACCTTGTAATTTCAGTATTTCATTTGTAACCTTTGAGATTCCTTGTATTACTGTAATGTATGCTTTGTTTTGATCTGATATGAAACCATTAGTGTGACATCTTTACCCTTGTCGGGTTGGGGTGTTACAATTATGGTATCAGAGAGACAGGCTGCGATTCGTAATACATTTACCCTTGACCTGTGTAAGTTAGGACCACTAAGTTTTCCCTGTAGGCGCTCGCAAGACAACCTTTGAAAATTTGCTTTAGGATCTCCCCATAGGAACCTAAGTTTTGACCGGTGAGGAATGGGTAGACTATAAGGCATCTGTTTAGTTATCTTTGCTTCCGCATCACTCTGATTCATGCCTTGCTGATAACGCCTAAATCTAACATGTTTTTGATAGCGTTATTGGTAGTTTTATATATGTTTTGTGGTTATATTTATATGCTTTTGTTACTAAATCGTACCAAAGTGTGTTTGCAAAGCATTTGTAGCCAAAGACAGGAAAATGGATGGAAAAGATGCAAAAATGAAGAAAAAGGAAGTATTTGAGATTTCATGTGAATCTTGTGTCAAGTTCCGCTTCGTAAGGTACTTCAAGGAGTTAAAGTCCAAGTAGTCAAGTTCATAAGCTTTAGGATAAAGAGAAATACCGAAGAATCAAGAGCTACGTCCGAGAAACAAGTCATACGCAAAAGACCAAGAAATAGGTTCAGCAGCCATCACCATCTGATCGGTCGCCGCCCGCAACCGATTCGGATGGAGTGAAAGTGGATTTACCGAGAAGACCAACCGATCGGTAGACCATTCCATCCGATCGGTTGGAAGTCGCTGTTTTACCCAAGACTTCTTTATTAAGGATTGTGACTTTATAACTCCGGTTCTAGGCCCTTCTTGTCATTATTCTAACCATTCAATACTACTTGGAGAGCAAGAGAAGCATTTATGCACTTAGACCCTTGGTTGGAGCAATTTATGGAACCATTAGTTGAGTATTTATATACCAATCAATCTAGAGAGATACATACATGCTAAACAAGTGCTAGGAGAGAACCATTCACAGAAGAAACTTAAGAAATTCGTCCATAAGTCCAGGAGAAGGGAGAAAGTCGAATTTACCATTTTCATTGCTTGTGGAATCATTGTCTTTCACTTGTAATCTTATTTCCAAATCATTGTAAGACTTTCAATCATGGTTTCTAATGTTCAAATTATTGAGTTTACATTTATGTTTGCTATGAGTGGCTAGTGCCTTTGTGCACTTGCTTAGATGATGTGTATTATTCATTGATTTGCATATGATTGTGATAACATGTTTTAATTCAATTTCAAGTCAATTCTAAGAACTAATTGTGATAAAGTTTCATAGTGACATTTGGGAAATCAAGTTTAACTAGTGCTAGTAATCTTAAGGGTTGAAAGAACTATTGTTATTCCACTAGTTATAATCATTTGTCTATGAATGATTGTTGTCTACCACTATTCTTGATTAACCAAAGGAACTTAATTGTGATTGTAATGAAAAAGCTTTTGTATATCAAAACGGATTGATTGTAAACCACTTTAAAGGTCGAAAGATTAATAGTTTGCTTTCAATTGTGACCTTTTGTCTATAATTGGTTACCTTTTGTATTGACCATTTCCTAAGCTTGTTTGATTAGACAAAAGATTGTTTTTGTGTTTGAGGAACACCAACTCATGAACCTTGAATTGATCTTGAATTGATTGGTTAATCGTAATGCTTGTTTTTATAAACCAAAATCTTGACGAAGGTTTAATTTGTAGGAACAATAGATTAGTGTCAAAACTAATTATCACAACCAACATGTTTTCCAAAGTTATCACAATCATATTAGTCAATTGGAGTACACTAGTCTAAGCAAGTGTAGTTTTTAATCATTTGAATTTTCATTATATCATTACTGCTTATTTGAGATTGTTGCTTTTAACTTGCAATTCGATTCACTACACAAATCCCTGCGAACGATCCCGACTTACCATCAAAATCTTGCTACAACGGACGAGTATACTTGCTCGTATGTGTTGTTATTAGATTCGGTAATTCACCCTTTATAAATTTAAAACTTGCACCGAACCGGGCACATCAAGTTTTTGGCGCCGCTGCCGGGGATTTTGATCGTGTTTCTGTAAGTTTTAGTCCAATTCTCATATAGTTAGTTTTCGTAAAAAAAAAAAAAAAAAAAAAAGTTTTACCGAGCTGCCCATCCGATCGGTTATTCATCCATCCGATCGGTTTTCCAAAATTTTAATTTACCGAGAGAACCATCCGATCGGCGGACACTTCCATCCGATCGGATCCTTCAAATCCAATTTACCGAGAGATCTATCCGATCGGTAGATTGTTCTATCCGATCGGTTAGACGATTCTGAACTTTTCAAATTGTTTTCATTCTTTGCTCGTTTGTTTAAGACATTGCCTCGATTCGTTGGGGAATTGTATGAACACTCGATCAACTGGAGTAGAACCAATTCCACCATTTTCAGATCCCGAACGTTTAGTCCGAAGACAAAGAAGAAGAAGAACACCCTTTGTTCCACTAGCCAATCGTGTACCAAGAGTACCAAACCCAACGTTTGATAACCTTTTTGAAGCCAAAGTCGTTTACAACCCATTCACTGACCAACCTTTTCCCATGGCTGACGATAGACCCATGTGGGAAGCAAACCGAGCCGTAGCACCAACTCCTGGAGCTGCTATTGTTGCTGTCAACTTAGGTGACAATTTCACCGTGAAAGGTCACCATCTTTCTATGATCAAAGACCGTCAATTCGATGGCCGTTCGAGGGCCGATCCTCACAAACACGTTGCCGAATTCATTGAAATTTGTGGCATGTTCCGATATGGTGATACAAATGTAGACGCCATTAAACTCAAACTTTTTCCGTCATCACTTGCTGGAGATGCAAAAGTGTGGTATAACGAATTAACACCAGGAATCATCACTACTTGGGAGGAGATGAGGCAAGCTTTTGTAAGCCGATTCTTTCCACCTGCAATGTTTGATCGACTCATGGGAGAAATTCGTGCTTTCACACAAAATCCTAACGAATCACTCGTCGAAGCCTGGCTTCGTATGAAGGATTTACTTCGAAGTTGTCATGGACATGGTTTAGGACGAGGAACCATTATTCAAATCTTTTACCATGGACTTGATGAAACATCTCAAGGAATTCTTGATGCTGGAGGAATTTTTCTTTATAAGACTCCTAACCAGGCATATCAATTGCTTGAAGACCGAGTTCTTCTCAAACTCGACTGGTCAAAAGATGCCAAGACAAAACCCTTAAGAAAAACCGTTGCTTTCGCCGAAAGTTCTGATTCATCTAAACTCATGGAGAAAATGGAAACCTTGGTTTCCAAAATCGATTCGCAATACAAAGATCTTAGAGGAGAGATGAAAGAAATGCGAGATGGTTGTAACAACTGTGGAGGTAACCACCCATCATCAGAATGCGATGATCAACCTATGGATCAACCAAAAGAAGGAGAAGCTAATTATATCCAAGGAGGATACCGAGGAGGAGGATATCGAGGAAATTATTACGGAAGAAACTCTGCTAATTGGCAAGATCGCCGACAAAGGGATAACAACCATGAGTCCCAACCAAAAGTAGAGAACCAAACCTCACAAAGTTCCGACAAGAAACCTGAAGAAACAGATTTTGAAAAAATGATGAGAGAATTTGTCACTGCCCAAAAATCAACCAACGAGTTCGTCAAGAATCAATTTTTCAATCTCAAAACCAAAGTTGAGCAAGGTCAGAAAAATCATCAAGCATCTATCCAAGATCTTGAAAACAAATTTGGGAGACTCTCTGATCAAATTTCTTCACGACCATCAGGTTCGTTGCCTAGTAACACCCAAACCAACCCAAAACCATCATCATCATCGAATGATAAGACTTATCGTCCACCACAAACCAGAAATGAGCATATCAATGCTGTATTCACAAGAAGTGGCCTGTCTTATGATCCACCACCCAACCCAAACAACACCACAACTATCGATTTCGATAGTGAGGATGAAGATGAAGAATCCAAGAAGGAAAATACACCAAAAACATCACCCAAACCTAAACCCAAACCACCAGTTAAGGCTTACACTCCAAAAATTCCATATCCACAGAGCCTTAAGAAAGAAAGAATGGAGGAGCGTTATAAGAAGTTTGTTGAAATAATCAAAGAAGTTAGACTCAATGTACCTCTCATTGATGTTTTAGCTGGAATGCCCAATTACGGGAAATTTTTGAAAGAACTTCTTAACAACAAAAACAAGTTGGAGCAAATATCCGCTACCTTTCTCAATGAAGAATGTTCAGCTATTCTTCAAAACAAAATTCCACAAAAACTCAGAGATCCCGGAAGTTTTCTGATTCCATGCATATTAGGAAACAACATCACATGCGATGCTTTAGCCGACTTAGGTGCGAGTATCAATTTGATGCCTTATTCGCTGTATACGAAACTTTCAATCAATACCTTGAAACCCACAAGGATGAGTATCCGATTAGCTAATCATACTTACCAATATCCTGTTGGTATTGCTGAGAATATGCTTGTCCAAGTAGGTAAATTCATTTTTCCCGTGGATTTTGTAATTCTAGAAATGGAGGAAGATAGTAGAGTACCACTTATTTTAGGAAGACCTTTTCTAAACACCGCTGATGCGATCATCAAAGTAAAAGGAAGAGAACTCAATCTTGGAGTTGGAGAGGATAGAATCACGTTCTTAATCGATAAAGCAATGAAATATCCACATTCCAGTGATGACACTTGTTTTAACATTGATGTAATCGATGAAGTCACTGAAGAAGAATTGGATGCATTACTTGAAGATTCTGATCCATTCATGACTATTTCAGAGAAGATTAGTGAAACAACTTTTGATAAAGAATTCGCTGATTTTATGGAAGTTAAGATTGAAGAAGAAGAAGAAGAAGAAGAAGGAGAGATAATAGAAGAAGATTTTGAGGAAATCAGTCTTAATGATCAGATGAGGATCAAAACATCACTTCAAGAACCACCGACTGATCTTGAGTTGAAACCACTGCCAGAAAATCTTGAGTATGCTTAATTGGAAGACAATTCGCTACTTCCAGTAGTCATATCTTCGTTGCTAAATGATTTTGAGAAAGAATGTCTGATTTCAGTTCTTAAGAAGCATAAAGAAGCTTTTGCGTGGAAAACTTCTGACATCCCAGGAATCAGTCCTGATTTTTGCAAACACAAAATCAATTTCGAAGAAGATGCCAAACCAGTTGTAGAAAGACAACGTCGACTCAACCCCAACATGAAAGAAGTTGTTAAAAAAGAAATCATCAAACTGCTTGATGCAGGTATCATTTACCCCATCGAGGATAGTCCTTGGGTGAGTCCTGTTCACTGTGTTCCGAAAAAAGGAGGAATGACTGTTGTGACCAACGAACGGAATGAACTAGTTCCTACTAGAACTGTCACCGGATGGCGAGTATGTATTGATTACAGAAAATTAAATAAAGCCACCAGAAAAGATCATTTTCCTTTGCCTTTCATGGATCAAATGCTTGAGAGATTAGCAGGAAACAAATACTTTTGTTTTCTTGATGGTTTTTCAGGATATTTCCAAATTCCTATTGATCCAGCTGATCAAGAAAAGACCACATTCACATGTCCCTTTGGAACTTACGCTTATCGGCGTATGCCTTTTGGATTATGTAATGCCCCCGCGACTTTTCAAAGATGTATGATTGCCATATTCCAAGATATGCTTGAAACGTCTATGGAAGTTTTCATGGATGACTTTTCAGTTTTCGGAAGCTCATTCGAAGCTTGCCTTTCTAACCTCGATAAAATGCTTGAAAGATGTAAAGCTGCACATCATGTTCTCAATTGGGAGAAGTGTCATTTCATGGTAACTGAAGGAATTGTGTTAGGACACAAAATTTCTAGTGCAGGAATGGAGGTTGACAAAGCAAAGATCGATGTCATTACCAAATTGCCACCCCCAACTAACGTCAAAGCCGTTAGAAGTTTCCTAGGACATGCAGGATTTTACCGTCGTTTCATTAAGGATTTTTCCAAAACATCTCGTCGAATGACGAAACTTCTTGAAAAAGATGCTGTTTTCGATTTTAATGCAGATTGTATGAAAGCATTCGAAGCATTGAAAACACAACTGACTAGTGCACCCATTATGGTTTCACCTGATTGGTCACTACCATTCGAGCTTATGTGCGATGCAAGCGATTTTGCTGTTGGAGCCGTATTAGGACAACGAGAAGAGAAACATTTTCGTCCTATATATTTTGCCAGCAAAACACTCAACAATGCTCAGCAGAATTACACAGTTACAGAGAAAGAATTGTTAGCCGTTGTTTTCGCTTTTGATAAATTCAGATCGTACCTTGTCCTTTCGAAAACAATCGTGTTCACCGATCATTCAGCGTTAAAATATCTGTTTAAGATGCAAGATGCTAAACCGCGTCTCATCCGATGGATTTTACTACTCCAGGAATTCGATATCGAAATCAAAGATAAGAAAGGAGCAGAAAATCTAGCCGCTGATCATCTATCTCGTTTAGAAAATCCAAATCTGGAAGAATTAAAAGAAGATGAGATTGACGATTATTTCCCAGATGAAACACTCATGACTGTTGATACAGATGATGAGAACGAAATTCCATGGTTTGCCAATTATGCAAATTATCTCGTTGGAGGAATTCTAAAGAAAGGATTAACTCATGCCCAACGAAGTAAATTCTTTTCGGATCTTAAACATTATTATTGGGAAGAGCCTTATCTTTTCAAAATGTGTCCCGATGGGATGATTAGAAGATGTGTTTATGGTTCTGAAACAAGAAGAATTCTCGATGAATGTCATCATGGCCCAACTGGGGGACATTATGGTCCTTCCACCACCGCTAAAAAAGTCTTTGATGCTGGATTCTATTGGCCGACTATTTTTAAAGAAGCCCATACTCTTGTTAAAAATTGTGATGCTTGCCAAAAATCCGGTAGTCTTTCTCGAAGAGATGAAATGCCTCAGAAGAGCATTCAGGTCTGCGAATTATTCGATATTTGGGGAATTGATTTCATGGGACTGTTTCCTAAATCACACAAATACGAATACATTCTCGTTGCTATTGATTACGTTTCCAAATGGGCTGAAGCAGAAGCTCTACCCACAAATGATGCACGAGTAGTTGTTAATTTTCTCAAAAAGCTTTTCGCTCGTTATGGAATTCCTAAAGCTTTGATAAGTGATCGTGGAACCCATTTCTGTAATAAACAAATGGAGAAAATTATGAAGCGATATGGAGTTCATCATCGTTTCGCTACAGCTTATCACCCACAGACAAGTGGTCAAGTCGAAAATACCAACAGAGCCTTAAAAAGGATACTTGAAAAAACGGTTAAAGACAATCCCGCCGTTTGGTCGAGAAAACTGGATGATGCTCTGTGGGCATTTCGCACGGCTTATAAAACACCAATTGGTACAACACCATACAGATTGTTGTATGGAAAAACTTGTCATTTGCCGTTTGAAATCGAACACCGCGCTTACTGGGCATTGAGAAATTGTAACCCAGACCTCAAAGTAGCTGGAGAAAAGAGATTTTTGCAATTGCATGAACTCGATGAGCTTAGACTACAAGATTATGAGAACTCCAAACTTTACAAAGCAAGAACAAAAGCTTATCATGACAGAAAGCTAAGAATCAGAAAAGAATTCAAAGCTGGAGACAAAGTTCTGCTTTTTAACATGAAGTATAAGTTCAAAGCTCCCAAGCTGAAACCGAAATGGTTCGGACCGTATACAGTGAAGCATGGATTTCCATCCGGATATGTTGAATTGCATGACAAACATGGTGGAAGTTTCATTGTTAATGGGCACCGAATTAAGTTATACTATGACAAGGAGCAAATGAATGAAGTTTCTATTCAAGAGATTCCGCCTGAATCAGAATATGAAGCTATAACCTTTATGTCACCCTTTCCGGCCGATTTCAAGAAAAACACTCCGTGGGCCGAAGATTCTGGTTATATCTATGATGTTCTACCAAGACCGTGGGAGAAAGTTAAGTTGGAATACATAGATGAAACTGGAGAGGGAATAGTGATTGGAAATGTGCTGTACGTTCCAAAATTTCTAATGAAGAAGTCAACACCAACATGAAGAAAGAGAAGTTCGAGTCCGGCTGATGACTCGTTAATAAAACAAGCGCTTCTCGGGAGGCAACCCGTGTGTTTGCTATGTTTATTTTTCATTTTTATTTTCTAGTGATTAAACCCCAAAGTTTTTTCTAAATTGCTTAGTTGAACTTAAGTGTGGGGGTGTATCACTGCCTTTTGAATAAGCGAAGAAATATTTCGTATGTGTGTTTCTTTTGTTTTTAGATTACTGCAGATAATGATTTCGAAGCTTGGACGCTAGGATCAAGACTCCTCATGAGAAGAAAATACGGTTTATTCTCTTATTTCCCTATTTCATTCTTTGTCGTTTATCACATTGAGGACAATGCTTAACTTAAGTGTGGGGGGGTGAATAGGAAAATAAGGATAGATTGTAGTTTTGAGCTGAATTTTAAAATTTTGTTTGCCCTTGTAATCTAGTCTTTTGTCATTTTAAAGATCATATTCTAGAATAACTGGATTTATCCACTGGTGAAATCTGTAATTTTGAAAATTCGAGATGTGTCCCGATTAATATTGCAATCCATTCTGGGATCGATAACATTAGCTAGCACAGATTATAGCCCTTTCCACTAAAGTGTGAGAATTTGAGCCTGTTCTATATACAACATACATCTTTTATGCTTAGATCTTTTGCTATGAGTGTACCGGTGATTTTATTTATTCTAGAACTTGTGCTTGTAAATCATTACGAGACCGTTGTGAGATCACATTTCGTTTGTGATATAAGTGTATATGCGTGATAAGAGGCAATCTTAGGTTTTATCCCAAATGGCCTTCCATTTTCATATAATGCTATATTAGCTAGCTACATTGGCTAGTTAACCACTCATATGGACCCATTTGTTAGCATTTATCTTTAATGCTAGATACCCCTAGTTACACCCGCCGAGCCTATCTTTTCTTTTGATACAATCCAGAAAAATTCAAAAAGATTTTACACCTTTTTAAGCCTAGCCTTATTTTTAGTCAAATCTTGGTTGGTTGCTAGCTATTTGGAAAGATGGATGTTATGTGGAAATCATGAAAGTTCTAAGGAAGCGTAAACTCCGAAGGTTGTTATACGAGAAAAGTCATTGCAACTATAAGATGACAAGTTAAAAAAAAAAAAAAAAAAAAAAAAAAAAAAAAAAGAGAGAAAAAAGAGGAAAAGTCATTGCAACTATAAGGTGACAAGAATAAGCCAATGGGCTAAGTGAATCAAGTATGAATAAAGGAAGTATGGAGTTTTTCACAAAATGGAATGATATTGGTTTGTAATAGCTAGTAACATTTGGTTCGTAGACTTTGACTATTCTATTTTTGTTTTTATTTTCAACCAATTTCATAAATATATCCCATGCCTTATCCTACCCTTTTTGACTTTGTGTAATTATTAAGTGTATGGACATGTAGTAACCATCCGATTTCTTGAGGAATTAACTAACGTTGTTAGCGATCTAGGGAGTATTTTGGCGACCATCCGTTATGCAAGTAACGTCGTTAGCGAACCAAGGTACAATCTAGTGACCATCCGTTATTTGGTGATGCAAGAATTCGTTGTTAGGAAGCTATTATGTTTTGCATGAGATAGTGGCGCATTAGTCTTTTATATCCCTTTAAGCGTTAAACCCGAATAAAAGCCCTCTTTGATATGTATACTTGGAGCTCACACCATTTCGGTGTAGTTTTGTTTCTTGTACAAGCTTATGGTAATATTTAGATCATGACTGAGCAAATGAGTGTCATTCCGCTTATATACTCTACCAATCATACAAATGAGTGTTTGAGTGAATTATATTTCATTTCCCTTTCGTGAGGTGTTTAGTAATGTGTATCATGCAAGAAAATCATATGGGTATTGTCAAACATCTCGATGATTCAACCATAAAAGCTTAAAATGATGAATCTAGCTTGTACTAGTGCTTGATAGATTTGCATCACATTTTCCTAATCATTGGTGCATACCATGTGGATAATTGTTTTTAATTCTAGATTTGCTTGAGGGCAAGCAAAGTTCAAGTGTGGGGGATTTGATAACGCCTAAATCTAACATGTTTTTGATAGCGTTATTGGTAGTTTTATATATGTTTTGTGGTTATATTTATATGCTTTTGTTACTAAATCGTACCAAAGTGTGTTTGCAAAGCATTTGTAGCCAAAGACAGGAAAATGGATGGAAAAGATGCAAAAATGAAGAAAAAGGAAGTATTTGAGATTTCATGTGAATCTTGTGTCAAGTTCCGCTTCGTAAGGTACTTCAAGGAGTTAAAGTCCAAGTAGTCAAGTTCATAAGCTTTAGGATAAAGAGAAAGACCGAAGAATCAAGAGCTACGTCCGAGAAACAAGTCATACGCAAAAGACCAAGAAATAGGTTCAGCAGCCATCACCATCCGATCGGTCGCCGCCCGCAACCGATTCGGATGGAGTGAAAGTGGATTTACCGAGAAGACCAACCGATCGGTAGACCATTCCATCCGATCGGTTGGAAGTCGCTGTTTTACCCAAGACTTCTTTATTAAGGATTGTGACTTTATAACTCCGGTTCTAGGCCCTTCCTGTCATTATTCTAACCATTCAATACTACTTGGAGAGCAAGAGAAGCATTTATGCACTTAGACCCTTGGTTGGAGCAATTTATGGAACCATTAGTTGAGTATTTATATACCAATCAATCTAGAGAGATACATACATGCTAAACAAGTGCTAGGAGAGAACCATTCACAGAAGAAACTTAAGAAATTCGTCCATAAGTCCAGGAGAAGGGAGAAAGTCGAATTTACCATTTTCATTGCTTGTGGAATCATTGTCTTTCACTTGTAATCTTATTTCCAAATCATTGTAAGACTTTCAATCATGGTTTCTAATGTTCAAATTATTGAGTTTACATTTATGTTTGCTATGAGTGGCTAGTGCCTTTGTGCACTTGCTTAGATGATGTGTATTATTCATTGATTTGCATATGATTGTGATAACATGTTTTAATTCAATTTCAAGTCAATTCTAAGAACTAATTGTGATAAAGTTTCATAGTGACATTTGGGAAATCAAGTTTAACTAGTGCTAGTAATCTTAAGGGTTGAAAGAACTATTGTTATTCCACTAGTTATAATCATTTGTCTATGAATGATTGTTGTCTACCACTATTCTTGATTAACCAAAGGAACTTAATTGTGATTGTAATGAAAAAGCTTTTGTCTATCAAAACGGATTGATTGTAAACCACTTTAAAGGTCGAAAGATTAATAGTTTGCTTTCAATTGTGACCTTTTGTCTATAATTGGTTACCTTTTGTATTGACCATTTCCTAAGCTTGTTTGATTAGACAAAAGATTGTTTTTGTGTTTGAGGAACACCAACTCATGAACCTTGAATTGATCTTGAATTGATTGGTTAATCGTAATGCTTGTTTTTATAAACCAAAATCTTGACGAAGGTTTAATTTGTAGGAACAATAGATTAGTGTCAAAACTAATTATCACAACCAACATGTTTTCCAAAGTTATCACAATCATATTAGTCAATTGGAGTACACTAGTCTAAGCAAGTGTAGTTTTTAATCATTTGAATTTTCATTATATCATTACTGCTTATTTGAGATTGTTGCTTTTAACTTGCAATTCGATTCACTACACAAATCCCTGCGAACGATCCCGACTTACCATCAAAATCTTGCTACAACGGACGAGTATACTTGCTCGTATGTGTTGTTATTAGATTCGGTAATTCACCCTTTATAAATTTAAAACTTGCACCGAACCGGGCACATCACTTGCTCTTGGTTAGATCCTGTTGATATCACTTTTGGAAATTGAAAGCTCATACCTTGCACCACCTAAAATTTGAACCTGATTAAATCTTGAAGGCATTGAGAATTGCATAATAATTGTCTGACACTATTTGATCCTTATCTTCAGATTTCTTTTGTTAATCATTTTGATAAAGACCTACGTTGCACTCTGATCCTTTCGTTAATCATTTTGACACCTCTTCGGGCACTCTGAGAACCTCCATGGCGATAACGTACTGGATATGTTTTGATTGTCTTTTGCTTTTGATAGGTATCTACGAATCTTCCGACACTATTCAATTTCGTTTCGCCCATCTCTGTCCTTATAAGAAGCCTTGTGGTGTGTAACCACGAGTATAAGAATGTTTTCCCCCTCACTTTTGAATGATAAAGCTTTGATTTGCGAACCGTCTTTCTTTGGATAGTTAACTTCGATTTTATTCTGACAAGGAATTGGTTGATTGATCACTCAAATATTGACAACAACCCTTCTATGTCTCACCGTTATCGTTTGAAACAATTTTGAACTCCCTACTACGATTACCGATTGTTAAACCCTTTGCTATCACTATTACTCTGGAGACTCCTATATTACTTTCGCGGCTATGAAGTTTTTCCTGGAACCCATTTCGTACCCCAACAAATGAATCTTACCTTGAGAGGTATTTGGCACCCTGAGTTTTCTGAATATGATTCGTGACTGAACCACATGTTTTTCCACCGAAGTGTGAAGTAGGATTTGACATGATGCCGAGAGATTGTCTAGTCACTAAGCGAAGGTGTCTTTCAGATGTGTTCGGGATCATATAAATTGATTCGAGCGACCGGGAAGAGCAGCAACCGAAGACCAGGAAGTAAGTTTGTTTAAGTGTATCTTCTGGGCGTGTTTTAGTTTCAATCGCGATAGAGAAGGATGGTGACTGGAGATAGCTGAAACGTATTACTGTTAGGAGCCAATATTCATCCACCCAGGAACGACTATGTGTTTGTTTAATTTCAGAGCACGAAGGTTCCTCCTGATGAATTGATTTTATTCTTGGAATCGCCTTCCGTATTCGTAACGACTGCTATGACGGTTAGTGACGCTAATAGTATTAGCTAAAGCTCTGACTGTTTCGTGAATTTGATAAATGATGTTTTCTCATAAGTACTTGTGCAAATGGTCATTATATGACTTAATGGTACATTCGGAGATGAGGAAGAGCATGAAAATCATTTTTGCACCTTGTTAGAAATTTGACGATCATTTGTGCATTCTGGGAGATGGATATTTGTTGAGACAACGGTGTTCTTTGCCTGACCTGGAGTTAACAACAACGGAGGCTACCCTGAAGAGTGAAGACATTCCTTTCAATGCAGAAGGGTGGGCGGTGCAGAAGATCTAGTCAAGATGGCGAACCTGGAGCTGATGAAGACGTACAGTCTCACTTCCCTATTCATCTTGGTTGTACTAAGATGAATTGAGAGCGGAAGCAGACTGGATGATGAAGAGATTTAAAGATCGTGCCAGAAAGCCACAACACTCCATCACATTCCAAGAAGAACTGCAGGAGGCTCGATGAACCAGACACAAGTTCCCGATTTTGGTTTCACTTCCCGATTGATGGACAGACGAAGACAGATTAACCGGATTTGAAGAGATTGGAGGTGTTTTGAAACAGACCCTTCATGTTTGGAAGATTAGATTTCATGAAGGCCGAAGTTCTTGACGATTAAATTTTATTTTCGTTGAATCTCTTAAGTTTCGTGATGAAGTAATAAGACCCTCTAATGATTTGAGTTCCCTAGAAGCATTTCAGTTCGTGTTTATTTTTTTCGTATGTTCAGTGATGACTTGGTTTTGAGAGATTTTGGCGCATTGTGGAAGATATGATGCTTGTGACGGCGTACATCATTTCTGCTAGGAAATCTGGGATTTTGATACTCTTGCGAATAGTTTTGTTTCCCTGTTTGACTTTGGCATTCGATTTTGGTTGACCTTTGATGACTATAGAAGTACTAGGTGGATTAAGATAGGGGGTTTTGATTACGACTTGAGATAAAGTATGATCATCATGAAGGCATAATTATGTGGTGCTAGTATTATGACGCCTGATCAACGTGATAATACTTACACCATATAACGTGCACTCATTGTGGCCATAGGATATCTTGGGGAGTACCTAATAAGTTTAGAATTTGATATTCGTTGGATTATCCGCGATTAGCGAGACTTTAGGTTCATTCTACCTATGCGTATACTCTGATTTCATTCATTAGATATCTGATTGAGTTTGAACTCTCGATTTGCATTCCTTTGACCTCAGTCTTAAATCTTGAACTCCTTTTAGAACTTCCTCCTATTGATGCAATTAATTCAATTTGAAATCTTGTTCGTATTCCATATGAGCTATCTGAAGATTCACCTATCGTCCATTTGATGTTGCATGGACCTTTTGTTCTGAATCAACCTGATTTTGTCTCCTTTTGAAAAATTTGAACCCATCTCGTTTTGATCTGAGTCATGAGAAACTTTTGGTCTGAAGATCTTTTGGAAGAACCTCCTCGGGCATGAGAATGCTGTGATGATCTTTTACGACTTGCTACGACTTTGTTAACTTTGCAATTTCAATTTTCGAGGACGAAAATTTCTTTTTAAGAGGGGAAGAGTTGTAAAACCCACAATTTAACATAACATGAAATGACAAAAATGCCCTCAAATTTAAAATTTTGAGAACCTATGAATATCCTATAAGTAACAGCTATTATACTTAACCTAAAGTGATTATGACTTATGTTATGTAATGAATTAAGCTACGAATAAAAACTCTACATTATAAGGTTATGTCCAAAAATTAAAATCTCTACATCTAATGCTAAGACTAGTCGATCCATATTGTAACATGAGACACCAAATTTTCGGCCCATGTATGGAGTTAATTATACATTTAACTTGATTGATCCTAGCCCATTTATCACCTAATCATTCCATATATTCCCTCAATCCATACACACGGTTTCATAATCCCTATCATAACCAAAAATAAATAAACCCTAATCCCTCCCTCATTCAAAGTTGCGGCCTCTCCTTTGTCCCATCTTGTTCGATCCATAACAGCCACCAAGGAAGGTTTCTCGTTGTGTTCTTGTTCTTGTGGTAACCAAGGTAATCTCACCCTCCTCATTACTAAGCTATGCGACTTGTTTCAAACCCTAACCGAACCCTTGTTGATTGTTTTCTGTCGTGCACACCAAAGAAGAAGGAGGAGGAAATCGTGGTGATCCGTTCGTGTGTTCTTGTTCTTGTGTTCTTCGATCACGCTACGAGGGTATTGTGGATCATTCCTTCATATTTAGCCTTGTTTCATTCGATTCATGATGGTGCTTTTGTCGAGTTTTTGTCACATAAAATCATACAAACATGAGCCACATAAAATGATAAGTATTACATGTATTAATGATTAAGAAACCAAATTATGAATCGTATATATATACTTATGAATCTGAGATATAAAGGTTATGATCATGTTTTTAATATGTAAGAACCAATATAATGTGTTTTTGGAATCATGTGTGAAAGTATTGTGTTGGTATTTAAGTCTCTAAAATGATTATACATAAAATAATGACACCAGATTCTAACCAGGAAATTTAAGCCGACTTTAAGCTACTGTATAAAAATAATGGTAACGTGTTTTTCAGTGGTTTTTGAGTCTAGAATTAAGTTCAGGAAGAGAGGGTTCTGGGAAAATTGGTCTTGTAATTTTTAGAGGCCGGTAAGGTACTTTTTATGAATTTACAAAATTGAATGTCAAAACGTATTCGTATGTCTGGAAAAATGGCCTGGGTTTATGAATTTTAGTTTTCAAATCAGGTTGAACTGGGAGATTTCCATTTGCATGATTAATATTTCGTATGTCTAATAATTACTGGAATTTTTTTAGATTTTTATAAATTATTTTGGTGGGGCTTTGAACTGCAAACTTTTCGTATATAAAATCTGAATAGAAATCTGGACGATATGGATAAAAGGATTTTTATACTATAGTTATGCTAAATAATAAAATCTGGAAAAATTATGTAAAATACTTAAGACATCTGGGTACGTGTGTGAATTTTTGGGGATTTTATTTCAGAGTTCTTATACGATTAATAAATTCGACTAAACAGGTCCAGTTCATGTGTAAATCTGTTAAGAAGTTTAAAAGATGTTAAAAAGGTGTTAAGTGTTATTTTCTATACTAAAAGGGTTTAAATGGTCATTCTTTTAAAACTAAAGGATTTAACGTGTGAAACATGTAACTTGATAATATTTACACTTTATACCCTAATCTTATCATAATGGCACTATAAACCCTAAACTTATATTAATTGCATATTAAACCCTAAAATTATGAAAACTACCTTAAGAACCCTAAAACTTATGTAAACGATATTGTGAACCTTAAACTACGAATATGGTCATCTTTAATACCTTAAGTTGATAAACGAGAAAGTTAATAACGAAAGTTACTAAATATGAAAAGTTACTAAAACGGGAAAGCCGACTAAATAAGTAATCTGAGTTAAATAAGCTTTTAATAAGTTAGTTATGAATTCGTGTAGATTCGCTGAAGATGGAGTTTGCTTCCGACTTTGATATTTTCTGTTGTGTTTTCATTTGCGGTATAAGGTACAGATATTCTGACCTTTCTTATAAGGTTTCTCATGATCTCTTTCATTTCTGATCCGTTAGTTTCTGAACTGATGCCATTGCTATGATTCCCTTTGCTTGAACCTTCTCTGTTGATCCCATATGATATGACCTCTGTTATGAACCTATGTTATGAAAACCTTTTTAATTATACCATGGAAATGTTTTGAGAAAAACCATTTTAAAAAGGATGTTTATAAATGATGCGAAACTACTTTTATATAAAATGTTACTAACTTTTATGGAAACTATATTTTGAAGACTATCTTTATAAAAACCGTTTTGAAAGATTATTTTTATGAAAACCACTTTAAAGGATCGTTTTATGAAAATCATGAATAAAGGATTGTTTAAAATGGACTTTTGATAGAAACTTTTGAAATGAACTTTTGATCTGAACCTTGACTTGATTATTTAATATGAACCTTGATCTGATAAACTCTGATTTGGACCTTTGGCATTTCATCTGATATATCTGATATGACCCCTTTTGATATGACAGTCTGTTTTGATATGATATCTGACTCTTAGTTTGATACCCGAGCCAAAATATGTTTCCCTAGCCATGAAGGTAACATGGCCGTGTCTGTGATGCACCACTGGCATGACTAGTGTGTGGCCCTAGTGATTTGGTCACACCGTCCCCATTATGATATGATATGAGCTCAATATGATTTGTTTATGGCCAATATGATTTGTTTGGGGGGCGTATGGATGCATCCTAGATATGTTTTGTGTACGATATGATATGATATGTTTTGATATGGTGACTGAGGATGGGTGCAATCCACTTCTTTCACAAAATATGGGAGCTAGCTACTCTATTTGAAGAATGAGGACACCCCTCATATTATCTGATTATCTGAGAGGTCTCCCCTCTATATGATTATGAAGATTTATGGATACGATATGATATGATCTGTTTCTGGGCTCGTGGTGGATTACTATCCCTTTTCTCTTTCCTTTATACTTATTCTTTGACTTATCCCTTGAACCATATTACATCTGTTTGACCTTTGTTTCTGTTATTCGGTACTATTCTCTATTACTGTTTGTTATCGTTATATCTGTTCACTGAGCTCTCGTAGCTCAGCCGCATTTCTTTTCCTGCGGCAGGTTTTAGTACGAAGCTGGGAATGAGTGGAGAGTACCTTTGGACTTAGAAGACTTGATAGCTACTTTTGGACTTAGAAGTGATTAGAAGCTATTAAAATTGTTAAAATTTGTAATCGCATTTGTAACCTTGTAATTTCAGTATTTCATTTGTAACCTTTGAGATTCCTTGTATTACTGTAATGTATGCTTTGTTTTGATCTGATATGAAACCATTAGTGTGACATCTTTACCCTTGTCGGGTTGGGGTGTTACATCTTTTGCTCACCAACACACTATACACTTTATTTTTTTTAATAATAATCTCAATCAAATTCATAATTGCAAAAATACAAAAACTCAAAATCAAATCAGAAAATACAAATCCTATACAATATTCTTATTAATGTCACTAAAATCAGAGTAATATTAGAAAATAAAGAAGTGAACTCCTGAGTTGGGTACTCGGGGAGTGGAGTAGGGCGAGGAAGAGAGCTTCATTTCAAACCACTATAAATCACTATGTGTCTGTGTCTATTGGTTTGATCTTTCCTTTACATCCCGCATTTACTAATTATTTATTATTTATATATATTGTGTGTCGTGTTGACTTCACATCAAGTAATCGATCTAAGATTTCTTAAAAAGGCATAAAAAACGGTAAAAACTATTCAACCCCCCCCCCCTTCTAGTTTTCCACAATGGGTATCAGAGCCAGGTTAACCAAGATTTTTAAAATTTATTGGATTTTAAAACTTGAATCGATCTATGGATTTTGAAAACTATAAAGAGGGTTAATCTATGCAACGACCACCACTTTTTGAAAGTAATGGTTTTATATATTGGAAAAATAGATTCGAGACCTACGTGAAATCAAAAGATCTTGATCATGTCATTACCGAGGGTGATTTTCAACCTACCGAAAGAAACGCAACTACACAAAAAGATGAAATTATTCCTTTTGAAAAACAATCGGATGAACTTAAAAAGAAGCTTGCCAAAAATAACGAAGCTAAAATGTCTCTTTATAACGCTTTACTTAAGAAAGAATATGAAAGATTTTTTATGTGTAAAACGGCAAAAGAAATTTGGCAATCTTTACTAATCACCCATCAAGGTAATAGCCAAGTCAAAGATAACAAGATCGACTTACTCGTGCAACAATATGAGAAATTCTCAATTGCCGAGGATGAATCTATCGATAGTGGATTTGCTAGGTTTAATACTATTATAACTAGTTTGAAAGCTCTTGATGAAAGTTTTTCTAGCAAGAACTATGTCCGAAAGTTTCTTAGGGCACTTCATCCAAAGTGGAGACCGAAAGTCACCGCCATTGAAGAATCTAAAGACTTGTCGTCACTTTCACTTGATGAACTCATTGGAAACTTGAAAGTGTATGAGTTGATCATAGAGAAAGATTTAGAAGTAATTAGAGGCAAAAGAGACAAGGAGAAGTTCATTGCCTTAAAGACAAGGAAGGAATCGAGTGATGAAGAAACTTAGTCATCGGATAGTGATGATGAGGAATATGAAATGGCCGTGAAAGACTTCAAAAAGTTTTTCAATATGAGAGGTAGATTTGTTAGTCAACCTCGAGACGAAAAGAAGTCAATCCGGAAAAGCCGGGATGATAAGAAAGGCAAGAATGATCGGAAATGCTATAGATGCGAAGACCCGAATCATCTCATTTGTGATTATCCAAAACCACCAAGAAGCAAGGAATAAAAGGCTTTCGTCGGAGGTTCTTGGAGTGATAGTGGTGAAGAGGACGATGAAAAGACCAAGGAGGAAACGACTCTCATGGCTCAAGCATCTAACGAGGTATGTTCCAATCTATCTTACTATACTGATGAAGCATCCTCTATGGATGATGATACTATGCAAAATAAATATAATAAAATGTTTGAAACTAGTCTAAAAATCATACTTAAAAACAAAGGTATGAAAGTCATTAGAAAACGGCTAGAAAATGAGATAATTGAATTAAAAGAGAAAATAAAGACACTAGAAAAAAAGTAAAGCCATAGAATGTGATTCGTGTCAAGTTTTAACATTAGAGAACATAAAACTAAAGGAAACACAAGCTAAGCTCGAAAAGGACGCATCTAAGTTTGTACAATTCAAAAAGAGTACACATACGTTAAACAATATAATAACCGAAGGTAAGAATCCTAATGACAAAGTAGGATTAACGTTTAATGTAAATGAAGCGTCAACAAGTGGAACCAAAATTGTAAAATTTGTAAAATCAAATTCTGGACATTTGGCACCCTGCGGATCCACATTTTCAACGAACAAATCCGTATTATACGGATACGCAGATCCGCCGAAGTGCAAAAGTACGATAGAACTATTTAATATGCGTTGTGACTCACTTAAACCAAAATATGATATTAGTTATGATCAAATAGAGTCTAAGGCTAGTAGAGAAAAGGAAATTACAAAACTAAACACTTCATCTAGAACCGATTTTGTTACAGTTAGTAAGAAAAAGTCAACTAACAGAAATAAATCAACACAACCATTAAAACCTTCACTTAGGCATGGTTTAGGTTATGTTAAGAATGACTCTAGATCAACAACAACTCCACCTAGAAGAATTATTACTTCTCAACCTAGATAAAAAAAACACCTCAACCTAGGAGAAGACAAAATGTTCCAACACACAACACTCCTCTCCTATGTCTTGGAACACTAGTCATCAACAACATTTCATGCCTTAGCGAGTTTACTCACCATTTTCTTACATGTAACAAACACCTCAAATGGCTAGAACGTTTAACACTAACACATACGGACCCATGAGACAATGGGGACCAAACGTTTGAGTTTTTGTGTCATTTAACTAGGTATACTTAAAGGTTGATTTGGAGCCAAACAAATGGGTAAGAGATAGTGGTTGCTCCAAACACATGATGAGAAACAGAAGTCTCTTCTCGACATACAAAGCATACGACGGAGGTAATGTTACTTTTGCTAGCAACTTTAAAGGAAAAATCATTGGAAAAGGTACGGTTTCTAACGACTCTTTCACTATAAATGATGTGGTACATGTTGATAACTTAGCTTTTAATTAGCTTAGCATAGGACAAATATGTGATACTAAGTGCAAAGTTATATTCTCGGAGCATGAGAGTGAAATCATTAAGGATGGTAAAAACCATAGGTAAAGGCTTTATGAAGCACGGGTTATATGTGATGAAATTAGGAAATAACCCAAAGAATCAAATTTGCCTAGCCTTTATAGATGATAGCTCAACTTTATGGCATAGGAGACTAGGACATGCAAACATGTGTTTGATTCAATCACTTGCCTCCAAGGAACTAGTTAGAAACATTCCCAAACTTAGGCATGACTGACATTTTTGTGATGCTTGTAAAATCGACAAACAAACTCATGCTAGCCATAAGCTGAAACTATGGTTTCAACTAATAGGTATCTCGAACTTTTACACATGGACTTGTTTGATCCATCCGCTATCCGAAGTTACGGAGGAAACTTCTATACTTTGGTAATATTGGATGACTACTCAAGATATACTTGGACAAGATTTTTGAAAAATAAAATTGAAGCACATGGGATAAGTCATAATTTGAGTAAGAAAATTCAAAATCAACAAGGTTGCTCAATAATTTCTATAAGATCGGATCATGTCGGGAATTTGATTATGAGGCGCAATTTGGAGCTTATTGTGATGCACATGGGATAAGTCACAATTTCTCGACTCCAAGAACTCCTCATTCAAATGGTGTGGTAGAAACGAAAAACCGAACTTTACAAGAAATGAGTCGTACCTTACTAAATGAGCAATCTATACCCCAAAAGTTTTGGTGCAATGCCGTAGACACTTAACATATATTTTGAATAGAATTTTAATTAGACCATTCCTAGGAAAAACACCGTGTTAATACAAATAAACCTTAAAAACGTTTATTTATATTTTACGATCTTCTAATGTTTTGTCGATAACAAACGTAAAATCATTTTAACGAGATAAGTAAAATACGTAACACTTTGAGCCAAAAGTTTACTAACTCATTTCACTAAACAAATAAACCTTAAACATGTTTAGTTAACAAGTTTACATAAAACCAAAACCATTTTATAAAAACACTTAAGTAACTTAGTTACTTACATTTTATAAAATACATGCAACTTGTAAAAATAAACTAGGAAAGACTTGGACTATCCATAACCCAAAACCAAGTCCATAATCCATAACCCATGGAGCTTGATCCATAACCCATGACCCATTGTATGACATCATGCATGACACCTAAATGGGTAAAACCAATGAGCCATGACCCAAAGTCCATAACCCATGACCTAAAGTCCATTACCCATGACCCAAGATGTCTTTGACATCATTCATGACATCACATGACCCATAGACCTTAACCCATAACCCAAAACCCGTAATTGTAACCCAAAATCCAGACTGGTACTACCAGATACCCAGATCCCTGGCTTTACACTGGCTGGATCCATTTGGGAAGGGATCCGCTAGATTCGGAGGAACAGTGCTCAGAATTTCCTGTAAATAGTGAGTCATGTATCTCTTGTTTCACGCACCTTTTAGACATATCTTCTCTCTATGTTCCAAACTTTCTAACCTCAGATCAGAGTATCTTTCTATGTAGTCTTTCTTTGTGATTCTCTAAGTTCCTTTTAAAAGGCAAGATCAGGACCTCTCGAAGACCTGCAAGCTCGTGATATGAGTTGCTAGGATTCTTCTTCTTCACAAGATCACAGAAGTGTATATTGTTGTTCTTTCTTCTTCTCAAAGGTGTTGTAGATGTGTTTAGTTATTAGGTGTAAAAGGGACATTGGTTCCCTGAAGTCGTGTTGCGCTAGTTGTGTTGATCGGGTAGTGGTTCCTCCTTTGTAATAGAACCTGGTATCTAGCCTTGTACCGGATAAAGTGTAGGCGACAAAAGTTTGGCTCTACCTCATGGAAGAGCTCGGTATTTAGCTTTGTACCGGATAAAGTGTAAGCGACATTGTGAGGGCTTATCCGCCAGTAAAAGGAGTTTGTCTTGTGTAGTGTTTCTGGAACTCTCGAGTTGGGTACTCGGGGAGTGGAGTAGGGCAAGGAAGGTATCCTTGTAACCGAACCACTATAAATACTTGTGTTATGGTTGTGTCTCTCTATCTCTTTCTTTTAGTATAGTTTATATGCTTACGCAACTATCAATATCCAACGATACAAAACTAGATTGACATAAGTCGATCTATAAGTTTTAAAATGAAGTTTTAATCTGTAAAACTATTCAACCCCCCTTCTAGTTTTCTATAATTGGCATCAGAGCTTCGTTACCAAGTTTTTTAGAGTATATTATACTTTAAAAACTTGAAACGATCCGTGTATGTTTGAAAACTAAAAAGAAGGTAAAATTTCTCTAAACACTAAAATCACTACTATGTTTCTAATGTACTTTCTTTAAGAGATCTTCATGTTAGGAAGTTTTTTAAAAGCTCATGAAGTCTTTCCCGTTTAAGAGTGCTTACACCCTCCAAGATAAAATGGAAATGGTATGTTTCTTTTTCTTATATTTGTAAGTGTTACTTGTCTGCAATTGAAAAGTGTTGATCTATATGGTATACATTTATTTGATATGCTTACATGATATGTTCTTCAAAACTCTTTGTTTTCTTTAAAAGAGTCATATCAACACAAAAATCTTTTAAAAACAAATCACAACTTTAAAAAGTCTCTTTTTACTAATCTCTCAAACTATAAGGAATAGTATTCCATCAATCCCGTCTCCCTTAAACAAGATTCATTCACAATAAAATGTGAAAAGATTAAGTCGACACAAGGAAAAACTTTTCCATGACTTGATCATCATAACACTCATCTATCCTCATTTTTAAAAATGTCAAACACGTCAACTTATCTACTTCCATGTATCTCTATTTCTCGCCTACTCATTCATTTCTTTGTCGTGTGCACTAAAATAGGAAATGAGTATTCTCTCGTCAATATCTTACCTCTTCTCATAATATTTTTCAAAATCCCCTACTCCTTAATCTCACAGAAGAAATAAAGACAACACAAATACGACTCACTACTTGACATTCTTTCTCTTAAATCCACTTACGACAATTTATCTCTTCTTGTGTATTTCTCTCCTCAACCTTCATGTTACCTTAATCATTGAAGTGTTATCTCAGTACGATCTATCTCTTAGCTATCCCTCATATTAAGTGTTTAGGAATGTTAGTCTTGATCTACGTTAAAACAAGTTAATTACACCAGAAAACACCAAACACTATTTTTTTATCG
This sequence comes from Artemisia tridentata subsp. tridentata, assembly GCA_021014915.2. Taxonomy (NCBI): domain Eukaryota; kingdom Viridiplantae; phylum Streptophyta; class Magnoliopsida; order Asterales; family Asteraceae; genus Artemisia; species Artemisia tridentata. The sequence goes on from CP139508.1 coordinate 237,890,621, forward strand.
ACTGTCTTCCCGGATCCATTTATTATAACTAACCGGATCCCTTTTCAAAATGATCCGGCAGAACCGGCACATCAGACAACAAATTATGTATTTCAAACTTAAACAAACCACTTCTTTTCCCTCTCCTCATATCAAAAACGATCAAAACCCTCTCATTCTAGGGTTCATCTTCCTCAAACTTCAATCCTCAAAGCATCTTTGATCAAAATGCCTAAATCTACCTAACAAGACCATCATGATACCGCTCATTACATCCCTAGATATCACCGCAAGGATGATCTCTCTCCCGATGATCGGAAAATTTTTAAAATGCTCCAAAAACGCCTTATCCATGAAGGACGTGTCGTTAAGGAATCCTTTCTAAATGATACAAATATTCCTCAAGTCTTTTCCACAATCAACTTTGATTGCCTTCTTCACATCAATGAACAAATTTTCCTTGTGTTCATTCTCGAGTTCTACAAAAGTGTTTGGATTATCCAAAACAATGACGAAACTATTTCCATCTCCATCACAATAAACAACCAAAACATTATCTTACCTCTCACTATTTTTGCCAAAATTCTTCAAATTCCATGTCATGGAATTTGCATGTATTCCAATGATTGGTCCATTGCTAATCAACACCTCGCCCTAGATTCTCACCATACCTGCCATACTCCTCTTGATGAACCCACCTTAGTTCGAGATACCGTTTTCATAAAAAGAACCGATCAATCTCGAATAACTCGGAACAAGGAAGTCATTCATCGTGATCCCTTTCAAATGAAACTCTTTGAAATGATTCCAACTTACAAAAACTGGGAAGAATATCTTAGGGAAAATGTCATTTGTTTCGTCAGGAATAAAGACCACCCTAATGCTTGGCTTGTCCAAATGATCTTTTGCCTCATTCATCAAAAGCCTTTCAACCTCGCATACTACATCGCCAAAAGGATGGTTGGTGTTTTCAAAACTGACAAAATGGTTCTTCCATATGGTATGCTCCTCACACGCCTCTTTAGGTACGTTAGTACAATCCAACCCTCTCCAATCTCCAATGACCATGCTCTTGCAAACCATGTCATGGTACCCCTCGCCGAAGGTCGTGCCAAAAGATTCTTGGTCAATGGCAAGAGACCTCGTCCTCTGTCAGATTGCTCAGACGAAGTTGAAGTCGATAAAGACAATCCTATTTCTAACTACCGACTTGATCCTATCTCATATATCAAACAACTTCCCAAACTTCCCAAGGAAACCGAAGAATTCAAGCAAACAAAGGGAATGTTCAAATGTCTTGCTCACTTTATCACAAACATGGGAAAGAAGAAAAAGTGAAGAGATTGAAAGTTGTGCTTTGATCGCTTATGAATATTTTCAAAACAATTGTAGTTATTTATCTTTTAAACTGATGTATTTGCACACTATGATTTCCTTTGAATGATTTTGGTCATGCCTATGTTTGGTTGACATACTTGACCATTTTTAATACTTAGCCTAATTCCTTTATGATTGCTTATATGTGTTTCTTACATGCTCTACCTGCTATATTGGACTTATATATGTGTATAATTGTTTCTTGAAACACTAGAGATTATATTCGATAAGTTAGCAAGAATTGGCGAGCTCACTGTGAACATTTTAGTCTCAGAAGCCGGATCCCTTAGATATAACTGGCCGGATCCCTTTTCGAATGGATCCGAGCAAACAGAGAGAAATTTACATCACTTCTTATCCCCTTCAACCTACCAAACCTTATTACACTAGTTATCCATCTCCTACTAGTCACATTTGAGCTGACCTTGAGGTTAGTAGCTCTTTTGATCCATTAGGAATAACTTAAGTTTCTTCTGAGATGTTTATTGTTTATCATCTCTAAGATAATCACCATTTTTCAGTTCCACTTCTTGCATCACCTTTCTCTGAATATAATACACTTACTTACACAATAAATAAATTTTTTCATAAATTTATTTCAACCATCTTTCTCTCAAAATGCTCTAAAATCAATCTTTTAATTCTTATAATTTTTAAAGAATTTTTAAATTTTCCATTTCACCTTTCCCTAAATCCTACAATCATTAAACACCTAGTGATATGATTATCTTCACCCTTAATCACTTATTGGTCTTCTTTAGCCATGTTTCTTTTCTCTAAAGTCCATTAATGGCAACCTCTCATCATTACTCTTAAACCACCCAGGATTTCTTCATTTTAGACACTTTCTCACACTCATTACAACAAGAAACATAGGGCTGCAATAGCTAGATCCTAATCATTTCCCCTTCTCATATGTTCTGTTAACCGGATCCCTTGGCTAAAGCTAGCCGGATCCCTTTGGAAAAGGATCCGGTGGATCCGGGCAAACAGATACATGTATGATCAATCAAAGTCTTACAAAACTCAACTTTATCCATTCAAACACTCCACATTTCCTTTAATAAATCTCCTAGAATATTGTATCACTATAGTTGACCTTGGTGCATGCAAATCATTGCAATTTAAAGGATTTTAGTGGTTTAGGCTTTAATTCCTTCACTTGATCCTTCACTATATAAACCACTTGTGTTTGTGCTTCAAAACCACACCTTAACAACCATTCTTCTACTGTAAACTCACATTCTAAACACATCTCAAAACATGACTAAAGCACCAAGTGCAAGATCATCTACTAGAAGCCCTCCAAGAAAAACCGCACGTATTATGTATGAGATATCCTTAACTGAAACTTCACCCATTAAGACACCCTCTACTAGAACACCTTTTTCAAACTATATCTAAACTCCTCCTTCTATTGAACCAACTCCACCACAACTTGCTTCCACCAAACCAACCTCACCACAACCTACTTCTCTTAAACCAACACCTATTTCAACTCAACCCATACAAGCCTCACCTCTTCAACCTCAACTCCTTTCTTTTGCCACACCTCCTACTTCTCCTCACCCATTCTTGAACACATTGGAGGACTTACCTCCTAGAACCTTCAATCCACCACCATTGCCCACATTCTCTTCTATTGAGAGAATGACCACTCAACTCTCTTCTCACAACTTAGGTGTTGACATAAACATACCACCATGCATAGCAAACTTGCCTTCCTCTCCTCTACCCTCAAATAGCCTATTTTGGGTAATGAGAAGATGTCAACCATCTCAACCACCTCAACCAAACAATGACACACTTCTTCCCACACATACTTCTCCACCAACACCCGTGGTACATCCACAACCTCCTCACCTAGGACCATCTACCTCAACCATGCCTCAACAACCTTCTATCTTAGACCCTTACCAACCAAGTCATGAGGAGACTTGCTCTCATTGCCAACATACCCAAACCTTAGTACATGAATTACGCAATGAAATGTGCTTCATGTTTCATCACCTACTTGAACGTCTAGAAGACGTCACCAAACCTAACTATCCCTAGAAACCTTGAAATGCAAGCACAAGTGATCTTCCTCCTCTAGTCTTAGGCTTAACCTATATCATTAGGATTTTTCTTTTTCATGATTAGATCATTTCCTTAGTTTTAGAGAATTGACCAAAATTGTATCATTTCTCTTCTTTTTATTACATGAATCTACATGATTATGTGCTTCTTGCTTACGTGAGCATGTTGGTGTGATTTTTACTTGTTTTAATACCATTTTCTTTCTTTTACTGCTGCTAACAAGTTATAGGTACCCGGATCCTTCAGTTTATACCCGGCGGATCCTTTCTGAAAAGGACCTGGCGGATCCGGGCACTAAGATCACTAACAGAACTCTTATGCAGTTCATTTCTCAGCAAAGGAACGCCATATACTTGTTTTCTAACCTTTGTTTTGTAGATTTTCAAAAATACACATGGATTACTTGACACCCTCAATAAGGGGGAGCTTTCATCCAAGCAAAACCATTGCAAAAACTTGCAATGATCACATCCTAGTCTTCCTAATTACTTGACGCCCTCAAAAAAGGGGAGCAACTAGGCACTTCTTGACTCTCTTTACTCCATTTTACACCTCTCTTTCATTTATTTTTCTAAAAACTTGCATTCGGGTTAGTTTCTTTTCGACACTCTTTTTGTTTCGACAAAAATGGGGAGAAAAGAGTAAAAACTAAAATTCAAAACTTACGGATTTTATTGTTTTACTTAAAATAATTTTATGTTTTGTCATCAACAAAAAGGGAGATTGTTAATACAAATAAACCTTAAAAACATTTATTAATATTTTACGATCTTCTAATGTTTTGTCGATAACAAACGTAAAATCATTTTCACGAGATAAATAAAATACGTAACGCTTTGAGCCAAAAGTTTACTAACTCATTTCACTAAACAAATAAACCTTAAACATGTTTAGTTAACAAGTTTACATAAAACCAAAACCATTTTATAAAAACACTTAAGTAACTTAGTTAATTACATTTTATAAAATACATGCCACTTGTAAAAATAAACTAGGAAAGACTTGGACTATCCATGACCCAAAACCAAGTCAATAACCCATAACCCATGGAGCTTGATCCATAACCCATGACCCATTGCATGACATCATGCATGACACCTAAATGGGTAAAACCCATGATCCATGACCCAAAGTCCATAACCCATGACCCAAAGTCCATAACCCATGACCCAAGATGTCTTTGAGATCATTCATGACATCACATGACCAATGGACCTTAACCCATAACACAAAACCCGGAATTGTAAACCAAAATCCGGACTGGTACTACCAGATACCCAGATCCCTGGCTTTACACTGGTCGGATCCTTTAGGGACGGGATATGCGGGATCCGGGTGAACAGTGCTCAGAATTGCCTATAAATGGTGAGCCATTTCTCTCTTGTTTATCACACCGTTTAGACATATCTTCTCTCTATATTCTAAACTCTCTAACCTCAGATCCAAGGATCTTTCTATGTACACTTTCTTTGTGATTCTCTAGCTTCCTTTTAAAAGGCGATATCACGACCTCTCGAAGACTTGCAAGCTTGTGATATGAGTTGCTAGGATTCTTCTTCTTCACAAGATCACATAAGTGTATCTTTTTGTTCTTTCTTCTTCTCAAAGGTGTTGTAGATGTGTTGAGTCATTAGGTGTAAAAGGGACGTCGGTTCCCTGAAGTCGTGTTTTGCTAGTTGTGTTGATCGGGTAGTGGTTCCTCCTTTGTAATGGAACCCGGTATCTAGCCTTGTACCGAATAAAGTGTAGGCGACGAAGGTTTGGCTTTACCTCGTGGAAGAGCTCGGTGTTTAGCTTTGTACCGGATAAAGTGTAAGTGATGTTGTGAAGGCTTCTCCGCTGGTGAAAGGAGTTTGTCTTGTGTAGTGTTTACAGAACTCTCGAGTTTGGTACTCTAGGAGTGGAGTAGGGAAAGGAGGGTGTCTTTGTAGCCGAACCACTCTAAATACTTGTGTTATGGTTGTGTCTCTCTATCTCTTTCTTTAATATAGTTTATATGCTTACACAACTGTCAATATCCAACGATACAAAACTAGATTGACATAAGTCGATCTATAAGTTTTAAAACGAAGTTTTAATCGGTAAAACTATTCAACCCCCCCTCCCCTTCTAGTTTTCTACACACCATATGAATTATATAGAGGTAAAAATCCCACATTAGAATACTTCAAAGTGTTTGGAAGCAAGTGCTTCATTCTCAACACTAAATACTATCTTACCAATTCGACCCAAAGTCTTACGAAGGTATATTTCTAGGATATTCCTAAAATAGTAAGGCTTACATAGTCCTAAAAAAGGATACTATGAAAGTCGAAGAATCATTGAACGTTACGTTTGATGAATCTCTTCCCCCACCTAAAACATCACCTTTATTGGATGATGATTTAGATGAAGAAACTACTATTAAGAAGAAAACCGATTTAGACCTAGAAAACCAAGTCGAACAAGATAAAGATGATGAGAATGAACCCTTAGAAGAAGAAGTCATAGTAAAAGTTAAAGAATCTAAGAATCATCCTTTAGATCATGTGATAGGTGGATTAAACGAACGAACTCTTAGGTCTCAAGTTCAAAACAAAAGTAACTTCTTTTGTTTCATTTAAACAATAGAACCTAAGAATGTTAGCAAAGCCATAAAGGATGAAAGGTGGATAGTAGCAATGCAAGAAGAATTGAACCAATTCATTGCAAACGATGTTTGGGAATTAGTACCTCTACCTAAGAATGTCACTATCATTGGAACTAAGTGGGTGTTTAGGAATAAGCTTGATGAAAATGGTATAGTATCTAGAAATAAGGCGAGATTAGTAGCGCAAGAATATAACCAACAAGAGGGAATAGATTATGATGAAACTTATGCTCCGGTAGCTAGATTTGAATCTATTCTTATATTACTTGCTTATGAATGTGCTTTAGATTTTAAATTATACCAAATGGATGTAAATAGTGCGTTCTTGAATGGTTTTATCAATGAGGAGGTATATGTAGCACAACCTCCGGGATTCATTGATTTCAAAAACCAACTCATTTTTACAAGCTCAAGAAAGACTTATATGGTCTTAAGCAAGCCTCTAAAGCTTGGTATGTGATGCGAGGATTGCGTCCATGCAAAAGGTTTTAATTCTCAAGGGATATTGAGAAGCTTGCAATCCTCCAGGCAGTGTAACTGATCGTTGTAGTGTAGTATAGGTATTTCCGGGGGATTGATCGTTCTCTAGAGGAATAGTGTTGTTAGGTCAAGATGTATGACGAGATAGGTCTAGAGGTGAGGGATGATTCTTTTTGTATTTTTTATATTTTTTAGAAAGCAATTAAAATATCGGTTTTGAAGGAGTGGGCGGAATTAGTTGTTAATCAACTAACCCAAAAACTAATTATAAAACTAAAATTAAACTAAAAACAAGAAAAAGTAAATTGTTGAACTTCTTATGATAGGAAAAGTGTGTTTACTTAGATTCAATTACTTCCTAGTTATCTCCTATTGATTCGTTGAATTGTCACGTCCTTGTTTTAGTTGAAGCGTCGTATTCCTTATTATTGGTCGTGGGGAGGTGCCAAAATCCCCAACTCTATGAATATTAGTGATGTGTTTTTTTAGGTCTATAATAAACTACCAAGTTTTAAATTTATTTATTGCCGAACTAACCTATAGACTCTAAACACTCACGAGCAGTGTACCCGATCAATGTAGATAGTTTCTAGGTAAGCAAGGGTCGTTCACTGGGAGCGAAGCTAAAATGATCTAAAGGTATTCTAATTATTAATCTAACTATTCTATCCTATCCTAGAAAGCAATTAAAGATAAGGGGGTTTAGCCTGAGAGGCTACCACGATATTGTGTGTTATATAAACTAAATACGGGAAAGTAAATAACTAAACTAAGGATAGGGAACAATAGATCGATATAAGGAAGAACGGGTTAGCCAAGCCTAATCCATCTTATAGTTATATAAGCTTATGTCTACTTGTTTTAATTCATTCAATTGTTTTGCCGCCAATCCGATTATCAATCCTGTCACGATTAAATAACCTACCATCGTGGTGGGAAAGAGGACATGATCATAGTGACCTATCTAGCATCAATACTAACTTATTGCTTTAAACCGTCTAACCTAGTTTGGCATTACGCGCTACTAGTCCTAATAGTGGCATGAGGCACGGTTCCGGTGTGTTCCCTCTAAGCCATCTATATAGGATTCGGATTACTACACTTATGATCAATTAAAGTAACCACAATTACAGATAGTTAAATTACAGCAATTAAACCAATAAGATCATAATCTAGTTACATAGACTTTTACTAGTTATATGCAATAAACGAGTTTTTATCGATAAGCACCCAATCCAATAACAAAGTAAACACATCAACACAAGCATAAAAACTAATAAAACTTCATAAACATGACTAACACCTAAGGGTGTTAGCCCTTAATCTCTGTAAAAGATAGAGTATACATTGCGAATAAACATAGAGAATTCATGAATAAAATACTTATGCTAACCGAATGATACATGACGTTAAGTATTGAGATGTTCTTCATCGATCTTCGAGGAGGTGTTGGGGACGAGTTGGGGGTGTCCCCAACTGATAATGGTTATTCTAATGATGATAAAATCGTCCATAGGGCTGTGGTATTTATAGGGGTAAGGAAGAGTAGCCTCCAAGTTTACCAAAAATATGCAGTCTGCTGTTACGACCCCGATACGGCGCATCTAGAAATCCTATGCGCCGCATCTCCTTCAAAATCATATAGATTTTCTTTTTCTCTTCGCGTGGCCGCTTGAATCAACTAAAACGGAGTCCGGATGAAGATTTTATGACCAAAACAGTGAAGCATCTTCTAAAGTTGTTACGTAAACATTATTTCTTCATTTGGCTTCGATTCTTCACTTGATTTATCGGTTAAGGCTCATATACGACGTATCTCAAGGATAGGATGCGCCGCATTCGATGTAATCCCGTCTTGGTCTTCAAATATCTAGGGCTTCTATACGGCGTATTCATAGAATCCGATACGCCGTATTCTTCAAATCGACCAAGTTTCATATACGGCGTATTCCCAAAGATGGATACGCCGTATGCATCAAAGTCAGGCAATGTCTTGAACTCTTCTAAGTATATGGATACGGCGTATCTAATTAGCGTTGATACGTCGTATTGAGTGTCTGATCAGTAGGCATTCTTCAATATCTTCGTTTTTGCTCCAAAACACATCTTTTTCCATAACTTTCTCCAATTGCTCCGATATTACTGAGATTTACAAAAGTAAATGATTAAGTACCAAATCTCACACATAATAGTATAAAATGAGAAATATAAACGGGATAATGATGCTAATAATATGTACTTATTTGATGTCATCAAATATCCCCCCACTTGAACTTTACTTGTCCTCAAGTAAACCTTAGATTTAAACTTATGAAAATGTATCCTAAATAGGATGTATTTTTACAATTAAGCATTTATTCGTTTTATCATAATTGCACAACCAAACACTTAACGAATTAGAAACAAAATAAAATATTTCGATAAAAGCAAATCTAATCGTTTAACTGTCCAGTCGTGACGAATATTCTATCATAAGCTTGGCAATGATACACATCTCCCCCACTAAAGCTAAGGAGTAACAAGTCTAAAGCGGTAAAAAGGGTTTGTTGGTTAAGGGTTAATCATTCTTCTTAATCTCTATCGATCTCAAATTCCAGAAAAGGCGACAAAATCACAAATACATGATCGAATCCACGAACACGATACTTGCAATTGCTCAAATCCTTAACTCGAATAGGCTAAAGATAGGACCAAGTAATCTTTACCAATAATATTATATCAAAAAGGGCGACAAAATCATAAATACATAGCCGAATCCACGACTACGATACTTAAGATTGCTCAAATCCCTAATCTCAATAAATCAAAGGTTTGGATGAAGAATGATATAAGGTATGGATAATATTTGGGATATAAATTGGTGTAAAATGAAAAATAAACAAAACAAATAGATTAAAATCCTAAGTGTGGTTAATCACTTTCCCAACCATCCCATGAATAAGACTCATATCATTGAAAAACTCACGCTTTAACATTTGAAACACACGCTTTAGGTAGACACGAATTATACTCAACAAGATCTCAATCAAAGAATAACCTTAGTTGGCGTTCCCATAACGTCCAACTCCCATTCAATCCATAAATATAGTACAACAACAATAATGATAACTTTACATAACTTTACAATGTTGGTAAAAACAAACTTCCAACTTCTTCTTTCTTTTTCTTTTCTCATTTTTTCGATTTTTTTTTTTTTTTTTTTTTATTTTTATTTTTTTTTTTATTTTTTTATTTTTTTTTTATAACTTGAAACATAAACATAGATGTGTAAAATTTCACAACTTTTCTATCACTTTCTTTCCGGATAATAATTTTTTTTCATACTTTTCATACTTTCAGAAATAACTGTAATAGCGAAAGTAGTAAACACACGAAAAATAAACTCAAGATATACAATATTTACTTTCATACCAATTGCATTGTGCAATTTCCTAACTCAACCAAAGATAATGAATTACGCACGCGAACACAGGTAATGTAAGGAAACACACTTTGCCTAAAGCAATTAACCAACCACGGATTTTAATCTACAGGGTAGGCTAAGGTGTAAGGGTGTAACGAAACATTATAACAAAGGTGTAAGAAACGAAAGGAATGGTTCTGAGTGTTTTTCTAGGGGTATCTTACTCTAAAAGTGAGAGTAACAAAAGGGTTTATACGGGGGTTAACTAACCAGTGTAGTTAGTTAATATCACATAACATAAAAGGCTTTTTGGGTGTAATCCTAGAAATTTACCAATTTAGACAAGTCACTCCAATTATATAAATAATACTTATTATGGTGGTCTCGAGTAGTATACAAGCCAAGTTCTAAAGTTTACAAGTCACCGGCACACTCATAGATTTGTAAGTTTTGATAAATTCACAATTTTTGAAAATAACGTCATGTTTGCAGCTATGCAACTTAGATTAAACAAAAACATGCTAGAAATATTTTAAATTTAAGCATATTAAGTACATATTAAGCATATTTTTGAAAAATAAAGACAAGTAAACGTTCTAATTCTCCATCCCCCCCCACTTAAGATAAACAACGAGGACGTTGTTTAATTTAAAATTAAAAACAAGAGATAGAAAGAATTAGAACGGAGAACTCCCCTGAGATTTGCTCGGTATGATCTTCCAATGTAAACGTGCGAGCGTATATAATGCGGGAGTCCATCAACCTCTTCAATTGTCCAGACCTGTAAATATATAGAGACCACAGAAAAAATAGACTCGAGAACATCACGTTAATCATTGGTTAGGAAAATAAAACTACGGGAAATTACAGGCCAGAGTGTCGATGCGCCGTATCCATGGAATATTGGATACGCCGCATCAACTTCCTGTAACTAATACGCCGCATCCACTAAAAGTGCATGCGCCGTATTGACCAACTGACAGAAATACGAAAATAAAAATAAACTAAAAACAAAATAAAAGACAAGCATGGGTTGCCTCCCAAGAAGTGCTTGTTTTTGTTAGAGTCACGAGCCTGACTCCACCCTTATTTACTAGGCAATAGGGTGTTTTTCCCCCCACTTGCGGTCAAGTGCGGGTGATGGTAGCAATAAGCACCATAACGGTGTAAATTTGCTACTAGAGATGGATAGAATATGTAAAGATAATACCTTGGCAATATGTGTACTTCGTTCATTACCTTACCCGGTTTGGTTGTTAAATTGGATGACATGAACATTACATGTGAGAGAGTAGTATGTTGAGGATCAATGAATCTCCCTTCTTCTTCGTTTGTTCTATTGGTAGTAAGGCGTCCCTTGACTTCCATAAAAGATGAGAAAGGGTCTTTGGCGAGTAAAAGTTCGGGTTCCTCTATATCCTTCATAGGATTGAAATCATCCTCTTCAATCATGGTCGTGTCCATCAGCTCATCCTTGAATTCTTTTTCTATTTCAACCAAAAATGGATTGATAACAGGTGCTTTATATTCATCATTAGTTGGTGTAGTAAATTCCACCTCATCATTCTTTCGTTTTGCAACCTGTTTAGGAAAACTAGCAAGATTATTAGTAACGGGATTAATAATATTAAATAAATTAGTACCACTTTTTGTTGTAAGTGACTCCAATTCATCTTGTGAGTCTCCATCTTCAACTAGTGGTCTTGCAATTTCATCTTTATCCCGAATAGCCGCCTCAAATAAGTCATCCCACATTTCTTCAAAATCCTTTGTGGGGTCATAATCTGGCTCATTTGTTCCACGCATGAATATTTCATTTTGTTGTGGCAATTGCGGTATGGCATCGTACACAATACAATCAAAACTTTCAATATTAGAATACTCATTATCTTCATCCGATGGAATATCATCATGGTGTTTTTGATATGATGAGAATATATTTTCCAACACGGGTGAAAAATCACAAGTAATAGCACCATACACCATTGTTCCACATTCATCTTCATTTTCATCATAAGCACTTTCGGATGAATAAGCTTCTTTGTAAACAATTGCCGGATTTTCATTCAAATCAAACACTTGTGACTCTTCTTCATCTTGGGCAACTTCCGGAGAAATAACATCATCAATAACTATTGCCGGAAACCTAATTGCACCAAAATCGTATGATTCTTCTTCATCATCATCATTGGATAAAGTCCAAGTGTGTCGAAATGGCAATTTGTTTCTTTCTTTCCCATATTTTTCCTGCTTTGATAATAAGTACTCTTCCATCGTGGGTTCTTTATCATTGATGACTTGTGCACCATATCTTGCTCTTTCCCAATCGTAAACCTTTTTATTGCACAAGGACCTTTCATTGTTAAGCCTAAGATATTCTTCCATAGTTATGTCCGGATTGTCCATCATCATTATTACTTGAAAGATAAACAACCAAGAACAGCAGTAACCGAAACAAAAACAATAAAAACTAAAACGAAAAATAAAAATTAAATAAACAAAAATAAAGAAAAACGATAAAAAAATTTGGTCACAGAACGTCAATACGCCGTATACAATTGACCTGTATACGCCGTATTGATATAAGACAGATACGCCGCATCCACAGACAAGGATACGCCGTATTGCCTTTCTGAGACAGAAACACAGAAAACACAGAAACAAATAAAACTAACTAAACTAAAATACCAATAAATCAAATTAAAACAATCACTTCCCAGCAGCGGCGCCAAAAACTTGATGTGTTTTTTTAGGTCTATAATAAACTACCAAGTTTTAAATTTATTTATTGCCGAACTAACCTATAGACTCTAAACACTCACGAGCAGTGTACCCGATCAATGTAGATAGTTTCTAGGTAAGCAAGGGTCGTTCACTAGGAGCGAAGCTAAAATGATCTAAAGGTATTCTAATTATTAATCTAACTATTCTATCCTATCCTAGAAAGCAATTAAAGATAAGGGGGTTTAGCCTGAGAGGCTACCACGATATTGTGTGTTATATAAACTAAATACGGGAAAGTAAATAACTAAACTAAGGATAGGGAACAATAGATCGATATAAGGAAGAACGGGTTAGCCAAGCCTAATCCATCTTATAGTTATATAAGCTTATGTCTACTTGTTTTAATTCATTCAATTGTTTTGCCGCCAATCCGATTATCAATCCTGTCACAATTAAATAACCTACCATCGTGGTGGGAAAGAGGACATGATCGTAGTGACCTATCTAGCATCAATACTAACTTATTGCTTTAAACCGTCTAACCTAGTTTGGCATTACGCGCTACTAGTCCTAATAGTGGCATGAGGCACGGTTCCGGTGTGTTCCCTCTAAGCCGTCTATATAGGATTCGGATTACTACACTTATGATCAATTAAAGTAACCACAATTACAGATAGTTAAATTACAGCAATTAAACCAATAAGATCATAATCTAGTTACATAGACTTTTACTAGTTATATGCAATAAACGAGTTTTTATCGATAAGCACCCAATCCAATAACAAAGTAAACACATCAACACAAGCATAAAAACTAATAAAACTTCATAAACATGACTAACACCTAAGGGTGTTAGCCCTTAATCTCTGTAAAAGATAGAGTATACATTGCGAATAAACATAGAGAATTCATGAATAAAATACTTATGCTAACCGAATGATACATGACGTTAAGTATTGAGATGTTCTTCATCGATCTTCGAGGAGGTGTTGGGGACGAGTTGGGGGTGTCCCCAACTGATAATGGTTATTCTAATGATGATAAAATCGTCCATAGGGCTGTGGTATTTATAGGGGTAAGGAAGAGTAGCCTCCAAGTTTACCAAAAATATGCAGTCTGCTGTTACGACCCCGATACGCCGCATCTAGAAATCCTATGCGTCGCATCTCCTTCAAAATCAGATAGATTTTCTTTTTCTCTTCGCGTGGCCGCTTGAATCAACTAAAACGGAGTACGGATGAAGATTTTATGACCAAAACAGTGAAGCATCTTCTAAAGTTGTTACGTAAACATTATTTCTTCATTTGGCTTCGATTCTTCACTTGATTTATCGGTTAAGGCTCATATACGACGTATCTCAAGGATAGGATGCGCCGCATTCGATGTAATCCCGTCTTGGTCTTCAAATATCTAGGGCTTCTATACAGCGTATTCATAGAATCCGATACGCCGTATTCTTCAAATCGACCAAGTTTCATATACGGCGTATTCCCAAAGATGGATACGCCGTATGCATCAAAGTCAGGCAAGGTCTTGAACTCTTCTAAGTATATGGATACGGCATATCTAATTAGCGTTGAGACGCCGTATTGAGTGTCTGATCAATAGGCATTCTTCAATATCTTCGTTTTTGCTCCAAAACACATCTTTTTCCATAACTTTCTCCAATTGCTCCGATATTACTAAGATTTACAAAAGTAAATGATTAAGTACCAAATCTCACACATAATAGTATAAAATGAGCAATATAAACGGGATAATGATGCTAATAATATGTACTTATTTGATGTCATCAATTAGTCTCCCCTAAATCCCTTAACATCCATTAAGTTTTCTAGGATCTACAAGCCGCAATTCACGCAATAAATACAACGAACTAAACCAATAGTGCACTCTACGGTTGCGTTTTTAAGAATTTTCAAGCTAGTTACATATAAGAGGTCAGCCAGTTTTCTTAACCTAAAGCGATAACAATCAACTAAACAAGAGGCAACAAATCAATATTCAATAACTAGGTTTCATTAGATCTAAGCAAACACAAACAAACTTAAGCTAGCATGATAGATAGAAGAAAAGATAAACAATTAATCAAACAACACATAGACATATTGAATGATTAAACGAATAACTTAACTTCAATAAAGCATAAGTTTCAAGGGTTGGAAAACACTTACAAAGCTGCTGAAATTCGACTAGGGTTTATTCTCCAAAGATGTCACACTTAACAATGAAAACTTTTGAATATATATATAGGAATACAGTTCTGACGGCGTCATGTTATAGCCTCTGACGCCGTCAACTCGCCGTGGTTTAGGGTTTCGTCTGTGTAATCGCCGCTCTGACGGCGTCAGAAAGGGATCTGAGGCCGTCACTTGTAAAATCCTTCTGAGCCGTCTTTTGTTAGCATAAAGCGTGACGCCCATCTCCTCTTTACACCTGACGACGTCAGGTTATAAAGCCTTCAAAATCTTCTGAGGCGTCACTTGTTAGCTCAACACTAGAAATCTTCCACGAGTTTACAAGGGACGGCGTCACGTTGTGTCTAGTGACGCCGTCAGACCTCCAAGTCTGACATACTTTTCGCGACTTCGTCGTTTTCTTCACTTTATCGTCCAAATATGCTCCAAAAGTGCCGTTTTCCACAATTCTCGTCCCAAGTACCTAAAATACAAAAAGAAACAATTTGAGGCAATATTTGATCATATTTACTTGATTTTTTGCTTAAATGACTCCTTAAAAATGTACCAAATAAATCCTTATCAAATATCCCTACACTTGGGATTTGCTTGTCCTCAAGCAAATGAGCTTTTATTCTAATCAATTTACAAGCTAGGGGTCATTTAACATTAATATAAAAGTAATTACAACATACAATCTTTCCATGTTAGTCAAAATAAGCACGAAAATTATATACTAGCACCTCACATAAAGTGATTGGATTCTCACATCTCTCGAGTGTATAAAGTTATATAACACATATGGAAAATTGAAATTGAAACACTCTCTACCTGTCATAGTACATAGATTACCATAGGCTTGGGAACATATCAAACCTCCATCACTTTGGTGTAAGCACCTAGGATAAACTATCAAAGAGGGCTTTTCAAGGGTTGTAACGTAAGGTGTAAGGGTATGGAAAACATGGTTTGTTGGATATAGGGAATTTTACTGGTGACAAGTCAATTATCTTGGTCAATTACATGTAATGAGGCGTTGCTAAGCCAAGACTCGACTCGACTTGCTAACTACTAACTCTTTTTGTATTTTTCTTGACACTATCTTTGACTTAAAAATAAAAGAAACGGGATGGTAGTCCGTATGTTTTTTCTCTTTTCTTTTTTCTACATTTTTTTTCTTTTTATCATTTTTTTTATTTTTTTTAATACACTCTTGCCCTACCATCCAAAATAATACATCAAAGGGATCTTGCAACCTCCCTACACTTGAATTTTACATACTTTACACATAACTAACTAATGACCCGAATTAAGAAAATCAAAACACGTAGAGTACTTTAAACATTAACGCACATATGGGGATAATAATATTACTTTCTTCCCCATTACTCCATAACAACTAGTACTTTTACCCATGAGTCCCAATCGTCCAAAAACTGTATTTACAAGATATGACTCGACTTAGCAACCATGTAACCGATTAGACAATTAACAAAGGGTTTAAAAATATATGTTGTAACAATAATGCACTAAAGATGAGCGCATACATGGTAGGCTAAGGCGATTTGGGTCTACATTTGGGGGTGGATTGTAAACAATGTTCATCATTAATATTTTGGAATCCACCGAAATATCACGAGAACCACAAAAAAGATAGGCTCTGAGGGGTGTACTAGGGGTATCGTGTACTAAAGATGAGTACATCGCAAAGGTGGAGGAAAATTACTTGACCGGTGTAGCCAACATAATTATAATACAGGTTTAAAACAAGGGTTATCCTAATGCCTCTTATCATTTAGTAAATCCTAACTACACGAATGTAGTCTCACTAGTGATCTCGGGATGCATCACAAACGCAAGTTCTAGAATCTATATACTACCGGTACACTCATAAACATTAAAGGTGAATGCTTTTTCCAATATATCTAAAGGCGAACCTCACATTTTTGGGGTGGAAATTTTTGAGTGGAAGGGTTTTGTGTTAGCTATATAATTCCTATCTATGAGACGCTTATTAAAACTAAAGTTTTACTCCTATATGGTGTAAAAAAATTTAAATTTGGTGCTAAAACTGCCCTAACAAGTATCTTTCTTAGCTTTAATACACATTTACTCTAAGACAAAAAAAATATCAAGCGAAGTTATAGTTTCTAAGGTATCCCATTTTACCCTCCCTACACTTAAATTGAACATTGTCCCCAATGTTCATAAAAAGTATCAAAGTTATGATAACGGGAAAATAAAATAGAGAAAGAAACAAATACTCTCCTGATTTGCTCGGCATGGATGATGTGAAAACATGATTAGATCTTCCTCCAAGAAAACAAACATGATAAGCTTCACTTCCAATGTATACTTTCGTCTTCTTGTCCAATATAACCTGTAATTCACTAAGAAAACGAAACACAAAACCTCGCATAAAATTGGCGGTAAACACTATATATACTAAAACTAAAATAGAAAGCAAAGTAAGATATAATGCTTGCAAAATAAATGTCTACAGATTCCTGGAAATTTAAAATCCATAAAAATTTTCAAAAATTTAAATTCCAACAGAAAAACAAAAATCTGGAAAACTGTGCTGCTACGGTGCTTAAGGCCGTCGGGTGTTCAGCCTGACGCCGTCATGTAAATCACTAGAACAAACTTTATCACACACTAAATATATGTTATACGAATGGTACTCAAGACAAGATATGGATCGTGTATGTTTATGTATAACCGAATATATTAGATAAGAAAAAGGGAGAAAGAATACATAAAAGACACACACACTCCCACCTAGCAATCTCTAAAGCACACGTACTAATGAAGTGGGAGTGTGCTATTTATAGATACAAAATGACGCTTTAAAGCCTTTTCTATGGGCTTCGGTTGGGCTAGGTTCCATGGATTGGACTTGTACATTTTCCTAATATTACATGGACTATTAAACACTTAGTCATTTAGATTAGTCCAACCGAGAGCCCTTTTTCACTATCTTAACTCGACATACTACAAAGTTGTTAGTACGAGATGACCATCACTTTTCAATGCTAACAATCTCCCCCTAAGTGATGGTCATTCAAATGATGCTCCCAATGATTAGGTCTTTCATCTTCATTGTCTTGAACTTTGTGTGTCGCTGTAGG
The DNA here is from genome assembly GCA_021014915.2 of Artemisia tridentata subsp. tridentata. Classification (NCBI taxonomy): domain Eukaryota; kingdom Viridiplantae; phylum Streptophyta; class Magnoliopsida; order Asterales; family Asteraceae; genus Artemisia; species Artemisia tridentata. Next base: position 237,908,600 of record CP139508.1, read on the forward strand.
ATAGTCTTGATACTTCGTTCCTTCATACTATGTGATCTTCAAAGTAATCGTCTTTTGTTTGTTCTTGCCTTGATCAACATCTTCATGTGTTTACAGCGTCGTATCCTCCAACATACTCATACATCTTGAGCTTCATACTTATGTCATCCTTACTTGATACATGAACTTGTTCTTGACGTCTTGATTAGCTTCTTGACTTTGTCGTAACACTTTGTCTTTAACTTGATCCTTTTGTCTTGAACTTTTTCACTTGAGCTTGTTAAGGATGATCTTTATAAGTATGAGTATGTGGAGGTGAAGATGTTTGATATATCAGATGATGGTGTTTGGTCTTACTCCAGGGGGACTTTCATCAGTGGCTGCATAAGAGTTGTTAGATAAAGTTACCAATCGATCACGGTGGACTTTTTCTTAGAGAATCGACCACTACGATTGTTTTACTGATGAATGTCTTGATTCTATTCACCTTGGTCGGGAAAATCAGCCGTCCTAATCCCGTTAGGGACAGTTATCACTACTATGGATAAATCCAAGTAGAGACCCACGTCATAAGGAATCAATTCGTGAAAGGAATCTCCTTGGCGGGATTTCCAGCACTTATAGGTTCAGATTTTGAGAGAATCAACAGCATAGTATGAAAACCCTCTCTAATCCTTACAAAGGTTGTTCCTGAATTGGATGCCCTCAAGAAGGCTTACAACAGATATACCGAAGTATACCCACAATCCAGGTGAGCTGTTAAAGTATACTGAAGTATCACTCCACGACTGTAGACCGTTTGAAAAAAATAACCATCATGATATAAGGCAAGATCCATATAAGGCAAGATCTACGGATCTCATTAAGACTCTTGTACACCATGTGTCCTTTTAGGTGAACACAGGTGTATTATATTAGAAGTGTATCCTAAGAGATTTTTTTTTAATGAATCTCATGACTCTAGACTCAATTGTGCGTTTTGGTTTTAGTAGTCGGAGGCATGGAGCAGAGTGCCACCTTTTCAATATCAACAAATCTCGGAGTGAGAGGCCCATAGATTATGCAGTGTTCTCCGTGAGAAATGAAACAAATATCTTTTAGGAGATATCTGAGTGGCTAGGAGGGGTGGTGCAGCGCGTCATTAGGTCCATGACGTCTTGTCTTCAATATCAGTATCAACTTTGTGATTACCGATAGCAGATGTATTGACCCGGTTTCTGCCCTAAGTTTTCATGGAGGGCTATTTCTTTTCATCCTTTCATTAAACTTTTCTTTTTCATTCTTTAACCCTTCTTTCCCTTTCTCATTTACTCCTTTTTTTCAATCTTACCTAAGGACTTCTAGTTCTAATCTATTGGAATTATCCTTGGGTAGATCCTTCCGGCTCTGGCGGATCATAGGACATAAACCTAACCATAATCACCTTATTATTCCATAATTATCCTAGATTTATTGATCAAATGCCATAAAACCTTTTGTGAAAATATCTCAAATTGTTTATGATTAAACACATTTTAGTTAACACTTTGAGAGTTTTGCCTTTTATTAAATACTCCCCCTTCACATGTGCTTATGCATTTTAAAGTAAGTTTGCACATGTTGGGTAGGGTTCACACATTTTGAACTGATCAATTTTTCAGTGAACATGACCATTGCGAGACACGTTTACATCACTAGTTAGACTAGCTTGAAATTATTACCCGTCCCGGTCATATTCAAAGATAATCTCTCGAATTGGTACATTCTACTCAGACAAGACCTTTGCGAGACACGTTTACGTCACTGGATGAACCAGCTTGAAATTATTACCCGTCCCAGATAGGTCTTTTCGATTACTGACATTTAGCTTTCGTCAATTCGAGGGTTCAGATCTGATTCTTTTTGGAGAGCTCTTTTTGAGATTCAATCCACGATCTTTCAGAGTTGAGATTCGCTTTTGATCACATTTTAATCACGTCTTCTCCCCCTCAAAAATAGCATTTCGTGATATTTTTTATATCAACTGATTAAAATAAAGCTTTTGGAGAGATAGACGGACTTAAGCATGAAATTGGAACATTTTTGTTTTTAATTTTTATACTCCCCCTTAAATAAAGCATGTTTTATCGGGTTTGGGGGGAATTATATTGAGCACAAAATTTTGAGAAATATTTTGAAGAATCCTTTTGAAAAATCTTTATCATGTGCTCAAGAATTCTTTGTTTTGACATTGAAAATACGAGTCCTGATATGATATAATCAGAAGTCAACATTTAAGCCCGGGTTTTGTACTGAAGTATACGAAAGCCATAGTGAAGAAATTTTGAGAAACGACATGTTTTAGAAAACATTTAAATGAACTCTCGCTCAAGCATCTGTACATGTCCGTATCATTGTTGAATGACATTTCTAGATACGTACAGAATATTGATTATACGAGAGACATGTCGTGAGAAGAATATTTTTGGTTTTTTGATTTTATATTGTTTTTGTATTTTTGAAAATTTTCTATATTTATATTTTGTTTTTGTTGGTTTTTCAAATTTTTTAATTTGCTTTTTTCAAAAATATTTACAGCGAAGCTATTTTAAAAATATTTTCAAGAAGATTTGAGAAGACTTTCTAGCTCCTCAGGAGTTAGGCTTCGCATGCCAATTCGTCTAACTAAATTATCAAACCTTTCTTTTGGAAGGGCTTTTGTAAATAGATCGGCAAGTTGGTATTCAGTCTTCACGAAAAATAATTCAACAGTACCATCTTCTACGTGTTCTTTAATGAAGTGATAGCGGACTCTAATATGCTTGGTCTTCGAGTGTTGTATTGGATTGCACGAGATGGCTATGGCACTTTTTGAATCACAATACATAGGTATTCTGTCGAAAGTAAAACCATAATCTGTGAGCTGTGTCCTCATCCATAGAACTTGGGCACAACACGCAGATAGAGACACATACTCGGCTTCTGCGGTTGATAGTGCAGTACAGTCTTGTTTCCTTGATGACCAGCCTACTAGCTTTTCATCCAAAAATTGTGCTCCACCGGATGTACTTTTTGCTGTAACTTGGCAACCTGCATGGTCCGCATCTGAAAATGCCATCAGTTTAAATTCGGAATCCTTCGGATACCAAAGTCACATGTTAATGGTTCTTCGTAGGTATTAAAAGATCCGTTTGACCTCTTGGAGGTGAAGTTCGGTAGGCCTTGCCTGAAACCGTGCTAATAAGCAAACATCAAAATGAATATCGGGTCGACTAGCAGTTAAGCACATGAGAGAACCAATCATGCTCCGATATTTCTTCGGATCCATGGGTTTCCCATATAAATCAGCACCTATTTTTAGTGAAGTGACCATTGGAATACCAACAGAGTCACAGTTTTCCATACCATGTTTTTTCAAAATCTCAATTGTATATTTAGCTTGATTTATAAAAATACCACGAGGGGACTGATGAATTTGTAAACCAAGAAAGAATTTTAGTTCCCCCATCATGGACATTTCAAATTTGCTTTTCATGAGATTTTCAAGGATCTTGGATTAATAGAGGTATATTTTTGGAGGTGGAGAGTTTGGAGTGGAAAGCATGTGAATAATATTTAGTTATTTGATGGTGAGGGAAATGGAGCGGATGGAGTGGATCTAACGATGTTATATCGGTTTAGAGAAGGAATAGGATGAGGACGATTGAGTAGATATTTGATCCAAGAAATATCTTCACTCAAGTGGAGATGTTGGATGATATCTAGTAAGAAGATACTCAATACAAGTGAAATGTTTATTTAAGGAAATGATTTGTTTTTGGAGAAGGACACAACAAGGACAATAGTTGACATAATTATCAACTTGATTTAAATTGTGAGGGTGAGGTGAGCAATTTGAGTAGGGTGAGGATGGAGGATGGAGGTTGGCCCTTGTTGCAAGGTGCATAGCAAGGAGATCACTAGGGTCATGGATTTGGTTGGGAATGTGAATTTGGTCATTTGGTGGAAGTGGAAGAAATTGAGGTGTGTAGTTGGAAGTAAAGTTGGATGTTTGACCAATATGATGAAGGTTTTGAAAGGTTTCAATGAGGTTGGTTTAAGGTTGAGATGTGTAGTTTGGAACGAAGGTGGAGGTTGAGGTTATTTTGTGATGAAGGAGGACTAGAAGGGAGTTGATCCAATTGAGCAAGGTGTAAGGCAAGAAGAGCACAAAGCTCATGGGCTTCTTTAAGTTCTTCAATGAACTTCAAGTGTTTGGAAGAAGGTGATGATGGTGGAGTGTGGTTGTTATGATGGATGAATGAACACTAATGATGCAAAAGGGCTATTTATAGTGTAAGAATGGTGTGGTTTAGGAAGGTAAATTTTGGAGGGTGGTTTAGAAAGGTGATGATGGTGGAGTATGGTTGTTATCTGGGATGGATGTTTGAACATGTAACATAGGAGTAACATGTGAGTTGGTAGGAGGTGGTGGTGATACTCTTGGTGGTGGAGACATTTGTGAGCTTGGGTAATTATGAGTGGATGAGGATGGTACATTGGTAGGTTGAATAAGATGTGAGGTGTTGTGAATGAGATTGGAATAATTGTTTAGGGATTGATCATGCTCTTCATATGAATCATATGGAAGAGATGAATGGGTATTTTTGGGAGTAAAGATGGGTGATTGGTTATTATGATGAGGTTTGTGAAAGGGTTCATTGGAATGAGCTTGAGGATTGGGAGTATAGTTGGGAACAAATGTGGGTGGAGGTGTTGGTTGTTTAGCCACATCATTTGTTGAGATGGACTTGTTTCGGGGGTTTGGTTTTCTTCTCCAAACGGGTTTTTCGGTTATCCTTGCTAACCTTGAGGATTTTGGCTTTGGTTTGATGGGAGATGGCATGATGAGATGATGGAAGATTATGAGGAATGGGAGTGATTATAGTGTAGGATTGATGGGATTAAGGAATGGATAAAATTTGTTGGATGGATTGGAAGTGAATTTTGGGAAGTGTAGGATGAAATGGGCTAAAAATTAGAAAAGGAGACAGCACTTTCGACCATCAGATGGCCGGTCCCCTTAAATAGGGGCCGGTCCCCTTAAACATTAAGGGGGCCGCCTTATGATTTAAGGGGGCCGCCCATCTGTAGGTTCCCAGATTACTGGAAATGGGTTTTTGGTAGAAAATTGTAGAAAGGGTTGTGTTTTTGGGTTTAGTTTCAAGCAAGTCCAACTCTTTGAGGCAATTAAGCATGTAATAGATATCTATGCAAAACATGTTAATTAAAGAGATTAAGCAAACAAGTAATTTCATCTAGCATGTAAACATACTCATCAAGCAAGTAATTTATATGGACTAGGAAACAATAAACTACACCAAGTATTTTCTAAATTATATGTAAGTGGGAAGATTAATGAACTATTTGAGGGATCCTAATGTGTGCCTATGTGCAATAAATGGGAACTTAAGATAGCATGAATTTCTAGACTTGTTACAAACAAAATGTTAATAGACAAACCATGGTCCGCTTGATTTGACTTAGTTCACTTATAAATGTCATGTACATAAGTATAGATGACAAATATGAGATCACCATGCATGATTTAAAGAAATGTTTTTAGCATTATTCAACAATGTTTGAAAGTGGGTTTTTATGTAGATGTGAAAGTTATTTGAATAAAATAGATTGGGTTTTATTTCAAAAAATGTGTTTATGAAGAATGGGTAAGAAAAAAAAATCCCAATCTTTGACTTTGATCGAAACAGAATTATGGACATAGATTAAGAAGAAAGGTGAGATAGTAAAACATGTTAATAGAAAAGTGAAATAGTCCTTAAAAAAATCATTTTTCCAAAATGTGAAGTTTCTGTATATTTTTAAAGATACTCGATTTTTGACAACAAATACAAAAAAATGGTTGTTTAAAAAAAATCTCATGCTCAAGGGAATTGGTTAAGGCTATTGTCACATGCTACCCTTTTCTACAAATCCTATGGTCATAAGGAAGTGATGACGAACTTCTATATGTTTGATGCGAGAGTGTTGAATGGGGTATAACCTAACATCTATAGCTCCTTTGTTGTCGCACACTTATCTAACTTGATGCCATAGTCTACGAGAGCTTGTTTCATCCATAGTTTTCTAACACGAGAAATCTAATCTTACTTCTATGTTAATGATTAATCCACTTAACTCATTTCACTTCATCACCATGAGTTTTCTAATAGTGGACATAGAAGATTTCCATTTTAAACGTTATAGCTTAAGAGGGCCAAAGGGAAAAGAACAAGTAATTCTAGGTTCTAAGTAGATTCATATAAGCTATTATGTGTATATATATATAACTAGGCATTATGAGCTAAATAGGCATGAAATAACTAGTCATTAATCTAAGCATATATTATAGCAATAAACTTAAAAGGAAAGCGTACCTTTTAGTCTTCAGTAGATTTTTCTTCAAACGCTTCAAGGTGTCATATTGACTTATGGAAGCCAACCATAGATGAGTTTCCGAATTATTCAATGAGTGACGATTTAGCCACTTGGTCCCCATTGTCCCATTTGTCCAAAATTATTTGAACCAAACATGGTTTGCATTTGCATGTATGGTGAAAGTATTCCACAAGGGTTCAAACTTGGTTGAAGTGAATAATTCCACATTGGGTGATTATTATTATTAGGAATGTTTTGTCTACTTTGATTTCTTCTAGGTTGAGGGGTTTTAGACCGAGGATGAGGATTATTTGGTCTAATTGGAGGTGGAGTTTTAGATCTTAATTTCGGTTTAGAAAATTCGGTTTTGGCTTTCAATGATGGTTTATAAAAACTTTTTACTTCCTCATCACTCGCAATAGGTATTTTTCTATCTTTTATAAGTATATACTTAGGTTTCGACTCTAATGGTTTTTGTTTACTAGATTGACATTCAAACTTTACATTTTTATTTTCACTAGTTGAAACATTATTTGAGTTGAATCCTAGACCGGTTTTATCTCCTGAAGTTCCTTGAACACTTATTATTTTCTTAAGTGAGTTACTACTATTTTTAAACTTGTCAAGTTTGGAAATTTCATCTTTAAGTTTTTCGTTTTCATTTTTGACCTCTAGACATGTTTTACATTCTATAAAAACTTCTTTTCCTTTTTCTAAATGTTGTAGTTTAATTTTTAATTCAAGTACTTCATTTTCTAATCGATTATTAATATGTTTTAGTGATTTATTTTTATCTATGACTTTTTGAACTAATTTGTGTCACAATTCGCATTTTCGGGTTTTTACTATGCACGGGATTGCATTATTTCAATTTACGTATGTTCATTTGTTCATTAAACGTTACCACTCAGTCATTACTACTAATATTATACTCAAATACTCCCGACTATGATCCTAATATATTTTCATGCTAATTCTAATGATATAAATTTTATATTATTAATTTACCCGGTGTTTTGAAACCGTTTGCTATATTTTCCGGAAAACGCTTATAACGACGTCGGATTACGATATTTCATCACGATCATTATTTTAACACCCGATTCTTGTCACAAATGTGAATTTACAATTTTTACAACTTCGTCGTATTTTATTTCAACTCGTCACGATTTATTTCTAGTTAATCCGGTACCCGATAACACCAAATGTATACACTAAAACAACTAAGACTTATCCTAATTGTCTAATAAGCCATTGTTTTCATCTTATCCTATTCCAAAAACACATGTGCCGCCCCCTTATTACATTAGCCTAATAAACCAAAATCCATTTAATGCTTAAATGTTACTTAGTTAGATTTTATTTCCTTAACATAACTCATACATGTATATTTTCACTAGCAAAAAGAAAATCAAACACTCTCTCCCTGTTGCTCTCTATATCCCACGGCAAGAAGAAGACCAAGAAGAAGAACCATAATTTTTTTTTTTTAGTTCAAGTGTTATAAAAGCTCCATTTATCTTCCTTGTTAGAGTTTTGCAATAAAAACTCCAAGGTTGTGATCCTTTTTCATCCAAACTCATTTAATCTTCAAGTAAGCTTCAAGAACATTTTTGATCATTTCATACTTCATTTTATTCATGTATTGTTGATCTTCAAGTTATTTTTAGCATCTAGTCATGCAAAAGTCATGTTACCCATACCACTTTACTTATTCTTTTCTAAAAACACTAGATCTGTACGTTTTATTAACATCCTCGCGAAGCCCATCATTTTTGGTGATGTTTAGGACCCATGACACCCTGAGAAGGTGTATGGTAGGATTTGTGTATTTGTGGAGTTGTTTTGAAGTAGTTTGATCAAGCCGCGAACCAAGAAAATGAGTTTCTAACGTATATATATACCTACTGTCCCGAAAATGTAAATCTGGAAAAATCAGTAAACATGGCGTTATTTTGGCCTAAATATTCAGAAAATACACCCAAAAACGAAAACGTGGGCGCTTGAATCACTAAAAAACCGAGTTATAACGAAGGAGATATGATTTTTTAAAGTTAGAAGACAAAAACTATTATTTTCAGAAAATGCATGCTGATTGCCGAACTTCAAGGGACAAAACGAGGCGTTAGACGTGATCTAGGAGGGCCGAGCTACTGAAAATATGTTAGTTCATATTATGACGAACGCGTGGATATAAAGAAAGTTGAAAACGGACTTGTAATGACCGAGATATGAATTTTTGAAAAGCCGACGAACTATACTTATTTTGACAGCATTACAACACATATATTTTCTAAGTGTAAAACTAGCAAGTCACTAAGTTCATGGCCGATTTTCTATATGATCGAGGCGCGTATGATCAAAATTCAAATGAGACGACATGAAGATTATGTTACAAGGATTTCAAAAACGTCAAGTTCTATTCCTAACTCTTAACGTACAATATTTTGCGACTAGTTTTGCGAGGCCGTTTGGTCATATTTTCACAAGTTGTAAAAAGGGTTATTTTACGACGAAACTATTTTATTTGGCGATAAAACATCAAACAAGGATCGTGGAGTGCCGTTTCAACATATTTACACGAAAAGTAGTTCATAACTTGCGGAGACGTCAAAAATGTAGTTTTCGACGATAAACATTATTTTCAAAACTAACGAGTGGTATCGTTAACATACGTATTTGCATGTGTAGCATTGTATCATTGCGTACGCTAGATCATATCATTCATAATAGGTCGCGGTTAGAGATCGAGCCTCATTTCATCTTATCCATTATTATCATTGTTGCTATCGCATCAGGTGAGTTTCATAGCCCCTACTTTACACGTTTTGAACTACTTTGGGGGAGATACATGCTTAAACTGCTTGCTTACATACATGATTGTGTTCAACTTATTTGCGTTATTCTTGAAAGCAACTCGCGGACCTAAGTATCGAACACTTGGGGTAGCCGTACAGAACGTATCACGGACCTAAGTATCTAACACTTGGGATAGCCGTACAGAACATATCACGGACCTAAGTATCTAACACTTGGGGGAGCCGTACAGAACATATCACGGACCTAAGTATCTATCACTTGGGGTAGCCGAACATAAGTCTCCTAGTGAGCAACATAAGTCTCCTAGTGAGCAGCATAAGGTCTACTAGTGTTATAGAACGCACCTCGTATACGCACATGTCTTACTCAAGCTATATTTTAGCAGTGGGTTGTAAACACACAGGTTGCAAGTTTTGTTATGGGCGGGATTTGCAACTGAGTGGATTTACAATGCCTTTGCTGTGGAAACATTCTCGAAGAACTTTTCAACTTATTTGTAACAAACTCTATGAACTCACCAACCTCGTGTTGACACTTTAGCATGTATTTTCAGGAACTAAGCAATAGCACGCTACTGGAGGCTTTTGGCAGGGCATGGCATGTTCATAGAAGACTCTGATAAAACATTTGGGACCGCTTAACTTATTTTATGGGCCTATTTCCGCACCACTTTTCATAATGTAAATTTAACACTTCTGATTTCTCAAATATATTCTAAATGATTGTGAAAAACCGTTCTTTGTACATGCGTTGCGATACCAATTGAGTTGCACCCCAGCGACACGTAAGCTTCCGCTGGACCCGATTTTGGGGGTGTGACAGATTGGTATCAGAGCCTAGGCTATAGAGAATTGGGTAATTTTAAAACCTAAACTATAGCTACTTTTACGAAAACTTAACCCTATGACCGCCACGTGCCTGCCTGCCAAGCTGATGCCTCATTTGTGGTTTGTTGCTGACATATTTAATGAGATTTATATCTTATTGCCAGATAGATTATACTCACTTACTCTCGTTGATTACTATAATTGTATTCCATATAAGTATGCTTACATATCATGCAGGTCGCAGCGTTACCCCTTTTCCTTACGTAGTTTCATCTTTCGACCTCAAGCCTGATCACCTGCCTTAGTCTTTTGAACCACCCTTTACATGTGAAGGACATAGTATTATTATAACTAAGCTGAGTATTCCAAAATTCATTGAACCTCGGTGGAATATAGACTGGTCATCTATATTCGACCCGGGACAGTGGGACATAGCCTGACCACCTATGTTCGACTCAGAGATGAATTTTGCAATACTGAGAGTAGTTATAATGGAATTATGTCCGGATTGATTTGATCGGTGTAAGCAATTCCATAATCGAGCCAAATTTTCAAAAGACCTCCTTCAAACCACTTGTTCCCAGTTTGATCTAAGTGACAGTTCTTGTTTGATGAGTTGCGAGGATCAAACTGGAATCAAGTTGTTACTCAAACCAATTTAGCCTAATCCCATGACAGTTCTTGTTTGATGAGTTGTGGGATTAAGTAAAAATCGGTTACCTAGAGGTCTTTTGAAGGCTATGCTCGATCATGGGAAAGTTTACCCCCATCAAACCCGACCATGAGAACGTACGTACGTAGAACGAGCGAGCTGAATTCAGGGACTGAATTCCTTTAACGGGTGGAGACTGTCACAATTCGCATTTTCGGGTCTTTACTATGCACGGGATTGCATTATTTCAATTTACGTATGTTCATTTGTTCATTAAACGTTACCACTCAGTCATTACTACTAATATTATACTCAAATACTCCCGACTATGATCCTAATATATTTTCATGCTAATTCTAATGATATAAAATTTATATTATTAATTTACCCGGTGTTTTGAAACCGTTTGCTATATTTTCCGGAAAACGCTTATAACGACGTCGGATTACGATATTTCATCACGATCATTATTTTAACACCCGATTCTTGTCACAAATGTGAATTTACAATTTTTACAACTTCGTCGTATTTTATTTCAACTCGTCACGATTTATTTCTAGTTAACCCGGTACCCGATAACACCAAATGTATACACTAAAACAACTAAGACTTATCCTAATTGTCTAATAAGCCATTGTTTTCATCTTATCCTATTCCAAAAACACATGTGCCGCCCCTTTATTACATTAGCCTAATAAACCAAAATCCATTTAATGCTTAAATGTTACTTAGTGATATTTTATTTCCTTAACATAACTCATACATGTATATTTTCACTAGCAAAAAGAAAATCAAACACTCTCTCCCTGTTGCTCTCTATATCCCACGGCAAGAAGAAGACCAAGAAGAAGAACCATAATTTTTTTTTTTAGTTCAAGTGTTATAAAAGCTCCATTTATCTTCCTTGTTAGAGTTTTGCAATAAAAACTCCAAGGTTGTGATCCTTTTTCATCCAAACTCATTTAATCTTCAAGTAAGCTTCAAGAACATTTTTGATCATTTCATACTTCATTTTATTCATGTATTGTTGATCTTCAAGTTATTTTTAGCATCTAGTCATGCAAAAGTCATGTTACCCATACCACTTTACTTATTCTTTTCTAAAAACACTAGATCTGTACGTTTTATTAACATCCTCGCGAAGCCCATCATTTTTGGTGATGTTTAGGACCCATGACACCCTGAGAAGGTGTATGGTAGGATTTGTGTATTTGTGGAGTTGTTTTGAAGTAGTTTGATCAAGCCGCGAACCAAGAAAATGAGTTTCTAACGTATATATATACCTACTGTCCCGAAAATGTAAATCTGGAAAAAATCAGTAAACATGGCGTTATTTTGGCCTAAATATTCAGAAAATACACTCAAAAACGAAAACGTGGGCGCTTGAATCACTAAAAACCGAGTTATAACGAAGGAGATATGATTTTTTAAAGTTAGAAGACAAAAACTATTATTTTCAGAAAATGCATGCTGATTGCCGAACTTCAAGGGACAAAACGAGGCGTTAGACGTGATCTAGGAGGGCCGAGCTACTGAAAATATGTTTTACAACACATATATTTTCTAAGTGTAAAACTAGCAAGTCACTATTTTGCGAATATCTCCGAAAACAACCATTATAAGAAAATATTTCTAAGTATAGAAATTGTTTTACAAGACACTATATTGATAGCCGATTTTCTATATGATCGAGGCGCGTATGATCAAAAGTCAAAAGAGACGACATTGAGATTATGTTACAAGGATTTCAAAAACGTCAAGTTCTATTCCTAACTCTTAACGTACAATATTTTGCGACTAGTTTTGCGAGGCCGTTTGGTCATATTTTCACAAGTTGTAAAAAGGGTTATTTTGCGACGAAACTATTTTATTTGGCGATAAAACATCAAACAAGGATCGTGGAGTGCCGTTTCAACATATTTACACGAAAAGTAGTTCATAACTTGCCGAGACGTCAAAAATGTAGTTTTCGACGATAAACATTATTTTCAAAACTAACGAGTGGTATCGTTAACATACGTATTTGCATGTGTAGCATTGTATCATTGCTTACGCTAGATCATATCATTCATAATAGGTCGCGGTTAGAGATCGAGCCTCATTTCATCTGATCCATTATTATCATTGTTGCTATCGCATCAGGTGAGTTTCATAGCCCCTACTTTACACGTTTTGAACTACTTTGGGGGAGATACATGCTTAAACTGCTTGCTTACATACATGATTGTGTTAAACTTATTTGCGTTATTCTTGAAAGCAACTCGCGGACCTAAGTATCGAACACTTGGGGTAGCCGTACAGAACATATCACGGACCTAAGTATCTAACACTTGGGGTAGCCGTACAGAACATATCACGGACCTAAGTATCTAACACTTGGGGGAGCCGTACAGAACATATCACGGACCTAAGTATCTATCACTTGGGGTAGCCGAACATAAGTCTCCTTGTGAGCAACATAAGTCTCCTAGTGAGCAGCATAAGGTCTACTAGTGTTATAGAACGCACCTCGTATACGCACATGTCTTACTCAAGCTATATTTTAGCAGTGAGTTGTAAACACACAGGTTGAAAGTTTTGTTATGGGCGGGATTTGCAACTGAGTGGATTTACAATGCCTTTGCTGTGGAAACATTCTCGAAGAACTTTTCAACTTATTTGTAACAAACTCTATGAACTCACCAACCTCGTGTTGACACTTTAGCATGTATTTTCAGGAACTAAGCAATAGCACGCTACTGGAGGCTTTTGGCAGGGCATGGCATGGTCATAGAAGACTCTGATAAAACATTTGGGACCGCTTAACTTATTTTATGGGCCTATTTCCGCACCACTTTTCATAATGTAAATTTAACACTTCTGATTTCTCAAATATATTCTAAATGATTGTGAAAAACCATTCTTTGTACATGCGTTGCGATACCAATTGAGTTGCACCCCAGCGACACGTAAGCTTCCGCTGGACCCGATTTTGGGGGTGTGACAATTTGCATAACCTATTATATTCAATATCTAGGTCTTTTTCATCTAATGATTGATTTTTGTCACTAAAGTATTCGGTTTTGGAAAGTACCTCATTTGATGTCTTTGCCATAAGACATTTTTCGTCGTTTGCTTTGTCCGCTTCGTCTTTGTCGCTATCACTCCATGCTCCGCTAACAAAGGCGCTTTGGTAATCATAACCCGGTGGCTTTGGACATTCGCCAATGAGATGGTTTTGGCTTCCACATCTAAAACACTTTCTTTTCCCGTAGTTATCATTCCTATTTCTTTGAAGCGATCTTCTTTCATCTCGTGGTTGTCTTGTGAATCTTCCTCTTCTCTTGAAAAATTTATTGAATTCTCTTACGGCCATCGCATATTCTTCATCTTCACTATCGTCACTCGAATCGTCATCATCACTAAGTTCCTTTTTGGCTTTTAGCGCAAATGATTTGATTTGATCTTTCTGGCTCTTGACCATTTCCGAGTCTCTCTTTATAATTTCTTCGTGGACCTTTAAGTTTCCGATAAGTTCAACAAGCGATAGCGTCATCAAGTTCTTCGATTCTTCAATAGCCGTGACCTTCGCGCGCCATTTTAGATGTAATGCCCTAAGAAATTTCCTTACACAATTTTTGCTAGAAAAAGTCTCATCAAGTGCTTTTAAACTTGTGATAATAATGTTAAATTTAACAAAAGCATTATCTATTGATTCCTCTTTCGGAATCGTAAATTGTTCATATTGTTGAACAAGAAGATCTATTTTATTATCTTTGACTTGACTATTACCTTGGTGAGTTATTATTAAGGAGTTCCAAATTTCTTTTGCGGTTTCACATATAAAGATCCTTTCGTATTCTTTACGTGGTAACGCATTATAAATAACCATTTTTGCCTCATTATTTTTAGCTAGTTTCTTTTTCAAATCATCATTTTGTTTTTCAAAAGGTACAATTTCATCTCTTTTAGTTAAAGGATTATTTTGAATAGGGGGAAAATCACCATAGGTAATAACATGCCAAAGATCAAGATCTTTTGATTTCACATAAGTTTCGAATATATTTTTCCAATAAAGAAAACCATCACTTTCAAATAGCGGTGGTCTTTGCATAGATTGCCCTTCTAAATATTTTTCCGATTCCATAGATCGATTCAAGTTTTAAAATACAGTTTATTTTAAAAATCTTGTTTGACGTGGCTCTTGATACCAATTGTGGAAAACTAGAAGGGGGGTTGAATAGTTTTACGTCTTTTTAATTTTATTATGAAAACTTTGTTTACTTTTAAAACTTAGATTCGAATTTATGTGAACTCAACTCTTGAACAATATGAACAAATATAAGTAAATCTAAATGAACAATGCAAGTAAAGTAATGAAATGAAATGAAAGATAAAGATGGAAAGATCTAACCGCGAGACAAGAGATTTATAGTGGTTCGGCTACAAGGACACCTTCCTTGCCCTACTCCACTCCCCGAGCACCTAACTCGAGAGTTTTCTTCACTATGTCAACAAGCTCCCTTATGGCGGAGAAAACCTTACACAACTTTTGCTTACACCGGTTTAACGACACAAAGCTAAATGTCAGGTTCTAATCGTAGCTAGAACCAATCTCACAACTTCTACACAACTTCTTCACAACTTATTCACAACTTCTTCACACCTTATTCACAACTTCTTCACACCTTCTTCACAACTTCTTCACACCGGCTTCACAACTACTTCACAACCTAGCACTACTTATGTACTCTTCTACTTCTTCACACCTTCACTACTTACACACCTTAACTTCTTCACAACTTCACTACTTACACACTAATCTAGCCTAAGCAATTATGCTCACACCTATCTAACAAATATACACAAATGAATGAATGATTATACAAACAACTTAGGTAGCAAGATGATACTAAGTTGCAATACTTCTTCTCTAGTTGTTGAAGGAGTATTCTTCTTTTGCACTTGAATGGTAGAAGCTTGGATCACTTGGAAACCAATGCTTAAGAATATATGATCAAAGGATTTAGAAAGGATTTGGAAGGATAAGAAGAGATTTAGAACAGAAGGTTTTGGGGTGCAAAAGGTGAGGAAAAAGTCCAGGGAAAGTCCAGTATTTATAGGCAAATCTGGACAGCTGGAGGAGCGGGGCGGTCCCCTTAAAATTAAGGGGGCCGCCTTGTATATTTAAGGGGGCCGCCCATCTGACCGTTGCCCAAATTTGTCTTTTTGTGGGGAAGGTTTTTCTGGAACATTTTTACCATTTTTGGTTGAAAATTTGAATTCATAATTTTATAAAAGATTAAACATTTTTATTTAATACGAAAAATGATTTTCTAAAAGATATAAAATGTTTTGGGTCATTTTATAAAAAATCTAGTGATTAAGAAAATGTTCCTTTGATCATATAATGCATTAAGCATTTGTTCATTCATACCTTAAGTGATTAAGTTGTAGAAATGAATATTTCCAACTAAATACTTGTTTACTTAATAAGTTTATGTTTGATGAGTTTACATTTTGTAATCATCAAAACATAGAGATATGAATAAGTATTGATAATGTTTTTAGGCATTATTTATATCAACAGTCTCCATTATCCTTTTAGTTCGTCTGTTATACACCCTGAATCCCCTCGAGTTTTCTGAATAACCAATGAAGATTCCAATATCACCCTTAGCTTTCAACTTCCCCAGATCTTCTCTGTCGTTTGTTGGATAGCACAAAGCGCCAAATACATGAAGGTAAGTGATATCGGGTTTTCTGTTGTTCACTAGCTCATATGGGGTTTTATTAAATCTTTGATGGATTAGGGATCGGTTCTGAGTGAAACAAGCAGTGGCAACAGCATCAGCCATAAGAATAGTGGTGCACTAGAATAAATCAGCATCGTGCGAGCAGCTTCCACAAGAGTTCTATTTCTTCTTTCAACTACCTCATTCTGTTGTGGAGTTCTACCAACAGATGTCTGGTGACTGATTTCTTCAAAGTAAGTCTGTAACTCCTGATTAGTGAATTCTGTGCCATTATCTGTTCTTACAATCCTTACTGGAGCTTGAAGTAGAACTTGAATTCGCTTCAGAAAGGTGATGATGATGCCTGGTGCTTCATCTTTTGACCTCAGAAACTTTACCCATGTATATTTTGAATAGTCATCGACAATAACAAGAATATACTTCTTCCCATTAATGCTTTGTTAGGATCTCTGGGAAATAAGAGTTTCTCAGTGATGGGAGGATTGTTGGGATCTGAGAAATAAGGAATTTCTCATTGCTGCCGATAGTGAAGCTGGTTCCTGCCGATAGTGTTGCATTGCTGCTGCGGTTGGTTCCTGCCGATAGTGTTTATTGCTGCGGATAGTTATTGTTTGTT
The DNA here is from genome assembly GCA_021014915.2 of Artemisia tridentata subsp. tridentata. Lineage (NCBI taxonomy): Eukaryota > Viridiplantae > Streptophyta > Magnoliopsida > Asterales > Asteraceae > Artemisia > Artemisia tridentata. The sequence continues at coordinate 237,925,604 of CP139508.1, forward strand.
ATCCGTAGGTTTAGAAAGTTTGTTAGATTTATTTTTAGAAGAGATCTAATTTATCTCTTCACACGTTTTCTTGTAAGACGGGTTAGGGTTAGGGTTTCTTATCATTATAAAAGAAACATCCCGTCCATGAGTTTAATGGACCTTTAACAATTTCAATATTCAATAACACAATTCTTAGTTCATAGTCTGATCCATAGAGGATCATTGTCCTTTATAGTTTTCTTCTTTATTATACTTGTTGTTTAGTTTCCGCATAAACACTTGTATTCTATACAGAGGTTCTTGTTTAACCAAGCTCAATCAAGCTCGAAGTACTCGATCCTACAAGTGGTATCAGAGACTGGTGAGGATCTCTGATAAAGAAGGAAACATTGTTGAAGTATCTCTCTTGAATCTTTTCACAATGTCGCTATCAGGTGATAGATTTGAAATGTGTGCAAGGAAGATTAGGAGTTTGTTCCATAATAAGTCTATGGAAATGCTGACTGATAAAGATGAATCCTATGAAGCAAAAGAAAATTTGGAAGAATATGCTCTGTTGGGATTCCCATCTCAGGTACAAAGATGTAATCCTGCTTGTCAAGAATTATACTCAACTCTTAATAATGAATATGATGACATGAAATCCAAGTATAATGAATACTTTATTAAGGTACAAGCTTATGACAATGCAGTTAAAACATTAGAAAAACAAAAAGTTTGGTACCAAAATAATCAGTTAGCTTATGAAGAAAAGATAAGGGTTTTAGAGAGGGACTTGAAAAACACCACTAATGAACTTAAATATTCTGAGTCTCAAAAAGCTAAGGTGGTGTTAGAGAAACAGGATTTGCAGACTAAACTAGATAATACCTTGGCTAGGTTTGATAAATGGAAAGATTCATCTAAAAACCTAAACAAGTTAGTCGATAGTTCTATGTCTACAAAAACTAAAAGAGGTTTAGGTTATGGTAACCTGATAGGGCCAAATCAATTTTATGACCCTAATGAGTATAGTGTTTTTAACCCTGAACCTGTAGACTACCAAATACCTGTTAAGTATGTGAAAGAAGGAGGAATGAATGTTGTTCCTCCACCTATCAGAGGAGTCTTTAAGCCTGTCCCTATTCATTCAGACTCTTGTTCCACAAGTGACAAGTCCTCAGAATCAGAGTCTAAAGACTTTGTTTCATGTGACTCAAGTGAAAAGTCAACCACACCCAAATATCATAAGCCCTCAAGTTCAACTGATGATAAATCTGCTTCTAAATCAGTCTTTTCAGACAACAGCTCAATTAATTCTGTTAAAAGCAAATGTGTCTCTAGTTCCACTAGTGATAATGGTGTCTACATTAAGAAAAGTTGTAGTAAGAATAAGTCTGTTAGGAAGAAGACATGTTTTGTGTGTGGTAGTCAATATCATCTTATTAAAGATTGTGATTATCATGAGAAAAGAATGAATGGTGAGCAACAACAGACCAGATCATTGTGGAAAAATGTTAAACAAATACCACCATATGTTCCACAAGCAGCAAGAATGAACTTTTATAGGGGTCCCTTTCCTGCTGATAGACCTATTCCTGCTGGTACCTCTGTTTCTGCTGATATTCAGGGAACCATTCCTGCTGGTTCCTCTTCATATATTCATAGGGATTTCAGGCCTGCCTATTATAATCAAATCTTTGGAGGGGGAATGGCTTATTCTTCATGGTATTCTTGGTAATTGTCAAGTTTGGCTAATCATGTTGTTGTAATTGTGTTTGCTGGTTTGAGGGGTGGCATTAGCCTAAGGGGAGGTTAATGCCTGTAGTTTTGTCTTGTTTTTCATTCATTTATGTTTATGTTTTGTGTTTCTCTAATTTTGTTTTGCAGGTTTTTAGTGTTTTTTTGTTAGCTAACTTTGTTTTGCAGCTTCTCAATGCTTGGAATTGAATCTAAAAGACAGTAATTTTCATTCATCATGATTAAAGATCAGTACATTCAGCTACAAGTTTCAAAAGCTTCTTATCAGCATTATTTAAACATCATACCAACCTTCAAACATCAATCTACCTAAACCCTACCACCTATTCCATCTTCCCTTTACCCTTACCCATATTATCAGGCATGAACCTCCTTCCTCTCTGAAGACTGATTTCTTCATACACATGGGGGACTGGAAGTGCCAACACCACTGGGAGTGGCTGTCTTGGTTCAGGGGCTGGAGTTGAAGAGCTTGAGGTAGCTTGCCTCTGATGTGTTCTAGGGCGTAACCTTGCAGTTGTTTGACTTGGCTGTGGAGTAGAGTGGCTTGTTGGTGGAATTGACTGGCTTGGCTTAGGAGTTGGTCTGATGGGATTCTTTCTTTGTCTTGGATCTTGGCCTTCACGTTGTCGATTGTCTCGACTTCGAGGGTTAGGTTTTTCACGACTAGACCCTTCTTGAAGATTAGCATTGCCTTTTGGTACCGGTACTTTATAGAAGGCTGCAGTTGTCCTTTCCATCTCTTCAGTGAGCAGAGCAACAGTATTCTTCATCTGTTCTCTTAGCTTATCAGTAATGGGAAAATTGGGAGGATAGGTCTCCCATTCACCCTGACAATAAGTCAAAGACTTCAACTCTGATAGTCCTTCATCATCAGAGCTTGAGTACTCAAATGACGAAGGGGTAGATGGAAGAGGATCAGATGAATATGAATCCTCCTCAACCTTGCCCTTACCTTTATGTTGAGAGGATGATGCTGTTTTGGGAAAGTAGTTTTTCCACCCTGAGTCACTGGAGGAGGAAGAATCTGATGAGATTTCAATTATTGGATTTTTAGATGAACTCATGATTTTGAAGATTTTTGGTTTGGTTTGTGATAATAAAGTTATGTGATTTGAGGGTTATATAATGATATGGAGATTAGTGCAAATTTATTGGTGGTTGGTATTGAGATTTAATTCGGGTAAGTTATTCTTAATGACTAAGTTCGGAAGGTTGACTTTGGTCAAACCACCTCGTTGCTGCCGATTGGTCAAACCTCTTATTGCTGCCGATTGACCAAGTATTGCTGCCGATTGGTCAAACCTTCTTAAGTCGATTGGTCAATGTTACGTGGGGAGAATTGCAGCAATTTAATGTGATATATTTAGCAACTTGATGCGCGTGATGTGTCGTTGCGGTTTAGCAGTTTTAATGCCTACTCAAGTTTTAAATTTATATTTAGCCGACTTATCAATAACACACACACTTAACGAGCAGTGTACCCGGTCAGTATGAAGATAATGGTAAGTAGAGTGTCGATCACTAAGAGTGGAACGTATAATCTCGTTAATCTAATCAGTATTTTAATATCCTAACGCAAGGGGGTTTCAGCCTGAGAGACTGGCACAGTTTGTTTGCAATTAAATAATAAAATAAACATATAGGCACGAATCAGCAAGTAGCACACACGTACACAGATAGATACTAGAGACAATAAGAGGGCTGTCCTTATGATTAAGTAGATTGTCACTTGTTTTATTGATAGCTTTATATGAAGTGTATGTAATTAACCCTTTCTCGTTGGTCCTATTCTCATCGGCGAGTAAACCCTTAATGACGACTTATGTCTAAAAGTTATTCCTAAGTGATCAATTTAGAAACAACCGTGGGAGCCACACCTTGTCCCGCAGTCGGGTGCCCGCAAGCCACTAATAAACACAGAGGTGGTCAATGCACTAATAAGTAGTAACCAAAGACATCAACATATAAACTTTAATTGATGGGAAAGCAAGTATTAAAGGGAGTGCAATCTTTCCGTTGTCACATTACACAAGCCACCAATCCTGATGAATTAAAGTTTGCTAAAACAATAAAACAAAACTACTTAATGAATTAAATACATGCAGCACCTTCTTACAGCTCTTGTATCTTCGATTTGGGTGTGTCTTGTGCTGCCTTCTTGACTGAATTCGTCCTTCTCTTCTGTTCGGTCTTTAGGTTTTCGAACTTCCGAATCTGTGGAACTCCTTAATGTGTCTGGTCTACGGGGTATTTATAGTTTGTGTCTGAGGGAAGATGCGGCGCATCTACTTAAGTAGATGCGGCGCATGTACTTAACTTCGCGTGGGGTCCAAGATTATAATATTCAGGAATATTCGTACACCGCCAGAAGATGCGGCGTAACTCTTTATTAGATGCGGCGCATGTCCTCTTGTATCTTGGATCGTATCTGGTGATATCTTGATAGAGATGCGGCGCATGTAGATAGTGAGATGCGGCGCATCTGGAGCAGAATTGACTTGATCTTGTCCATTTCAGTAGACTTCCACTTTATGTACGTTTTGCTCCATTATTAGTCCAAAATCGCCAAGTTTCACCAAATGCTTGTTTTTACCTGAGAATTACAAAAGTAAACGATTAAGTATCAATCCTCATACATAATATAGTAAAACAAGTCAAATTAATAGGATAAATGATAGTAATAAAATGTACTTATTTGAGTTCATCAAATATCCCCCCACTTGAACTTTACTTGTCCCCAAGTAAACCTTAGATTAAAACTTATGAAAATGTATCCTAAAAGATGTTAGGATTTATTTTTATATTTAAGCATGTATTCGTTCATTTCGTAATCACACAACTAAACACTTAACGAATTAGAAGTAAAATAAAATAAGTCGATAAAAGCAAATCTAATCGTTTAACTGTCCAGTCGCGACGAATATTCTATCATAGGCTTGGCAAGTATACACATCTCCACCACTAAAGCTAAGGAATAACAAGTCTAAAGCGGTAAAAAGGGTTTTTAGGCTTAAGGGTTAATTATTCTTATTTACACTATCGATCTCAAATTCCAGAAAAGGCGACAAAATCACAAATACATGATCGAATCCACGAACACGATACTTGCAATTGCTCAAATCCTTAACTCGAATAGGCTAAAGATAGGTCCAAACTTCACCAATAATAATATATCAAAAAGGGCGACAAAATCATAAATACATAGCCGAATCCACGACTACGATACTTAAGATTGCTCAAATCCCTAATCTCAATAAATCAAAGGTTTGGTTGGATAAAGAACAATACAGGGTATGGATAACATTTAGGATATAAATTGGTGTAAAAATAAAAATAAACAAAACAAATAAATTAAAATCCTAAGTGTGGTTAATCACTATCCCAACCATCCCATGAATAAGACTCATATCATTGAATAACTCACGCTTTAACACTTGAAACGCACGCTTTAGGTAGACACGAATTATACTCAACAAGATCTTAATCAAAGAATAAACTTTAATTGGCATTCCCATAACTGCCAATTCCCATTCAATCCATAGATATAGTACAACAAATAGTGGTGATATCGACCACTTACATAACTTTACATCGTTGGCTTAAAATAAACATCCAACTCTTTTTTCTTTCTTTTTTCTTTTCTCATTTTTTCGATTTTTTTTTTTTTTTTTTTTTTTTTTTTTTTTTTTTTTTTTTTTTTTTTTAAAGGAAACATAAACATAGATGTGTAAAATTTCACCACATCACTATAACTTTCTTTCCGGATAATTTTTATTCATACTTTTCATAACTTCAGAAATAACAGTAATAGTGAAAGTAGTAAACACACGAAAAATAAACTCCAAAATATACAATATTTACTTTCACTCCAATTGCATTGTGCAATTTCCCGACCTAACCATATATAATGAATTACGCACGCGAACACAGGTAATGTAAGGAAACACACTCTGCCTATAGCAATTAACCAACCACGGATTCTAATCTACAGGGTAGGCTAAGGTTTAAGGTGTAACGAAACATTTTAAACATAGGTGTAAGAAACGAAAGGAATGGCTCTGAATGTTTTTCTAGGGGTATCTTACTCTAAAAGTGAGAGTAACAAAAGGTTTTATACGGGGGTTAACTAACCAGTGTAGTTAGCTAATAACACATAACATATAAAGGCTTTTTGGGTGTAATCCTAGAACTTTACCAAGTTAGACAAGTCATTCCAATTAAATAAATAATACTCATTATGGTGGTCTCGAATAGTATACAAGCCAAGTTCTAAAGTTTACAAGTCACCGGCACACTCATAGATTTGTGAATTTTGGAAAATCACGATTTTTGAAAATAATGTCATGTGTGCAGTTATGCAACTTAGATCTTAAACAAAAACATGCTAAAAATTTTTAAGTTTGATATATTAAGCACATTTTAAGCATAATTTTTGAAAAAGTTTAGGACAAGTAAGTGTTAAGTGTTCTAATTCTCCTATCCCCCCACTTAAGTTAAACAACGTCCTCGTTGTTTGTATAAAAGGTTAAAAACTGGAAATAAAAGAATTAGAACGGAAAAACTCCCCTGATATTTGCTCGGTATGATCCTCCATTAGTATATGAGCAAAAATCATCTTTCTTGTGGATTAGAACGTTAAAGCTTCATGCTTGATGTATCCACAGGAAATTCAGGAAACTATAATACCACCAACACTTTAAAACACACCTAAGATAAGAAAGGTTCAACTTGCATAATACATTAGTAGTTAGGTAAAAATAAAACTTAAAAATTAAAACTGAAAATCATCAGGTCAGTCGATGCGCCGTATCCTATTGAAGAAGATACGCCGTATCGAGCCTGGAATAAATACGGATCAGAATAAAGATGCGCCGCATCCTTAACCAGGGATGCGCCGCATTAAAATAACTGATAAAAAGTTTTAAAGTCGAAAATAAAAATGCAGAAAAATAAAATAAGATATGACCATTGCAGAGGATGCGTCGCATCTCAGGACTGAGATGCGCCGTATCTTCGTGCGGCCTGGACTGACTCGACACAGAAAACAGAATAATAAAAGATAAATCTTCCGGGTTGTCTCCCGGCAAGCACTTGTCTTTATTCCAGAGTCTTCAAGTTAGACTCACGTTCAGCTCCTTAGTATCGATCATTGAAGGAGTCGGAAACATCACGCTCCTTCATCCCTAATTTAGTAATATTGAACACTCCTTGCTCGTCCTTAATTTCCACGCCGTTTTTCTTTAATATCTGTATAAACAAAGTCCTGTCCCTTTCGGGCAGAGATGACAAAATGATAGACGGGAAATTCTTATTATCATACAGGCACAAATAAGCAAGGTGGGGTGGTAGTTCAATAAACATATCATTATTCAAATTCGTTTTCTCAACTATTCTCCTACGTTTATTAATTACTACACAATCATACCACTCATCATCAGAATCACTAACGATATCGCGTCTAAGTTCGGTAGGTACATTAAGGTCAATGAATTCCTCAAAGTCTTCATGATTAGGATTAGTTGAGTTGTTTTGAATCAATGTTGCTCCCATAAGTCTAGCTTCAAGATCGAGGTCCATACGCTCTCTTAATCCTAGCATATAAACACTTCTAATTATGCTTTTAACCGGATCTTGGCACTTATAGACTAGTTTATTATTCCCTACCCTTAATGAAATTTTTCTCTTAAACACATCAATCTTAGCATGGGCAGTAGACAAGAAAGGTCTTCCGAGGATTAAAGGAATCTTAACATCCTCGGGCATGTCTAGTATAATAAAGTCTACGGGAAAAATAAACTGCTCAATTTTAACTAGCACATTATTAGCAATCCCTTCAGGTCGTTTTACTGTTTTATCAGCCAATTCAATAAGTAATTTAGTTGGTGCTAATTTTCCTAGTCCTAGGGTAGCGAATGTCTTAAGAGGCATAACACTAACACTAGCTCCTAAGTCAGCCAACACATTATTGAAAGATATATTATTAATAGAACAAGGTAGAGTAAAACTTCCTGGGTCTCTTTCTTTATGAGGCAAGGCATTTGAATCGGTTGCAGGGCTCTCTTCTTTCATTGTTGCCTTGATTTCCTCTTCAATCTTTGTCTTTTCTTTTAGTAGTCTCCTTAAGCTGATTGAAGAATTAAAGAAAAATTTGGGTCTTGCACCATCATTACCATTCATCGATCTTCTAGGTATATTAGGAGTGACTTCTTCAGTAGTGCTTATGGCCTTGACATGATCCCTTGGGTTGGTTTCAGTTGAGCTCGGTAAACTTCCATATCCCCTTTCTTGAAGAACTTTGCTCATTTGACCAATTTGTTGTTCCAATGCTTTGATCGAAGCTCCTTGATTTCTTGTAGTAGTGTCCGTTGAAGCTCGAATTTCCTTGATCATAGCAGTATTCTCTTCATGTCTTTTAGCAGCATCGGCCATAATTTGTTTTAAAGTATCATCTAAAGTCTGCCTCCTCTCTTGATAAGCGGGATTGAAGTTGTTCTTTTGATAGAATCCCGGACTAGCTTCCCTAAATCTTGCTGAAGGTCGGAATGGTTGTCCAAATTGGGTGTAATAAGCTTCTTCAAACGTCTCACTTTCATTCTTGCTCGGGCAATCCTTAGTGTAGTGAGGTCCTTCACACGTTTCACATCCAACTTGGGCAGCATATGCTCTTTCATCGCGCTTCTTCATTTCTCTACCGATTTTATCCAATTGAGCTTGAATAGCAGCAATCCCGTCAAAATTAGTGCTGCTCTTAGATCTAGTAGAGGTCCCATCGTGCCATTTCTGAGAATGATCAGCAGCTTCTTGGATTGCTTTCCTAGCATTAGTTGCACTCATCTGAGGTACAGCTCCCTTAGCATCCAAAATCTGTCTTGTAGGCACGTCCAATCCCTGATAAAACAATATTATTTCCTGCATAGGGGTTAGATAGTGTTGAGGACATTTTATCAATAAATCTTTAAATCGTTCCCAAGCTTGATAAAGAGTTTCATCAGGCTCTTGCTTGAAACTATTGATAGCCTCCATCTTCTTAGCAGTCTTAGCAGGTGGACAATATCTCTTCAGGAATTTGCTTTTCAAACCTTCCCACGTAGTGATTGAACTAGCAGGTTCATTCCTTAGCCACTTGTTAGCAGCTCCTTTTAGTGAGATTGGGAAGATTCTTAGCATGAGTTGATCGGTATTGACACTTTCTGTAGTAAACAAATCTGCAATCTCCAGGACTTTTTCAACATGCTCATTAGCATCCTCTTGTTCCGTCCCACTGAAAGCATTCTCTCTGAGCTCTTTGAGAAACTGACCTTTCAACTCAAATTTTGACTTGTCATCAAACTTAGGTCTAGCAACTCCTGAAGTGTAATCAGCACGGGTATTGTTCATGTATTCCTCCATAGTAGTGTTTTCGCCCATTGTTTCAGTTTCAACTTCCTCTTTTTCTTCAGAAAAATAATCAAGCTCGAGTGAACTTGAAAGATCAAAGCTTCTTGTGTTGAAAAGCCTTTTAAGCGAATGTAGGGCTCGTTCAGGATCTTCGAAAGGTTGAATTAAGTTCTTAGTCGAACTCCTGGTCATGCACTTCCTGAAATCAATCACAAAAGCATCAGTAGGGTATGCCCAAGAAAGTAGTATATCAGAAAATCAACAACGAAAACGGAATACGAAAAATTTAAAGTTACTGATATCTGCAGACGATGCGCCGTATCCAAAAGTTGGATACGCCGTATCTTATAATCGTTAAAATTAAATCAGACTTTATCCAGAAAATAGATACGCCGCTTAGAATTTATGAATGCGCCGTATCGAATTAATTAATCAAAAATCAATTTATCTAATTAAAATTAAATGCGTCGTATTAATGAAAGTTAATGCGCCGTATTTTCGTTACGTTTAAAAATAAAAGATTTTTTGATTCAGTAAGATGCGCCGTATCGACGGAAATCGATACGCCGTATTTGTTTAATAATTCGCAAACTGTTTTTAATTAAAATAATAGATACGCCGTATCTTCAAAAGAAGATGCGTCGTATGGCGTTAACGTTTTAGAAAAGTTTTTATCAAAAACAGATACGCCGTATCTACAAAAGCAGATGCGTCGTATTACTTTATCGCTTAGAAAAATTTTCTTATTAAAAACAGATACGCCGTATCTTGGGGAAAAGATGCGTCGTATCGAATTAATTAAACGCGTTGTATATAAAAAAATTAAACGCAATACGCCGTATCTGAGAGATCAGATGCGCCGTATCGTTTGATTTAGCACAGTACAACGATAGCAGAACAGAAAAATACGAAAAATAAAAATAAAAATTAAACACACGAAACAAAAATAAAACACACAAAAATAAAAACAAAAGCAAACAAATAACACACAATACAACAAATATGCAAAATAGTACAATGATGCAATTAATCTAATAAAAAGAAAAAAAACTAATTAAAATACTAATCAAATTAACAGAAAATAACAATTCACTCCCCGGCAGCGGCGCCAAAAACTTGATGCGCGTGATGTGTCGTTGCGGTTTAGCAGTTTTAATGCCTACTCAAGTTTTAAATTTATATTTAGCCGACTTATCAATAACACACACACTTAACGAGCAGTGTACCCGGTCAGTATGAAGATAATGGTAAGTAGAGTGTCGATCACTAAGAGTGGAACGTATAATCTCGTTAATCTAATCAGTATTTTAATATCCTAACGCAAGGGGGTTTCAGCCTGAGAGACTGGCACAGTTTGTTTGCAATTAAATAATAAAATAAACATATAGGCACGAATCAGCAAGTAGCACACACGTACACAGATAGATACTAGAGACAATAAGAGGGCTGTCCTTATGATTAAGTAGATTGTCACTTGTTTTATTGATAGCTTTATATGAAGTGTATGTAATTAACCCTTTCTCGTTGGTCCTATTCTCATCGGCGAGTAAACCCTTAATGACGACTTATGTCTAAAAGTTATTCCTAAGTGATCAATTTAGAAACAACCGTGGGAGCCACACCTTGTCCCGCAGTCGGGTGCCCGCAAGCCACTAATAAACACAGAGGTGGTCAATGCACTAATAAGTAGTAACCAAAGACATCAACATATAAACTTTAATTGATGGGAAAGCAAGTATTAAAGGGAGTGCAATCTTTCCGTTGTCACATTACACAAGCCACCAATCCTGATGAATTAAAGTTTGCTAAAACAATAAAACAAAACTACTTAATGAATTAAATACATGCAGCACCTTCTTACAGCTCTTGTATCTTCGATTTGGGTGTGTCTTGTGCTGCCTTCTTGACTGAATTCGTCCTTCTCTTCTGTTCGGTCTTTAGGTTTTCGAACTTCCGAATCTGTGGAACTCCTTAATGTGTCTGGTCTACGGGGTATTTATAGTTTGTGTCTGAGGGAAGATGCGGCGCATCTACTTAAGTAGATGCGGCGCATGTACTTAACTTCGCGTGGGGTCCAAGATTATAATATTCAGGAATATTCGTACACCGCCAGAAGATGCGGCGTAACTCTTTATTAGATGCGGCGCATGTCCTCTTGTATCTTGGATCGTATCTGGTGATATCTTGATAGAGATGCGGCGCATGTAGATAGTGAGATGCGGCGCATCTGGAGCAGAATTGACTTGATCTTGTCCATTTCAGTAGACTTCCACTTTATGTACGTTTTGCTCCATTATTAGTCCAAAATCGCCAAGTTTCACCAAATGCTTGTTTTTACCTGAGAATTACAAAAGTAAACGATTAAGTATCAATCCTCATACATAATATAGTAAAACAAGTCAAATTAATAGGATAAATGATAGTAATAAAATGTACTTATTTGAGTTCATCACAACTCAACCTAAAATTGCACTTCTCTCACTTCAATTTCTCAAAATCTTATCAAACCCTAAATTTCTCATTTCGAACCTTAGATCATTTATCAACATAATGTCAACTCTTCGCTACAAGGATTATCATAACAAGGTTGCATATTTAGAGTCATCTTCAAAAAGTATTGATTATGATCAAGTGCTAGCGTTTCTTCATGGGTCTTCCATTTGCTATGCGCTCACCTATTGTCCAGTTACGGTGTATGATTCGCTGATTAAGCAGTTTTGGGCAACAGCTAAGGTTAAACATATTGTGGGAAGGGAGGACGAGATTGTTGCTACCATTGATAAGCAAGAAGTAATTATCATTGAGGAATTGATTCGGGTACAGCTTCAATTTCCTGCGGAGCATGGGGAATAAGATCTTTCAAGGCAAGATATTACTGATGGTATGGCTGCTATAGGTTATCCTGTCACTGGTAGTTGTACTTTCTTGAAAAGTAAGTTGTCTCCTCAATGGAGATTTCTGATTCATACTTTACTCCAGTGTATGAGTGTTAAAACAGGTGGTTAGGATCAATGTCCAAGTCCTATTGCGTCTGGTCTTGTGTGTTTATCACAGGGTAGGATCTTTAATTGGGCCAAATATATCTTTGAGGGAATGATTGAGAATATCACTAATGGTAAAAACAGATTTTTGATGTACCCTAGGTTTCTTCAAATTATCTTAGGTGTACAGACCATTAACACATCCCCTAAGATAGTGAATCGGTTGACTCCCAAAATGTTTGCCCTGATGAAGATGAATTTTACAGGCCAACATTTGCCTTTATTACCTACCATGTTACACAATGTCAATCCTGCTGACAACCCTGATCCTGCTGATAATGTCAGTGTCCCACCATCACCCAATGCTGCTGGTGAAGGGACTTCAGTTGCTGCTGATGCATCTGTATCTGTTGCTGCTGATGACCCATTACCACCATCACCTAGACCAGTGACACCTACACCTGAGACTAATGACCCTGATGAGCCCAATGACCAGACCATCACAGTTGAAACACCTGTTGTCCAGCCAACCCTTCTGTGAACCTACCTTCTTCTTCAAGGCTTTCAACTCCTAGTCCTTCTAGGCAGACTTTCAGTGAAGACACCCATATCAGGGGAGAAGTTCATATATCTCCTCCTAGATCCAATGAAGCTCCTAACACCTCAGGTATTCCTGCTGGTGGAGTTGAGGATGCTGCTGATCTCACCTCTATGTCCCAGTTACTTGACAGATCTATGAAGAAGATTGAGGCATTAGAGTCAGAGCTTGCAGAGACCAAAAGGAGTCTTAATGAGAAAGTGGAGACTTTGGAAAAAGAACTCAAGGATACCTGTAATACCTGAAATTCTATAACATGTAAAATGACCAAATTGCCCCTGGGAATTTAAATCTAAATAAAACATATGTAAAGCACAAAATAAATTCCAAACTTCTAGCAATGAACAAGTTATGATCCCAAATAATTTTAACAACTTCAATTAACTTTTATACAAGCCATGAAAATTACTAAAATGCCCTTGGGCGCCTAATATAATTTAAATTCAAGTTCTATGATTTAATTAGGAAATTAAAAGTAATTAAAAGGGCATTAAAGATAATAAATCAAAGCAATCAATTTTCTAATCAAAGTTCCGAAATTTATTGGTCATTATCTCCCTTAGACTCGGTCATTGCTAATTTTATAACTTGCACAATTCTTTCTTCCAAAATCCTAAAACCGAATAAACCCTAATCACCCAAAATAATCCTCCTTTGATAATACGAATTTCTGGAAGTGAGGCACCATTTTTATTGAGTTCATCACAATCCTAAGAAGCCTAGAAAAATAATCCTAGAGGTGTTCGTGGGCTGTTTCGTTCGTGGCAAATCCTTTTCTTGTCGAACCTTTGTTTTGAGGTAATAATTCCAAATCGATGCTACGATTTTTGTACGCTCAAATTATCATTTTTCTCACATTCTATCACTTATTTGTAACCTACGAAAATTAGCTTGGAGGCTGGTTGTGGCTGATTCGATCGTGGGAATTAATTTCCTAATCGCGCTATACGTATAATGTATATTCTAAAATATTTCATACGAGCCAAACTAAATTCGTTCTTCATTTTTCTCATGTTCCTCACGTTGAATATGATCTATGAAAATTGTTTACAAGGTCGGAGGAGTGCTCACGAATTCGTTTGGATTTTGGATCAAGTCGTGGCACCATAATTCATTTCGCTCATTCCCTACGTTCGAATCTGGGTTTGGCATTTTTCCTTGCTCTATGATCATTATGAACACCATATAAAATATGTAATTCAACTCATGCATGATCTTTCAATAGTTTGTGAATTAACTCTAGGAATCGAACCATAAATCTAAAATATATGTATTCGACCGAACCAAGCCTCATGATTAATTTTGATAGATACTATATGATCATGTTAACCTAATAAAAATGGGTAATTGATTTATCATGGCCTCTAAGATTTATTTTCAAATTTAGTTTAAAACCGGGTTTATAATACATTTTGGAAAAATAAGGAACCAAGCGAATTAGGGTTTTAAAATCATGAATTAGGGTTTACTTTGGAGTATAAATGGACATGTAATGATGGCGTAATTATTGGTTTGGATTAGGGTTTGATTTCGATTTAAAATAGGCTATACGATTGGTTTTAAAACAATAAGGGTCGAATTGTACTTTTATAAAACTTGTGGATTACTTTTGAAACTTTATAAACTTTGTGGGAGTCGTATGAAAATTATTGGAGGGACCTTTTGTGTAAATTAAATGTCTAAGGGTTTATTTTGAATTATATATATAATTATAGTCGATTTTGTAAATAATTAAACTAGAGGGACTAAACTTGTAATTTTGGGAAACTTATGGTCCATTCGTGTAATAAATCCTATTTAAAGTGTTTTGGGTCATTTTGATAAATTAAGGGGCTAATATGTAATTATTGTTAATATAAGATGGAAATTATAAAGTAAAGGACTAAATATGTAATTATTATAACTTGAGGGGCTTGAATTGTAAAACTTATATTTTGGAGGTTCCAAGTCGTACCACATTATAAAATAAGGATACCATGTGTAATTTGTAAAACTAAGGGGCTTAAAATGTTAATATGAATATCTTAAGGACTAAAATGTAACTTCATAAAGTTAAGGGACTAAAGGTGTAAATTATGAAACCTCAGGGGTATAAAATGTAAACTTGGGTAAAATAACCTTAACTTGACCTAATTTATAATTATGGAAACCTTACTAAAGATAGAAACTTACTAAATAAGGAAACTTTCTAAAATTGGAAACCTGCTAAAAATAGAAAGTTACTTAATATGGAAATGGGATCTTTAATAATCATGTCTTTACTCCTCTAGGTGTGAAGAGGGAGTAGTTCCCGTGCTCATTAACATCTTACTTTGTGAGTTCCTTTGTCAAGTAATAAGGTACAGATATTCTGCCCTTCTTTAGTAAGGTGCCTTCGTCTCATTTTGATTTCTGAATCACTGCCATGTTCCTTGTTTCTGTGAACCTTTGACATTGACCTACTGATACTGAACCTTTCATATATTGAACCCACTGATATTGACCCTCTGTTACTGAACCATCTGATATGAACTGTCTGTTATACTGAACTGGATATTGACCTATGAAACTAAACTGAATACTGAATACTGATACTTGACCACTGACCCACAGTTTGATACTACGAGCCATAACTAGTCATGAGGGTTTCATGACCATGTCATTGATGCACCGATGGCATGACTCTAGGGCAGGAGAGTGATGACCTGTTCCGTCCCTGACTGTATTTTATTTGGTGTGTTGGGAGGTTTATGGCCACCTGGGGCGTATGGATGCATCCTAGAACTGTTACTGTTACTGTTACTGTTACTGATTACTGATTACTGTATTACTGGTGACTGATGGTGTGTGCGATACACGTCTTTCACATACTGGGAGCTGATCACTCCATTTACTGATTGAGGACTCCCCTCATAATTACTGGCTTACTGAGAGGTCTCCCCTCTATATGATTATATGGTTACATGATTACACTGATTACTGTTACTGATTACTGATACTGGGCTCGTAGAGGATTACTGTTTTCCTACACCTTTACTCTTTATCTTTATTCCTGCTACTTCACATTGATGCTTAACTCTGATTTATTCATACTGTTATTATTATTCCTTATTCTACTGCTTGTTATCGTTATATCTGTTCACTGAACTCGTGTAGCTCAGCCGTGTTTCTTTTCACACGGCAGGTAATTAATCTAGTAGCTGGGGTATGGCTTTTGGGAAGAGTGCACCTGAGTGGTGCTTGTTCTTCATAGCTTATCTACCATTTGTTTTTCCTTAGACATTATGTTGCCATTGTTTAGGCATTGAACTTATGTACTTCCTTTATTTTCCTTTCATTTGGATATAAGTCATGTTGACTTATTGTTGGATTATGTATTTGACTTCCGCTATTTTGGTTTATGGATGCTATGTTGTCTGATATGAAACCATATATTTGTGATATCTTTACCCTTGTCGGGTCGGGGTGTTACAATACCAAAGACTCTTTTAATGAGACTATCCATAAGCTTAATGAAAGGATCAGCTCTTTGGAAAATCAACATCCTCAGAAGAAAAGAAGGGTTGTATTTTCTGAGTCTGAGGAAGATCAGGATGATATCTCATTTAATGGACTTAATGTGCTGGCTTCTGTTTCACTTGATAGTGCACATGCTGTAGTGCCTACCTCTTCTGAGCACACTATCACTTCTCAACCTCAGGCCTCCATTGGAACAAGGACCATTGCTGCTGATGTCTCTGGTGTTCCTGCTGAAGTTGGTAGTATTTCTTCTGAGTCTAAGATTCCTGGTAATTCTACTGGTAGTCTATCCATTGCTGCTGATAGTGACACCATTCCTCCTGAAGAAACTCTAAATGATGCTGAGATAGCTGAAAAGGTGCATGAACAGGAAATTGCTGCTGAACAAGCTCGACTAGCTCAAGTTGCTCAAGATGAGGAGCTTGCAAGGAAAATATCTGAAGATGAGAGGAATATAGCTGGGATTATGAACAACACAAGATCAGAAGATCCTACTTCAGAAGAGTTCAGTGAGCAAGTCGAATACTTGTTGGCTACTGATATGATTATTAGAGCTCATGGGTTTATGATTCTTCAAGATTCAGAGTTGGATTCAGATGAAAGGTCAGATAAGCTCAAGGCATTTATCTTAAAGAAACATAGAGCATCCACTTGGAATGACTTGATGCAAAGGATCAGTGCAAGACAAAAGTCAGGATTTAAGATGCCTACAAACAAAGATAATATCAATTTTATGAAGGTATATCTGAAGAATGAAGCTAACTACAAGCTCAGTGATTTCAAAGGTTGGACTGATGCTGCAATCCAAAAGTTGTTCCTTGATACCTACGCAAGGATCAATTCTTCAGTCCAGACAGATATTCCACAAAGGAGGAAAATAGAGTCTTCATCTTTAGAGTCTGATGTTGCAAAGAAAATGAAGTCTGGAGAGACATTGTCTGGTGCATCTTCTTTTATTCCTGCTGAAGGTTCTCAGGATGCCACATTCATTTCACCAAGTCCTAATGTAGATGCATCTGAGGCACCACAAGAAGGTCTTGTTTCTGCTGATATTCCTGCTGCTAATGTCTCTGTTTCTGCTGAACAATCTTCCTCAGTTCCTATCCTACAATATGGTCTAAGGACAAGGCAGAAGAGTCACTCTCACTACCCTTCTTCTATAGATATTTCTGAAGTGGATGATCAAGATTTGATTAGGGTTGATTCTGAAAGTGATTCAGAGGGTGATTCCATTCATTCTTGGGGTCATATTGCTCATTGGGAGATTAGGTCTACTTCTGAAGGTGAAGTCAATGTTTGGTTTTCTCTTGATGGGACAGTCAAATTCTTTACCTTTCTGAGGGAGATCTTGAATAAGGTTGAAAGAAAAGATTTGGAGAATCTTTATAAGATAGTGGATAATCACTATCAATCTCATACTCCAACTGGGATTGGTCTACTGCTTTGGGGAGATTTACAAGTCTTGATGAATGCATTGGATGGAGACAAGGCTAAATTGGTATGGGGAAATCAATCAACCTGGAGAGTATTTTCTTGGAGGTTATATCCATCTTCCAATGTTCATGTTGTAGAGCTCATCTCTGGCAAGTTCCTGACTATGTTTGTGGATGTCACTTATCCATTATCTGAGGGACTTTTGAAGAGAATGCTGACACAGAAGGTCAGAGTTCCCAAGCATACAATTGGCAATGATTTAACTACAGCTGAACAATTGGTTAAATTCATCAAAGATCAACTAGCAGCTAAAGGTTCATCAGCTTAAGGGGAGGATGAAGCTTAAGGGGAGGATTATTCTTGTTGTTGTTGTATATTTTTCTATCTTTCTTTCTTTTGATTTCTTTTCTTATTTTCTTTCTTTTCTTTTGGTGTGTTTCTGATTTCTTTTTCTTAGTTAAAAAAAAAAAAAAAAAAAAAAAAAAAAATCTTGTGTATTTTGTGTGCTAATAAGTTGGTTTTGTGCAACACCTTGCAGGTACAGTGTTGGTGTTTACACCTACATAATAAATGGTACTCAACTCACCATGTCTTGCAGACAAGAAAGAGTTGACTCACCATGAGGGTACGGCTCTGGTGTGATAATCAAATCCGTTGATAGCTGTAATAGCTTGCTCAAAGCTATAGGGTATTTCAACTCACCCATGATTCAGTTCTGAGAGTTGAAAATGGTTCTCAATTCACCATGGATGTAACCCTTTATGGGATCCAAAGAATTGGCTAGTCCACAAAAGTATGGTTTGTGGTAAAGACAATTGGTATCCATATTTGGTATTCAATTCACCAAGGTTTGATATAACCTAAGAATTGACTAGTCCTGAGCAAACGGCTACAGGTAAAGACAAGTCAAATCCGTTTATAGTTGCTGATTAGCTAATAAATCAGATGGTTATCAATGTACCATGGTCTAACAAACCTAAACATTGGCTACTCCAGTAGTGATGGCTATTGGTAAAGAGACATCAAATCCATTAATTTTCAATGATTCACCTCTCACAGGAGTTAACACACCTGGATGTGATGAGAATAGTATGAAACTTAAGTGATTTGATGTACATATTGTCATTAGTAGCAGCCAAGTTCAAGTGAATGTAATGGTGATCAGTATACATGCTTTGAAGAAGATTTCCTATTCCTGCTGAACTATTGAAGTTGTTGCTGGATGCTATAGAGGTTGGAATCTTTCAGGTTATGGATGTTGCTGCTGGTTACTAATTGTTGCTGTTGCTAAGTCGCAATCCTCAAGCCTGAGAAGTTAAAGCTCTATCACATTGGAATCTTGCAGGTTAACCTAGTCAACCTCAAGATTAGGGGAGGATTGTTAGGATCTCTGGGAAATAAGAGTTTCTCATTGATGGGAGGATTGTTGGGATCTGAGAAATAAGGAATTTCTCATTGCTGCCGATAGTGAAGCTGGTTCCTGCCGATAGTGTTGTATTGCTGCTGCGGTTGGTTCCTGCCGATAGTATCTGCCGATAGTGTTTATTGCTGAGGATAGTTATTGTTTGTTATCCGTAGGTTTAGAAAGTTTGTTAGATTTATTTTTAGAAGAGATCTCGTTTATCTCTTCACACGTTTTCTTGTAAGACGGGTTAGGGTTAGGGTTTCTTATCATTATAAAAGAAACATCCCGTCCATGAGTTTGATATACCTTTAACAATTTCAATATTCAATAACACAATTCTTAGTTCATAGTCTGATCCATAGAGGATCATTGTCCTTTATAGTTTTCTTCTTTATTATACTTGTTGTTTAGTTTACGCATAAACACTTGTATTCTATACAGAGGTTCTTGTTTAACCAAGCTCAATCAAGCTCGAAGTACTCGATCCTACATGCTTTCAATTCTCATTGGGCCACATAAGTCCATGTGCAACAGATGTAACTTATCAACCGAACTGGGTACGGTTTTAGGTTTATATGTTGCCCTTTTGCTTTTTCCTTGTTCACAGGATGGACATAGGTGATCTTTGGTGTATTTAAACTTTGGGAGACCGTTGACGATGTTGTCTTTGGCAAGCTTGTTGATGGTGTCAAAGTTGAGATGGGATAATCGTCTATGCCACAACCAGGACTTAGTTTCGCATGCTCTTGTCATGAGACAAATTGGTGATGAAGAGGATATTTGGTTTATGTCGATAGCATATAAGTTGGTGCCACGATTCCCAGTTAAGAGATCATCTCCAACCAAATTTCTAATGAAGCAAGTGTTTCTCCTAAATGCAACCTCTAAATCTGCATCACAAAACTGTCCGACTGAAAACAACTTGTGTCCCAACCCTTCAACGTAGTAAACCCGAGTGATTAAGTAATTTCCAAACTGAAGATCTCCATAACCCAGAATAGCTGCTACATGATCATTTCCAAAGCATACAGTTCCCATGAACTTCCATACAAAGTTGATCAGCAGCTTTAGATTCCCGTTCATGTGCTTGGAGCAACCCGAGTCGACGATCCAAAGACATATTTTGATAACTTGCCAAGAACAGATGATTTTTCATTTGGAAACCGTTTAACATTTGGTTCTATGGGGTTAGAGGTAACATTTGATTCACACTCATAGAAGGTTTCTATTGGTTCTTTTGGAACCGCTTTCAATTTGCCATTCACAAGTATGAACTCTCTACCCGTTGGTTTCCATGCACATAACTTGAGATAGTTCCTAGGCAATATGCTACTAGTGGTTGAACTAGATGCTGCAATTAGTCTTTTGACATATCTAGATCTAGAACTAGTTCCTATCCTATTATTAAGTAATAAACCGATTCGTTACCTTACCACTATTTCATAAACCAACGAGCAATTTCACAAAAAATTTGTAAACGATATTGCAATCATTCTACAAGTTTTACTACAACCTTATGGACCATTTTACTCTCTTGTGAGTTGATTTAGCCACTGTTTGATTTTAAAACAATAAAATTGTGTTATTATTATCTTACAAATTATTTTGCCATTACTTCCCAAAACTATTTTACTGTCACCCGACGAACCATTTTACTACTAAATCACTAAGTAAAACTACAGCTTTGCCAATATTTTACAGATAACACATGATTTTCTTATTACTCTATGCATTGTCTTACAAATCATCTCCCAAGTTATTGTGTAACCCGATCTTCACCCTTCTAACAAATCACAAATTTTACTATGGTTTTGTCATTATTTTATAAATGATAAGTCGTTCTCTATCACTCTATAAACTATTTTATAAAGTATTTTACAATCACCATGTGAACCATTTACTTCCATGAAAAGTGTTTCATACTATTACTTCATAAACAGAATAACCAATATTTCCTTTTGAAAATAGATCAAACCTTAGAAGTGGATTCCACACTTTCGCCTGAGACTATAGATAACAACCTACCAAGCCTTGATACTATTTCGCTAAATAAGTTACCTCATTCGCTCCATGCGATTAGATTCCCTGATTAGTAGTGCGTGCATTGAACTAGGTTGTCAATATACCATCGCTCTTAAGATATTGTACCCTCTAGGAATTCTAGACAACACAGACTCGAAACCCCTTCTTTTTATGTAACCCAACTTCTGCACCAGGATGCCAAGAGATCTTAGCCTACCTAGCGACTACTAATACCCAACCCCACCTCGTAAACAGGAAGGACTTTTCCCAATATAGTGTCGAGTTGACTTATACCTCTCAGGGCACTAATGCAACCATTTAAGTCATTGTACCTCTTAGCACTGTGTTATCCCTTCCGGACCGCCAGTACAAAAATTTCGATCAGAATACCGTTTAGTACCGTTTAAACAAGTTATATAATTGCACCTTTGAGCTTCGCCTGATATTAAACATTGAACCCCGCTCAGCGTTGGCAACTAGATCTTTTCCTTGGATATTTAGAAACATAGGTGGACGTACATGCTCAACTATCCTTCTTCTTTGATGTTCTTACTTTTAAGGATCTTTCTTAAAATACTTTTATGTCAACCTTGAAAACCGTAAGTTATATTTTTCTGAAATACATATTTTGAGGATTTAGTTCTTCTGGTCAAACTTTACCAAACTTTGTTGAGAAATGTCAAACGTCAATTTTTGCGAAAAATTACCTTATCCATACCATGATTAAAAACCCGTTTTACAAAAATTTCAATCTTTTGAAACTGTATCTTACGTAACTATTAAATTTCCCAACAAAGAAATTTGTAATACTTGGAAAGTTATTTTGGTCAAACTCGTATAAACACCTACTCAAATAAAATTTTGAAACAAAATTTTATCCATTCCTCTGAGAAGGAAAACACACAATTTTTGGAAACAATTTTGAAGGCCAGTCACCCCGCCATTTTTACCACCTTACATGTATCAAGTTGAACTTTTGTGTCACTAGGATATGGACCATATATATTGGATTAAGACAGTGAGGATTTGAGAAGAGACCACGCTGAAAAAATTGTGAAACATCATGTAGTTTAGACTTAAATTGTTTCCTCCTATTAAACTTACTTCAGGGATCATTGTACCTCACCAAATCACCAGAAGGGAGACAACTTATGGCAGACCATCTAGGTACCCCCCACAGGAAAGGAGAAACCCTTAAAACAACCTAGCGAGACCCGAATATGTTACTAGTACCATCACCTTTTCACCGACACCGTTCCGACAGATAACCTGAACTAAACGCAAGGACGCGATTCCTTTTTAGGGGTATGTGATGTAAAAACCGACAATTTTCCAAAACTTATTTTACTAGCCAAAACGTTTATTTTTTGAAATCCATTAGCTTTTAAATTTCTATGAACTTGCTTGGGTTTAAAAAACCGTGGACATCCTGTTAAATGTGAGCGTTATTCATTTATTAAGCCGGCACAACCTAAAACACACGAAACTAATTGATTTATTTAATAAATTAACTCCGAGAAAGTTATACGTATTAATACTCGTTTTTATTGGAAAAATTATTTCGGACTCAATGGCGCAAGTCTCATAATTTAAAACGACCGTTTGCTATGTTAAATGGGGCCCACAATGTATAAACTAAAAGTTTAACTAAATTACACAATCCACCCCCTCTTTAATATTACACCGCCACCCCTTATCTTTCTGATTGTACACGTATGGCCCCTCGGGGGTATATAATCCCACTTAGGGTTTCTTCTCCTCATTAATATGAACCATCACCGGAAACACTGTTCCGGCGCCATCATCGGAATTCGGCCAAATTCTGGCCAAGTCATATTTCTAGCCGAGCACGTAGATCAAGACTCAAGGGACGTTTCTGGAGAATTTTAGACCGAGAGAAAGCATTTTTCTCTTGTTGTGGAGATCATCGCCGCTCACCACCACACGCCGCTACTCACCGCCGCATACCACCACCCTTATCTCTCCCTTTTCCATCATTTTTGGTAAGGTTACACACCTCTTTTATTTTTATTTGTTTCATTTCTACTAAACCCTAATCAGATCTAATATAATTAAACGAGCTTAAGTTTAAAAATTAATAAAACAAAGGTTTTCAATATAAACTCGTGTGGATTTATCATTTTAACGCCTAGACTCACTCAACTCGCCACTGAGTCGCTCGACTCGTCCGAGTCAACTCACGAGTTGAGTTGACTCGTGGCTATGTTTATATATCTTGTGTTTATTTCGTCATTTTTGAGCTTATTTCCGTCCTTCTGTATTTATTTTTGTTGTTTGATACTCGTTGCGTATATTTTTGTGTAAACCGATTCGTTATTGATGCGTTTGGTATATTGGTTTAGTCACGGTAGCATTTTTGTGGTAGTATTAGATTAGACGGCCACTTTGGGTCTAATAGAAATAGTTATGGATTGTTGGCTGTGAAAACGGTACACTTGGAGTGTGTCGTACCACGACACCCATCGTGTCGTGGGAACATTGGTGGATTTTGGATTTTCCGTGTATGAGTTTGAGTTCCTAACGAGGTAGGATACCCCGTGGTGGACTTTGTTGTGTGATAACAAAGTTAACAAGACACACCCTTATGGTGTGAACTCGTTGTGGTCAAACGGTTACGTATGGTCTCAAGTCGAGACATACTAGTCGTGTTATCATCAAAAGTATATGTTAATACAAATATCATACTAAAAACGTTATTTATATTTTACGATCTTTGCTTAAGTTTTGTTCATGACAAACACAAAGTATATCTCTTAAGCAAATTATAAATACTAGTTAAAGTCTTTTTCAAAACACATATTTCATTCAACATGATCACTAGTATTATATTGTATGCATATACATAAGTATTTCCTTAAATGGAAACTTTAAATTGAAAATTACAAAGTGACATCATGGTATACATCACAAATATAATCTTGGTAAGATTGTGTGATATCTTGATTAGATACTCAAGTTATATTGTTGAAATTGGAAGATATTGATTTGACAACACAAAGATATGGAAATATTTGAAGAGATTTCATGAGATACATTAGCTGTCAAATACACAGATCCAACTCTATACAAAGACGGATCCCTTCTGAGGGATCCGTCGGATCCGTGGGTTGTCTACCAGGTTTGCCTATAAATAGCAGACTTGGCATTTGAACTAATCATCCACTTAGAAAAGAAAAACACATACATTCACTTTCGTTACTAATCACAGTAGTTATATCTATATCATTGATGTTTCTTTTGTAGCAAAGAAGATCAAGTTAACAAGCTTCAAACAAGCAGACTGTTTGCAAGTTGTAGTATAGGTTCTGTGTAAACACTTTAAGTGTTTCTTATCATTTGTATCAGTTAGATCAGTGAGTGTGGTTAGTGCTTTAGTCCTCAAAGCACAAACAGAGTAGGGAGTGGTTGTACCCTTGTAAAGAACTCGACATCTGGCTTAGTGTCGGTAAAGTATTTAGGCGACGTCAGGTTGGTTCTGCCTAGTGAAAGAACCCGATGTTTATCTTAGTACCGGAAAAGGAAGTAAGCGACGTGTAAAGGTTTTCTCCACATAGAAGGGAGTTTGTTTCTTAGTGAATGATATCTCTCGAGTAAGTAACTCGAGGAAGTGGAGTAGGGCAAGGATAAGGATCTCTTGCAAGCCAAACCACTATAAACACTTGTGTTATGTGGTTTGATCTTTCATCTCTTTACCTTTCGTTTATATTGTGTGATAACTTAATTTGTGATTTTTTCCTTTGAACTAACAAATAACAAAACAAATTAAACTCGAAAAACGGGGAAAACTATTCAACCCCCCTTCTAGTTTTCCACAATTGGCATCAGAGCGGGTTACTCAAGATTTTTAA
Organism: Artemisia tridentata subsp. tridentata; assembly: GCA_021014915.2. NCBI lineage: Eukaryota > Viridiplantae > Streptophyta > Magnoliopsida > Asterales > Asteraceae > Artemisia > Artemisia tridentata. The sequence goes on from CP139508.1 coordinate 237,950,513, forward strand.
AATAAATTGTATTTTAAAACTTGAAACGATCAAATCGATTTTGAAAACTTTAAAGAAGGGAAATCCTTGCAAAGATCACCAACCTTTAAAACAAATAGCTTTCCGGAAAATCCATTTTTGAAATGTCAAAACACTCAGATCTAGAAAATGAAACTTTTGATAGTACTTTAGCTAGACACAATATTTCACCTAAAGCTCTTGATGAATCCATTTCTAGTAAGTATTTTGACAGGAAATGTCTAAAAGATCTTAACCCAAAATGGAAAGCTAAAGCAACTAATATTGAAGATTCTACGGATCATTCAAGGATGACACTGGACGAGCTCATAGGATACCTCAAAGTTCATCTTGCAACAATGGAAAAAGATTCAGAGATACCTAAAGGCAAAAAGGAGATAATAGTCTCTAGCACTATAGCTAGATCCAGTGAAGGTAACAAAGATATGCTAAAAGACAACAAAGTGGATCTTATGGCTAACAAAACAGAAAAGGTACCCTCTGACTTTTCATACATGTTTAATAACTATGACACATTAGATATAGAACACAATAGATTGAGTAAGCTCATTATAAACGTCATAAACAAAAATAAGATCTTGAAAACCAAAGAGGAATACTTGATAAATAAAATACATAAGTTGAAAGAAAAAGTTAAAAGTTTGGAAGACAATATGGAAACTAAATGTTGTGTATCATGTCAAGAAATAAAACTTAAATTAGAGTTACATAAACTCACACTAAGCAAATACATAAAACAAAATCTCAAGTTTCAAAGATTCAATAAACACATAAACTGTGCAGATGACACTATGAGAATTCTTAAATCATCTCATGGTAGCTTCAAGCCTGATTTCATGAAAGATGGTCATTTAAGTGATTTTGAGAGTCACACGATAAAAGAAAATAAAATCACACCAACTGAGTTGGTAACCCACGGATCCCACGGATCCAAAACTTTGGATCCGCGTAGTATTAACAAAGGATCCGTGAGTACAGTTGAAAAACAGAAAAATCAACATTCAAGAAAGACTAATTCTAAAATGATCAAAGATAGGGATGTAGTTAAAACAACAGTAGAATCATCTTCATACATAGGAAATGAGCTTAGTAAACAAATACCATTTGACTGTCTCGGAGATATTAGTGAACCATGGTAATATGTTGTTTAACCCAAAACGGACCCATGAGATATTGGGGACCAAACACTCAAGTTTTCTTTAGGTATGCTTAAAAGGATTTGGTCTTTATAATCTTACTTAATCCCAAGATACATTGATGAATACAAAGGTATCTTCTCAAATCACAAAAGTGCTCATCTCGACCAATAGCACTCTTGGTATTAATCATCAAAAAGGTATGAACTCTCATAACTCTACTCATGATGATTATTCTCATAGATAATTCATGATTTCATAACTATTTCTTTGTGGTATGATTAAATATTACTACCTATGTGATAACAGAAATTCTATGTGTATAAGATAGTATGATTACCAGGAAAAGGTTTTTAAGCCTTTGCTAAAACCGGATATATTACCTCAAGACAAATGTTGTCTCATATTCTTGTGCTATATCTCAACACTTAGGTAATACCCATACATGGATAAGTTCAAACAACTTGCAAGGACTCTAACCAAGATAAAATTTAACCAACACACTTGTGATTATCACATCCATGAATGTTCCTAAGTAAGTTCTAACTTAATTATTCATAACCTTGAGATATCTTGAAAGTACTTAGGAAGAAAATTAATTTTAGGATAATCTCACCATATTATAAAGGTTTATCTCTCCAAAACTCATAAAGATAATACATAGGTCTAAACAATGTTGGTTGTGATAATGCTCAAATCCCATCCATTAGAAAACATTGAGATTAAAATAATTTAGTTTTTCTCTAGAATCTAAGTAAGCTTGATAATATAAAAATTCTAGAAATAAGAGCATAAATCAAAGCTATCTAATTAAATTTGAAAAAATAATTTACAAACATATAAAAGCATATTCTCCTATTCCCGTACACACTAGCTTGAGCAAAACATCTTAAAGGTATGAAAACACAAACAAACTTAGTAGAATCCACTCTTCGTTAAGAAAAATTTCATCTCCTTATCAAGATATGCTATGATCAAAAATCATGCATGATAAGTAAAACTTCATTCTAGATCTCTAAGTGCCAAACAACTAGGAATAAAGATGTTTTCACTCATCTCATGCAAATTTAGGATAAAAAATCATTCACATGAAAAACACTCACATTAAGGATCAAAATAGTAAATTCATTAGATAACCTTAAAAGTAGTGATACATTAAGTAGAATATGCTGTCATATAACTAGAACACCAAACCTTGTGTATGACTATCCTTCTTAGATCATAAAATCATAACAATTAGGTGAATCTCTAAACATGTTGTGTACCAATGTGAGACATTGTACCACAAGTCACTAAGAAACTAACGTTCCTTGATACTTAAGTGGTTAAGGCAAAGTGTGGAGAAAATACCTGTAGTTTATAACTTTAGTCTCTATTACCAATTTTCTTCTGTTTCATCAACCTTGCAACCATTCATCTCAGCTAATACTTAGCTCGACTGTTTTATCTTTATTCCCGATTTGAACAGTGGATACAATATGTTGTATTGAGAAAGTCTCTCAAAAAGGATTACAGTGCTAAATCCTCGTACAAACACCTCATGAAAGAAATCTCCGTTCCTTATAAAACATACCAAAATTAGAAGTACTCAAAACATTCGTCCAAATCTTAGTTTAACCAAAAACAAAAATATCATAACCTTGTTCTGATCCTGCGGATCCAATTAATAACAAGGGCGGAACCCTTTTGAAGGATCCGCCGGATCCGTGAGTTGTAAAATCAGACCATGAATTACCAAACACTCCTTACTGCACTACACACTTAATTAAACCTTCAATATCAACTCATAGTCGACTCTCACCATCCCTAACTCAAAAATTAGGTCCTTCATCTCATATTAACTCGTGCTTGATCACTCACTGTAAGTTCACTAATTCATTTCAATTAGGGTTCATGCATTTCAATAATACATTATTATTAATTAGACACTACAGATACCTTTCTTCTTGATAAAAGTTAATAGGAATTCCATCTTGTTAAACTTTTTAACAATTCAATACAATCTAATCTTCTAAACAATTAAAATAAGTTTTCTTGCACATTGTAATAATTTAACAAAAACCCATGAGAAATCTTTTCATGACTAGGTAAAATGAATTTCAAACATTGCTAATACAAAATCAAACGTCAAACAGGAATGTTTGGGGTATAAAGTGTTTTGTCACAAAACGTGTATTTTCAGACATCATAATAGGACAAAGATAAACACACCTCCATATTAGTCCACATTTCATGTATCTTAGATTATTGTAACTAAAATTATAAAATTGTCTATGACTAGGAAAATCATGCCTCCTGCCACTAATTACGATCACAAGAAAACTAAGAAGTACCTACCCAAACATCATCAAACAAAAGGACTCACAGAAGCGCAAGTCCAACTTTTCAAAGCTTTAGAAAGTCAGTATGTTCATGAGGGTAGAACCGTAGACTCTTCATTTTTAGAAGAAACAAACATTCGTGAACAAATGGCCACCATTCAATTTGACTCACTTCTCGACATAGATGAACCTATCATTCCTCGATTCATTCACGAATTTTATGCCTCAGTAAAACTTGTTTCTGATACAATGGATCATTTAGCATCAACTTTAATGTGAACCAAAACTCCTACAATTTTCCTTTAGACCATTTCGGGAAAGTGTTACGCATCCCAAGTGAAGGAACATGCTTCTACTCTGACAAATGGTCCCTAACCATTCTTAATTCAAACCTAGGACGGGAACATCCATATGACACTCCCCTAACTCCTAAAGAAATTATCCGAGATCATCTTTTCAAAACTAGAACCAATCCAATTAAGAAACTTCGGGGCAAAGATGTCAATCGAGATCCATTTGCCATGGAACTCAATGAACTCAAACCTGAGTTTAAGAAACTTGAAGAAATTCTAAGATCAAATGTCATTAGTACTATTGGTAACAAAGATCACGTAAATGTTGGACTGTGCTATATGATCTATTGTATTTCAACTCGTCAAAGATTCAATCTTGCTTACTATATCGCCAAAAGGATGGTTGATATACGTGTCCTAGGGAAAACCACATTGCCATATGGAATGCTACTCACTCGTTTGTTCAAAGCTTCCACTCCTATCCTTCCAAATTCTGTTGGTTTTGTCCCAGATTACCCCAAAATCAAACACACCTTTGTCCCTCTTAGTGACCATAGAGTGGCAGTAGGAAAAGGGAAACGAGCTTACCTCTCATCTTCATCTTCATCATCTTCATCAGCTAGTGACGAAGATGGACTACCTAACTCAAAGCTCCCGCTACTAGACTACTTGAGTCAACTTCCATCTCTAAATAATGAATCTGCGGAAAGCCGACAAACAAAGGGAGTTCTAAAGTGTGCAGGATGATGGATGATGAAACTCCGAAAAGATCAAAAGAAAATACTCAAACTATTAAAAGATAAGCGAGAATAAATGAGTGTTTGGAACAGTTGTCCTTTAGATCCTATATGGTCATATTTCTCTGTTTGTTAAGACATGTCTTTATACTTTATACTTATGTGTTTTAGCTCTACTTAAACTAATGATAACACGCATGGTTATCAATTTTGCAGACTTATGCCATTGTTTGGCATAACATCGTTCATGATGAAGTTTAATGATCAGGTTTATTTTCATACATGATTGTGTCTTATTTTGTGTATGTGAACTAACTGAATATTGCAGATTGATAACACTCGGGGTTATCAATTTTCCAAGACTAAGCCTATGTTTGGCTTAACTCCTACTACGGTAAGTTTATAAGAACAGATTAATCTATGATCAATCGTGTGTTAATATTATCACATTTAGCTGTTTTGCTATACATATTAGTTGTTAAATAAGTTCTAGGAGAATTTTCGGGTTTTCGTCGAAAAACAAGAAATATGATAAGTCTTCTGTTTAGTTTTAGTATTTGGGAGACGGATTGGGGATCCCTAGATATGGTTCCGCCAGGTGTTATCGTTGGTTCCGCCATCCGCCAACCTGCGGATTAGCGGATCCCAAAATATGGCTCCGCATTTTATACAATTTGGATCCGCTGGTTCTCAGTAAAATTCTAAAACCTTTTCGACTATCCGATTCTTAATTTTAATTTCTAGTACATTTAGATTCAATCACTGATCATAAATTCATCTTAGAATATTTAGGAATCTTAGAAAATTAGGAACAAAATTTCCCACCAAAATTAATTTTTGAATTTTAGGTGTGAGTTACCAAACTGATACAAAGAAGGAACCCTTTTTAGGATCCGTCAAATCCGTGGAAAATCATATAGATTCACTATCATCTTTATTACGCAATCCAAACTTCTCCCAAGCTCAATGGATAAACTTCCTTGACATGACCTGCACAAATCTTTGTTCCAAACCATTAGAAACCATTATGAAATTCAAAGAATATTTCCCTGCAAAATTTGATTTATCTGTTCTGTCCTATCACACACAGACTGCACTTACTCCTATTGAAATCTGTGAATCAATCAAATTTAACCCTTTTGAGTCATTTTTCTCACACTCTTATGTCAACTCCATTTCTATGGTTTGACTTTGTCAATAAGACAAACTACTTTATCTTGTTTCAAGTCCTGGATATTCACACTCATTTAATCCAAACACCAATTTTCATACAATTAGGAAGTATAAATTAGAACCTTAGAGATGATCATAGCACACTAAACCTCCACAAAATTCACATATCATCTCCAGGAAGTCTCCAAACAACCTCACATGTCTAGACCGTACAGACGAACGGCTAGAATTAGCGTCAGACCTTATTGGTATGCAAACCCACTTCGTAATGTAACCTTTCCTGTCATATCCACAGACACCACAACAACTCCTATTATGACTCCCATAGTCAACATATCCTCTTCTTCAAGATCAACTTCATCCGCTACTAATTCATCTAGTACAACAACATCACCCATACACAACACTTCATCTTCAGAATCACATCAATCTACCACCACACCAATTGTCTCTTCACCGAATGTCTCCACAACAATTGTCTCCTCACCACAATCATCATCACCTAAAGAAAGAATCTCATCCCCATCTTCAAGCTTACTAAATGTTCCATCACATAACATACTTACCACACTTCAACACTTGGATGAATCAATGTGGATTAATGAAACAAACACTCAAGATGACAACAATCTTGACTCTAACCTCTACGACACTAGTGATTTAGAAACTAAATGGCTTGCCTCTATCATGTCATCATCAAAACAAGCAAATTCCACTCCATAGAAGTTTGTAGTATCATCGCAATAATTACTCTTAAGATTTTATCGTCTCTAGGAACCTTCATGTGTAATCTTATGTTTGAGACTTTTGTCACAAACAAATTTTCAATGAATGATATGCCTTAATATAATTAATAGTTATCTAATAGTATCTTGTTTTGACACTAAAATTGATTAATCATGACTCAAGCTTGCTTACACTTTTTAGGCATACAAGATGAACACCTTTGGTTTCATTAAGATTAGTCAATACTATCATCATAAATACTCTGCACAATACTTTTAAATCAAGAAATCACTTCTATCACCACCATACTCCTCCGCTCGGTAATCTTTCCATGATTTTAGCATGTGTGAAAAACCGTCCACATAGCTCAAAGGACAAACATTTTTTTTTTTTTTTTTTTTTTTTTGGTGCACAAGCTCCAAAATAAAATGAGGTTCATGTTGAATCACATTCTTGAGCATCTAAACATCATATATCATCCTCCTAAATATAAGCTTCTAGATTAGTTATTTAGGACCTTTTACATTGTTAGTTTAGGACTTTTTAAGGATGTCTTTCGGTACTTGTAACATCATTTTGGGCTTTTGTCACAAAATTTTCAATATATATGAATATATTGAAAACCTTTGGTTATGAGTAATCAACATATTGCATATTATCATTATCCTTATATAGCTTGTTGTACTTTATATCATTGCTTTAGGTACAAATAATGATCAGACACTTACTTTGACTTTTTAAAGTCAAAACATTTAGTAAGGCTTGTTTGGAAGAACACTTCAAATGCATTCTACTTCTTCATTGAAGTTATTCATTACTAACACCTCATTTGCAGCATATCATACCCTTCATAAGTATACGTTGGTACTCGAATAATGGGGAGCATACATCGAGGGGGAGCATTTCATGAAAATTTCATATTCTAACCATTTGTTTTGTAGGTTCATGCATAATTTACTTGTTACTCCATTTAGGGGGAGTATAAAACAAGGGGGAGCTATTAAAGTTCTCAAAATCGCATTCCGCTACGCATCTTTTCTTTTTGTTTCGAAAAAAAGGGGGAGAAAGGAAAAGGATTAAGTTTGCATAATTAGATTCATACTAAGTTATTCATAATAGTAATCAAAATTTGAATAACTCAAAACTTAATCTATATTTTTAAAAGGACTTAAACTATATTTACTTGTTTGCTTAAAAATATACTTTAGGTTTTGTCATCAACAAAAAGGGGGAGATTGTTAATACAAATATCGTACTAAAAATGTTATTTATATTTTACGATCTTTGCTTAAGTTTTGTTCATGACAAACACAAAGTATATCCCTTAAGCAAATTATAAATACTAGTTAAAGTCTTTTTCAAAACACATCTTTCATTTAACATGATCACTAATATTATATTGTATGCATATACATAAGTATTTCCTTAAATGGAAACTTTAAATTGAAAATTACAAAGTGACATCATGGTATACATCACAAATACAATCTTGGTAAGATTGTGTGATATCTTGATTAGATACTCAAGTTATATTGTTGACATTGGAAGATATTGATTTGACAACACAAAGATATGGAAATATTTGAAGAGATTTCATGATATACATTAGCTGTCAAATACACGGATCCAATTCTATACAAAGACGGATCCCTTCTGAGGGATCCGCCGGATCCATGGGTTGTCTACCAGGTTTGCCTATAAATAGCAGACTTGGCATTTGAACTAATCATCCACTTAGAAAAGAAAAACACATACATTCACTTTAGTTACTAACCACAGTAGTTATATCTATATCATTGATGTTTCTTTTGTAGCAAAGAAGATCAAGTTAACAAGCTTCAAACAAGCAGACTGTTTGCAAGTTGTAGTATAGGTTCTGTGTAAACACTTTAAGTGTTTCTTATCATTTGTATCAGTTAGATCAGTGAGTGTGGTTAGTGCTTTAGTCCTCAAAGCACAAAGAGAGTAGGGAGTGGTTGTACCCTTGTAAAGAACTCGACATCTAGCTTAGTGTCGGTAAAGTATTTAGGCGACGTCAGGTTGGTTCTGCCTAGTGAAAGAACCCGGTGTTTAGCTTAGTACCGGAAAAGGAAGTAAGCGACGTGTAAAGGTTTTCTCCACCTAGAAGGGAGTTTGTTTCTTAGTGAAAGATATCTTTCGAGTAAGTAACTCGAGGAAGTGGAGTAGGGCAAGGATAAGGATCTCTTGCAAGCCGAACCACTATAAACACTTGTGTTATGTGGTTTGATCTTTCATCTCTTTACCTTTCATTTATATTGTGTGATAACTTAATTTATGATAGTTTCCTTTGAACTAACAAATAACAAAACAAATTAAACTCGAAAAACGGGGAAAACTATTCAACCCCCCTTCTAGTTTTCCACAGTATATTTTCCGTCAATACTAAAAACTACTATATTTGTGTCTTCACGTTTGTGTTTGTGTTGAGGATTTGAGTTTTGTGTTGTCAAATGGGCTAAGGAGCCAATAAAGTCTAATGTTGGGTAAACTTGAGCCCAAAATCCCTAGTGAGTGTATTTCGTTATGTGTAAACATTGGGCCTAAAGCCCAGTGAAGTGGGTTCTCGTTTTATATTATTTTGCTAACTGTTTCATTCCACTCACGTACTAACTTAGTTTATACCTTTGTTTGTCAATGATGGTGTTTCGGATACTATTTGGGGATTATTGGATACCGATATGGATTTTTGGACATTTGTTACTATTACCTAAGCTTTGGATAATATGGATGCTCGTTATTGGATTTACGGTATTAGCCGAAGGAGTTATGGACGATTTTGGACACAAAATAGTCGATCAACCCGACACTAATATATACGCGAATGATAATGACGAATAATTATTAAAACTTGTAAAAATTTTAATAATTGTATTTAATTTGTAAAACTTGTAATTTGTATTAAATTTGTATAATTTTGTAACAATTTGATAAATTGTGATAATTGAAACCTAATAATCAATAAGTCGTAACGACTTGGGAAATATTGTACAAACGGACACGTCATGTCCAAAACTTTATAAGAACCGTTTTATAACTTAAACGATTACGATTTATAAATGATATAAACCTTTCTATTTACCAAGTTATTAACATTGTAAACCTTTTATCAATTGTACAATTCTTTTCTAAATGATAACGTTTTCTCAACTCTTTGGGTTACCGGGTAAAACACCGAAACAACATGTTGACGTTTTATTTCTTTTATTTCTTATTTCTTATTTCTTTCTTTTCTTATTCTTATTCGTTTGCTATTTCCTTTTCGTTTCTTGATTCTTTTGCTATGTGTTTGATTGTGTTTCGCCGACTTTCTTCGTCTTACGTGATTTAATCTCGAAACTATATTTTCCAAAAACCACACGAGTTACAAATGATTTCAACTTGTCGTCGCCATTGAAACTATTCTTTTAAAAGCAACATACGAGTATTCCATAAACGTTACTTTTATAAAACACTTTTAAGGATTTCTTTCTGAAACATGTTACTTATTAGGTTGTGCCGATCCTGTACCGTTGTGCTTATACTTCCTGAATACTGTTGTGCTTTCTACTTGATGCTAGTTGTGATATCTTGCATTGCTGCATACCGAGGTGAGTTCATAGCCCCACTTTTTACTCTCTTAAACTGTTTTATAAGCTACTTAGGGTGAGATACATGCTACTATTTTGAATATGATCACAATTTTTTGAAAACTGTACTTTGAACTAAAAACTATGCTTTTTGCTTTCTGAAACTTTATTTGTGCTGGAACAACACTTATACTTTTCTGGTACTGTGAGTGAAGCAGTAGCCATTTATACTTTTCTGGTATTGTGAGTGAAGCAGTAGCCACTTTGCGAAACATCTGATAAGCACTAAGTACCGCCCTTGCCAAAAGCAAGTCCCTCGATCATGAACCATTAATCACTTGCGAGTGAGGGCGAATATAGTTTATAGGCCTATAGGATTTGACCATCCCATCCATTTTGCTGGGTAGGAAACACGGGTGTGCTATATTTGATTTATCTAGGTATTTGGCAAGATACCTAGCTCTGGGGGCAAATATTATATTTTGAAATCCGTGGTTACTGTCAACTTACGCCAGGGTTACTGGTGCCGATTAACATTTTGTGTGCCATGAGCTTAGTGCAGTGGTAACATTTGAACTTTCGGGTGTATAACAACGTAGCCCACTTTCTCTTAAACTTGGAAGATTGTGATCAACTACTTTACTTTAAACCTATGAATTCACTCAACCTTTGTGTTGACTTTTAGCATGTTTTATCCCGGGTGTTAGATCTTTTCTGTTGCATATCCTACTTTTGGAGGAACTTGGCGAAGGGTATGGCATGGTCATAGAAGACTCTGAAAACTATTTGGGACCGCTTTAAATCCTTTTATGGACCTATATTTTCCGTACTATTTTTTTTTAATAATGCAAATTGAATGCTTTCAATTATAAAATTTCTTCTAAAATGGTTTAAGTAAAATGGTTCTTTGTACCTTGTGTTATGATAACTATTCAATAGAACCCCACTACCCGTATACTTCCACTGATCCGATTTCGGGGTGTTACAATTCTCTAATCAATATTCACCCTTGGATTGTTTGCCAGCGCACATCAACCAATCAGAAGCTTTAGGATTGCCAGCATGTCATTCCTTTGTCAGACGCATCAGAGCTTCTAGAAGAGTAATTGAACTTAAGGTGGGTTAATTGATGCGAGGTAAACGGGGTAAAGTTGAAGAAGACGGCGAATGGTAAACTGTTTTTCCCGTGCCCTTTCTTGACTGGTTATAAGGGTTGACCCGGGTTTCATTAAGTTTGACCTGGGTATAAGGGTTGGGTTTGATCCGGGTTTCATTATTGGACTAGATTATTGGTTTTGTTTTGGGCTTGGCTGGATCAGGTTTATAATTTAATTAAATTGGGATTTAACAAAAGTTAGTAAGGACTAACTTTGTTAAAGGTAAGGACTAATGATGTAATTGTTTTAGGATTAGGCTCAGGTTTGGTATTTTAGGGTTTAGAGTTAGATCAAAAATGTAGAAACACATCCCCGGCTCTGGCTTTTCACGCTCTTTCCAATCCCGTGCTCATTTTTGCCCGTTTTGCCTCTCTTTTTTTCCTTTTCTCATATCCTTTACCTGCATATACATAAACACAAAAACAAGCATATATATGGCATTTATGATCAATTTTTGGTCTTTTGAGTCCATTTTTTATAAAAAAAGGTATGTGATTTAACACATACTAGATATTTTTATAATTACTTAATCTAGAGTCTACCTGAGGACAAGTAGAAGTTAAGTGGGGGGATATGTGATAAGTCCTATAATGTTGAATACTTATTATAGAAACTAGAAAGGGGTTGAATATTTTACCGTTTTAATTACGTTTTCAAAAATTTCTTTTTCAAGTTTATTTTAAAATATTTCTTGATTCGAATCTTGTATAATATCAATACAACAATTAATGAACACAATAATAAATAAGTAAGTAAAGAGAAGAAAAGAAACGATCAAACAAGGAAACGGAGATTTATAGTGGTTCGGCTAGGAAGCTCACTCTTCGCCCTACTCCGCTCCTCGAGTCTCATACTCGAGAGTTTCACAAACACTATATCAACACGCTCTCTTATGGCAGAACAAACCGTACACTAAAGCTTACACAAGGTTTAACGACACTAAGCGGAATATCGAGTCCTAATCCTAGCTAGAACCAATCTACACGAAAGCCCACGTGGCTACACTATTCGAACCAACACTTTAGTCCGAATCAACACAATACACACTTCCGAGCTTGCACTCAAGTCGGATTACACACAAGAATCAAGATAAAGAGAATGGAGGTTGAGAAGAGATCCGTAACAACGGTTTATGAGGTGAAGGAGTATTCTTCAACACTTCATTTCTTGACGAATACGAGTGTTCTTCTCTTGCACTTGGAGGAAGGATGGATGTGATCACTTGTAAACAACTTACAACCCGTTAATGTGATCAAAGAAGAGTATTTAGAGTGAATTTAGAAGACAGAAAGTTTTAGTGCTCAAGAGGTGGTTTTTCTGAATGAAACAGTTCAGTATTTATAAGCACCAGGAGGAGCGGGGGACGGCCCTTTAAATACTGGATGGTCCCATATATATAAGGGACCATCGTCATGTTTAAGGGACCATCCGACATACGCTCCTATTTTTATCCTGATGTGGTGAAAGTTTATCTGGTGAAAAACTTATCTGATTTTAGGCGGGAAAACTAGCTGTTGGGAGATTTGAAATTCAAATTTATTTTCTTAATAAAACATTTCTTTAAAATTACAAAAATACTTTTGTAAAAATGTTTTGTCACATAAAAATATGAGGTTTAGTGAAAAAATAAATTATTTGATCACTTAACTAAGTTGGTAGATTATTTATTCATACCTTAAGTGATGTTGTGGTTGAAACGAGTTTTCTCGATTAAAAACTTGTTAAGCGTAATTTTACGTAACGTGTATTTATATTTTGTGATTATCAAAACATGTAGAGACCGAAAAATGCAAATGACATTTTTGACATTATTTGTATTAACAATCTCCCCCTTTTTGATGATTACAAAATATAAACTCATTTTAGGTAAAATTAAGCATTAATAAGTTTTTAATGAGTTTCGTTTTCTTCTCCCCCTTTTTGTAGAATCAAAAAGGCTTCGTCGATGTGTAGAGAGGAAAGAGATCGACGGTATCAAGACTCCCCCTTGCTTAATGCTCCCCCTAGATGAGGGCATCGGGGAATTGATCGATGGTATTTTGCTACAAAAACAAGTTAGCATACAGGTGCAAGAGTATACATAAGCAACACACAGAATAGATGAGAACAAGAAAGAGGATAGAATCAGAGGCAGCAGTTGCTGGATAGTCCCTTAAATATTGGGGACCGCAGGATAGTTAAGGGACCATCGGCAGTATGTTAGACAAAAGACAGAATTTAACTAAGCATGCATAAAATTAAACATTCATAAGACATGACAAGGTCATACATAAGGATGACCATTACAACAAAGTCCTATATTACTAGTCCTATTTCTAGTCTAGTCTTCAAAGATAGGTCCGATTTTATTGTAGAGCATGCATGTTGTCTAAGACTTGCGGAGAAAGGGTGGTAAAAGAGTGTTGCTTGAAGGTGGTGGAAAGCCGGGTGGCAAGAGAAGAGATGTGATGAAGTCAAGATCATTCTTGATCTTTTGAAAGTGGTTGCGGTTGTAAATGCAACAAACACAATAACCCCCATGGGCATCCACTTGGTCAAGAGAGGGATGAGGCATGGTTGGAGGGTGAAGCTTTTAAGAGAGAATGATATTTAGGAGGTTCAAGTCAACAAGATGGGAGAATTCTTGAGCTTTGATGGAGTGTAGAGAGTTTGAATTTGTCATTGGAGGTGGATATGTTGGTGGCAATGAATGATCTTGAGGATTGAGGTTAGGAGACTCTTTGTGAATGGATGGAGACTAATTTTGGGGTTGTGAAGCAAAGAAGGAAAAGGATGAGGAAGATGCTTCTTTGTAAGTTGGAGATTTTGGGTTGAAGTTGGAATTGTGAGTGTTTGAAGTGGTGGAATTATTCATGAAGTTGCCTAGACTTTGTTTCTTTCTCCAAATGGGTTTGACCGACATTCTAGGTTTTCTAGGGGATGACATTGTGAGGAAGGAGGAAGAAGAAGTTATGCCATGAGATTTGAGGAAGAAGATGAAGGTTTAAATAGAAGGAGGGAGTGCTATCTTAGGCAAAGCATGCATCTAATGTTTAACTAATTCAAATTATGTTTAAGTAATAAGGGAAGTGTAGGTTAGACTAGCAAGTAGATTATTAAGAGTGTAGAATCAAGGAATCAGAAAGGAGGATAATGACAGAAAATACATGTTGGACGATCCCGTATATAGGGCGACGGTCCTTTATTGACTAGGGACCGTCTGGAGATAAGGGACCGCCACCAAAAAGGTGGAAATTCCTTCGGAAGAAGGTATTCCTAGTGTGTGCCTACATGAAAATATGTGGAGATGCGATTATCTCGACTCTAGACAAAAGAAAACCTAAGAGATAATCCAAAGTCTCATTAGTTCAATCTTGCTCATTTTTCCATGTTGGATTATATATTAGTTATATGATCCGATCAGGGATTTTGAGTACTTATGCATGCATGAGAAAATAGTTTTTGAATTGTTTTAACAATGCGAGAAAGATGATTTTCCTAAACGTGAGAAGTTTTTGAAAAGAATGAATTGGGGTTTTTCATGCTCAAAACGAATTTAGAGTTGGTTTTAATCATGCAAGGATTATATTTTAAGATAAGTAAGGTTATAAAGAAAGAATCCCCCAATTTTATTTTTTGCCCAAAAGAATCCTAGACTCAGAAGAGGAGAAAGAGACTTACGGAACCTAAGAAGAAGAGATGCGCTCCATCATTCCTAATCCTAGACGAATATAGAAGAAAGGTTCCCGTTTGAGAGGTTTGGTGAGGATATCGGCAATGTTTTCTTCCGTTGAAACCTTTTCGATGGAGATATTTCCCTTTTGTACATTATCCCCAAGAAAGTGGTGACGAATTTCTATGTGCTTTGTGCGAGAATGTTGCACGGGGTTCTTACTTGAATCAATGGCTCCTATTTTGTCACACATGATTGGGATATCATCAAGTGTGATGCCATAGTCTATGAGAGCTTGTTTCATCCATAGTGCTTGTTGACATGCCTTTCCGGTGCTTACATATTCGGCTTCGGTTGTGGAGATAGCTAGTGCCGTTTGTTTCTTGAAGAACCAAGAAGTTAAGCAACAACCCATGAAGGTACAAATATCACTAGTGCTTTTTCGATCCACATAATCTCTCGCATGATCAGAGTTGGCATATACTATGGTTTCTATGCTGGTCCCCTTAGGATACCATAATCCTAAGTGCATTGTGCCTTTAATGTATCGGAAGATATGCTTAACCTCTTCAAGGTGAGAAGTTTTGGGATCTTCTTTGGAGCGAGCACAAAGGCAGACACTAAACATGATGTCGGGCCTATTTGTCGTTAGGTACAATAAACTTCCTATCATACCTCTATACTTAGTACTATCTATGGATTCACCCTCTTCATCTTTTTTGAGCTTTGTGTCTGTAGCCATTAGAGTTTCCATAAGATTAGTATCTTCTAATCCAAATTTCTTAAGCATTTCTTTAATGTACTTAGATTGATTAAAGAATATTCCATCTTCTAATTGTTTTATTTGGAGTCCAAGGAAGAAGTTAAGTTCTCCCATCATACTCATTTCAAACTCGTCATGCATGATTTTAGAGAATTCATCACACATGTCTTGACAAGTTGATCCGAATATAATGTCATCAACATATATTTGGACGATTATGATGTTTGATTCTTTCTTCTTAGTGAAAAGAGTGTTAGCTACCATTCCCATTGAGTATTCATGTTTAAGAAGAAAAGTTTTTAACCTATCATACCAAGCTTTAGGAGCTTGCTTAAGACCATACAAAGCTTTCTTGAGTTTATAAACATGCTCGGGTTTCTCGAAGTCAATGAATCCTGGAGGTTGTGCTACATATACCTCCTCATTGATGAAACCGTTTAGGAATGCACTTTTCACATGCATTTGGAACAACTTAAAGTCTAATGCACAAGCATAGGAAAGTAATATCCTAATGGACTCTAGTCTAGCTACGGGTGCATAGGTTTTGTCATAATCAATTCCCTCTTGTTGATTATAGCCTTGTGCTACTAACCTTGCTTTATTCCTATATACAATTCTATTCTCGTCTAATTTGTTCCTAAATACCCATTTGGTTCCTATTATGGTCACGTACTTAGGTCTTGGTACTAACTCCCAAACATCATTTGACTTAAATTGATTTAATTCCTCTTGCATTGCAATGATCCAACTTTCATCTTTCAATACTTCATTGACTTTCTTAGGTTCTATGATCGAGACAAAGCAAAAGAAATTGCTTTTGTCTTGAGCTTGTGATCTAAGTGTTCTTTGGTTTAGATTACAAATGACATTGTCTAAGGGATGATTTCTAGATTCTTTAATGTTGGTGGTTTCATCAATTTCTATGGTTTCATTCACCTTATTGATCCCTAGATTTTTCATGTTATCTACGATGGCATTTTCTTCATCTAAATCATCATCTACCAAAGGTGATGTTTTAGGTGGGGGGGGGGGGACTCCCATCGAATTTCACGTTAAATGATTCTTCGACGGCCATTGTTTCCTTATTGTGTACTACATAGGCTTTACTATTTTGTGAATATCCTAGGAATACACCTTCATAAGACTTTGGGTCAAATTTGGTGAGATGGTCTTTGGTGTTTAGAATGAAGCATTTGCTTCCAAACACTCAGAAGTAATCTAGAGTAGGTTTCCTACCTCTCAATATTTCGTATGGGGTTTTTCCTAGGATTGACCTAATGAGAATTCTATTAAGAATCTATGTGGAGGTGTCTACAGCGTTACACCAGAATTTTTGAGGGATGGATTGTTCGTTTAGCATTGTTCTACTCATTTCTTGTAGAGTTCTATTTTTCCTTTCAACTACCCCATTTGATTGTGGAGTGCGTGGAGCTGAGAAATTGTGAGTAATACCATTAACATCACAATAGACTCCGAATGGCACTTCATTATCAAATTCTCTACCATGGTTTGTCCTAATGGAAACTATGGGACAAACTAGTTGATTTTGGATTTTCTTACTAAATGTTTTAAACTGCTCGAAGGCTTCGATCTTGTTCTTAAGAAATCTAGTCCAAGTGTACCTAGATTAATCGTCCACTATTACTAAGGTGTAAAGATTTCCTCCGTAGCTCCGTACGACGGAAGGACCAAAAAGATCCATGTGAAGGAGTTCTAGACATCTAGAGGTTGAGACTATATTCTTAGGTTTATGGCTAGAGTGAGCTTGTTTTCCAACTTTACAAGCGTCACAAAAATGTTGGTCGAACTTAAGTTTAGGAAGATTTCTAACTAAATCCTTAGAAGCTAATGACTGCAACAAACGCATATTTGCGTGACCTAATCTTCTATGCCATAGAGTTGAGTTATCGCTAACCATGCCTAAACATATATTGTTACTAGGTTTATTACTTATCTTCATGACATAAAGTTCACCTTTCCTAATGCCCTTAGCAATGACCTTTCCATCCTTTATGATTTCAATACCATCCTCGGAAAAGATTACCTTGCACTTATTGTCACATATTTGACTAATACTTAAAAGATTAAAACCCAAGTTATCTACATGTTCAACATTAGTGATAGTAAGAGAGTTATGAGTGATCGTACCTTTGCCGATGATATTACCTTTGAGTTTACTACCAAAAGTGACATTACCTCCATTGCATGATTGATATGATGAGAATAGCTTGCGATTTCCCGTCATGTGATTAGTGCATCCACTATCTTTGATCCATTTGTCATGCTCCAAGTCAATTCCCAAGCATATCTAATGATAACATAGACAAACTCAAACATATGGTCCCCAATATCTGATGGGTCCAAAGTTGTTAGCATTAAAAATTCCATGCATTTGTTGCATTTGACTAGGATGTTGAAATGGTGAGTAGAAACCTATAGGTAGAAAATTATTCTTCCATGTTCGACTAATTTTGTTTTCTAGGTTGTCTTGGTCTAGTTTGTCTTTGGGTAACATTTGTTTTCCAAGGTAGTGGAGTTTTTGATCTAGTCGTTGTTTTGTTAAATCCTATTCCAGGTTTAAGTAGTGGTTTATAGAAGCGTTTAACTTCTCTTATACTAGCAATAGGTACTTCAGTGTTCATTACAGTTAAGTGTTTTGGTGCAGGACCTAATACAGACTTTGGCAAAGTCACAGACTTATCCACTGTGGACGGTCCTTTAACATTGCGGGACCGTCTGGTGCATTTTGGGGACCGTCACCAGTAGTCTCGACTGCCTGAGATTTCACAAATTTGGTTTGTTTTGTACCACTTGTTGATGCTTTAGAAAAATCATAGCCTATACCAGTTTTATAATCGGAAAACATTTGAGAATCTATCATTTGTTTAAGAGAATGAGTACTCTTTTTAAATTTGTTTAGTTTTGAGGCTTCCTCCTTGAGTCCCTCATTTTCGATTTTAAGATTTTGACACGATTTGCATTCTAAGTCAATTTCTTTGCCTTTTTCAAGTCTAGATAGTTTATCTTTTAGTTCCGATATTTCTTTCTCTAATTTAGACTTAATAGATTTTAGAGATTTGTTTTTGGAAATTATCTTTTGACTCATTTTGCAAATTCGATCATACTCATTATCTAAATCAAGCGAATCTGATGAGAGAGTGTCATCATTATAGAGATTGGTTTTGAAAGGTACCTCTTTTGAAGTTTCGGCCATCAGACAAGCTTCATTTTTGGCATCTTCGTCGCTATCACTCCAAGCGCTTCTTATGTATGCCTTTTGGTTCTTGTCTTTCGTTTGATGAGGACAATCTTCTACCAAGTGTCTTGGATCACCACATCCAAAGCATCTTTTATCACCTTTGCTATATCTATCATTACGAGCCTTTTGGGATGCTTTATTTACATCTCACGGTTGTCTTACATATCTAGCTCTTCGCTTAAAGAATTTCTTGAAGTCTCTAACCGCTATGGCGTACTCTTCATCTTCACTTTCCGAGCTTGAGTCATTATCATCACTTAATTCCTTTTTAGCCTTTAAAGCAAGTGATCTCCTTTCTACTTTGCTTTTGACTATCTCGGAATCATTTTTGATGATTAGCTCATGAACCTTTAGATTGCCAATGAGCGCATCTAGTGAGAGTGAAGCTAGATCTTTGGATTCTTCTATTTTTGTGACCTTTGCTCTCCACTTTGGATGTAAAGCCCTAAGAAATTTCCTAACACAACTCTTGACAGAAACACCTTTATCAAGTGCCTTTAGACTAGTAATAATGGTATTAAATCTAGCAAAAGCATTATCTATAGATTCGTCTTCAGGAATGACGAATTGTTCATATTGTTGAACAAGAAGATCGATCTTGTTATCTTTGACTTGATTATTACCTTGATGAGTGACTAACAAAGTTTTCCAAATATCTTTAGCCGTATTACACATAAAATTTCTTTGAAATTCCTTTTTCGGTAAAGCATTATAAATAACCATTTTTGCTTCATCATTTTTAGCCAATTTCTTTTTAAGAGTTTCACTTTTTTTTTATCATAAGGAACTATTTCATTCTTTTTAGTTTTAGGGTTTTATTCAACAGGTTGAAAGTCACCCATAGTAATAACATGCCAAAGATCAAGATCTTTTGATTTCACATAAGTTTCGAATCTAGTTTTCCAGTAAATGAAGCTATCAGCTTCGAAAAGTGGTGGTGTTTGCATAGATTGCCCTTCTTGATATTTTTCAAAATCCATTGATCGATTCAAGTTTTAAAATACAGTATACTTTAAAAATCTTGTGTAACCTGTCTCCGATACCAATTGTAGAAACTAGAAGGGGGGGTTGAATAGTTTCACCGTTTTAATTACGTTTTCAAAAATTTCTTTTTCAAGTTTGTTTTAAAATATTTTTTGATGCGAATCTTATATGATATCAATACAACAATTAATGAACACACTAATAAATAAGTAAGTAAAGAGAAGGAAAGAAATGATCAAACCAGGACACGATGATTTATAGTGGTTCAGCTACGAAGCTCACTCTTTGCCCTACTCCACTCCTCGAGTCTCACACTCGATAGTTTCATAAACACTATATCAACACGCTCCCTTATAGCGGAACAAATCGTACACCAAAGCTTACACAAGGTTTAACGACACTAAGCGGAATGTCGAGTCCTAATCCTAGCTAGAACCAATCTACACAAAAGCCAACATGGCTACACTATTCGAACCAACACTTTAGTCTGAATCAACACAATACACAATTCCGAGCCTGCACTTAAGTCGGATTACACACAAGAATCAAGATAAAGAGAATGGAGGTTGAAGAGAGATCCGTAACAATGGTTTATAAGGTGAAGGAGTATTCTTCAACACTTCATTTCTTGACGAATACGAGTGTTCTTCTCTTGCACTTGGAGGAAGGATGGATGTGATCACTTGTAAACTACTAACAACCCGTTAATGTGATCAAAGAAGGGTATTTAGAGTGAATTTAGAAGACAGAAAGTTTTAGTGCTCAAGAGGTGATTTTTCTAAATGAAACAGTTCAGTATTTATAGGCACCAGGAGGAGCGGGGGACAGTCCTTTAAATATTAGACGGTCCCATATATATAAGGGACCATCGCCATGTTTAAGGGACCGTCCGATATACGCTCCTATTTTTGTCCTGATGTGGTGAAAGTTTATCTGGTGAAAAATTTATCTGATTTTAGTTGGAAAAACTAGCTGTTGGGAGATTTTAAATTCTAATTTATTTTCTTAATAAAACATTTCTTTAAAATTACAAAAATTGTAAAACCCTGAATTTTGTATTCCAAGTTTTACGTCTAATTTGAATTTTACCTAAGATATGTAATAATTAATAAATTACCTAAACTATATGTTATGTGGTAATTACATATTATTAGAACTAAACCTATAGATAATTAAATAAATTTGGCTACATTTAAGTCCTAACCTAACAAATATTGTACACGACACAATGGTTCCTTTCTTTTGATCCTACACATTGTTACTTATATGTTTAGCACCGAAAATATTAGTCCCCATATATCTTCACACGTTTAAATTGAAAAGGAGATAAAACCGAGTTAAACCAAGGTAATATCCATGCAAAAATAAAAGATATTGTCCCCCCTCTTTCCCAATTATTTTACACGGTTTCCCTCCCCTTCTCAAACACATTATACGGCCTCTTTCTCCCTCCTCTAATCCGAAGCCCTAAACTTCTCCCATAATCAGGTTATTCTCTCCAAAAATCAAGCAAGACGAAGGCTGAAGCTAGTGTGGTGATCGATGGGGTAGGGTTTGCAGCTCGTGTTCCTAATCGTTGCAGGCTCCTTGTAATGTTTGTGTCCTTAATCTTTTGTCCTCTCCAATTCAACCCTAAAGGTATACATGGTTCCTTTGTTTTGGCTCTATTCGACACATACATATGAATAAAATCAGAATCAAACATGAAAACTTAGACATCATAATCATCTAATCGTTATGTTATTGTTTCATTAAGTATGCATATGATAATAAGTATTAAAGTCACATGAAATCATGAATCTATACGCCTATATGTGACTATTTTTGTATCGTGTTCATGGGACTGTTTGTGCCACTTTCTAGCCCTTATGTCGACCTCTATATAACACTAAGCAGGCCCTAATAATCATCCATGAAGACACATTAATATGGCTAATGAATTCTGGTAACCCTATGAATTTATGATGGGTCAAATGGGTTAAAAAGGGTTTAGGTTAGGGTTGTTTCTGTCTCAACTGCATGCTGTCCAGGATTTTGAGTCGTGATGCAAGGGTCATAAGTTAATGATACAAACGTTTTTTTTCAATATTTTTGAGGCTAAAACTAAATTTAGGATGTGTGCTATCTGGATATCAAATTTCATAATTTTTGGAGGTCGGGAGAGTAGTCTTTTGATTTTTAGGAGTTCAAGTGTCAAAACTGTATTTTCGATGTCTGAAAATAAGTTGGAGTTTTTGATTTTTAGTTTTAAAACCATAAGGAATTAAGAGGTCTCATTTGTTAGAGATAATTTTTAAGATGTATATGGCTTACTAGAATTTTGGTGGTTTTTTCTGAAGTGTCAAAATGGGTTCGTTAAGCAAAAACTTTCTGGGTGTCTGTGCAGTTATCTTTCTGGGCAGGTTTGGGAAAATGATTTTTGAAAGGGTACTTTCACTTAGTAATAAAATCTGAAAAAATTAGGGGAAGTACTAGACATATTTAGGAGTCAAATATAAAAATTGTAGAGCCTCAGGAGCTCAATTGATAGGTCTATAAATTCATAAGAAACTGAGTCAGATTTGCATTCTAAACCTAAAATCTGTTTTGATACACACTTAAACCTTAACTAGATTAATTATTGATTTGAAACACATATTAAACCTATGTCTTGATTGTTAACTCAGTCTAACTGAATTCCATATTCGACTAAACCTATTTTGATATTACATTTATAACCTAATTAAGTTACGCCTTAATTATGAAACCTTAAACCTATGTATTAATCACTTAACTTAAGTAAACCCTAAATATGAAGATGTGATTGATAACAAGCATTAAAAATCCGTTATGGTATTAAATGAGCGTATAAGTAATACATGATTATAATTCATGTAGATCCGGTGAAGTCGGAGTGATCCTTTTTGTTGTGTTCTTTTGCCCTTTTGCTTGCGTTTCATAAGGTACATATATTCTATCCTTTATCAGTAAGGATTTCCTCATGACTCGTTCCGTTATGATATGGTTCGATTCGTTCGTGACTTCAATATTCGCATTTGAATCCTTTGATAGTTTATAATGTATTAGATATTATGACTTGTATGAAAAACCTTTTTGAATATATTTCTTAATGATGGTTTTGGGAAATACTATTTTTAAAATGATTTCTATGACTACGAGGTAACACCACTTTTTATATGAAGGCTTAATGACTCTTATGAAAACGGTTTTTAAAAGAATACTTTCATGAAAACAACATTTAAATGATTTTCACAATTACATAATCTGGTTGTACTCTATCCTTAAGGATTCTCATGACTCATTGATTTCCTGATATTTGTTATTCGATATGCTTTGATCCATATTTGTTCAGTATTTGTTTGATTATTCGTTTCATGCTATATTCTATTCATATAGCCATTATCTGAGTTGGATAATTTATAATTATCCCTTATTATTAGATTGCATGTACTATTCCTATTATGTTGCCCATATTTGTAGCCAGTCATGGGGAGTCCATGGCCTTGCCATTGATGCACCAATGGTATTGACACTATATGTGGAGGTAGGTTTTTGTCCACAGCGTTCCCATTTGTTTATATAGCTGTATATATAGCGCATCTGGCCCGTGTTTATTATATGTATGTTTAGTCTAGAAGTGGCATATGTATCTCTATTTTGAAGGGAGCGTATGGATGCATCCTAGGTACTTAGTTCAGTTTTGATATATACTTGTGAATGGACTTGAGTGTGTGCAATACACCCCATTTCACTTTTTGTACATCGAGCTAGCTACTCCATGTACAATTTGCTATATGTTTTGTTGGGCATTCCCTTTGATATTGTTATCCACTTTATGTTCATTATTATGCTTTGATCCATTTCATATGTTCCATATTCTGTTTGACATCTTGTATAGCAGGTTCTCTTGGATTCATTCGCTTATTCATTTCATATACGCTTATTACCTTTCATTTGTTTATATATGTTCACTGAGCGTTAGCTCAGCTGCATTTTCTTTTCTCTGCGGCAGGTTATAAGCGGGATGCTGGGTATGAGTGTTGAGAGTAGAAGATAGAGGACTTGCCCTTGATTAGATTCCATTATTGGAGTTATGATTGTAGACATTATGCCTTAGATATGTATTGTATTTAGATTATTGTTTGGATTATATTTCATAAGTCCTTATAATTCTTGACTTAGTATATAATAAGAAGTCTTCCGCTTGCATTTATTTTGTTCTGACTGACACCATAATGTTACATTTAGACCCTGATAACGTTCAAAATGAACATGTTTTTAGTTACGTTATCATTAGTTTTCTCCACTATATTTGGTTATATTTGTACATATTTGTTGCTTAATCATGGAAAAAGTGTATATGCATGTAAATGTAGCCAAGTACAGGAAAAAATGAAGAAAAGACAAAGAATTGAAGTGATTATGCACATTTGAAGATTCCCGAGATGGAAACAAGTGAGAAACCACACAAGGACGCAAGGAATTGAAAGTGTCAAGATTTCTATGTTCATATATCAAGAAAATATCAAGTTCTATGGAAGAAATCAGTGCCACAATGGAGCATAACGCATGCGACAAGAAAAGACTAAGAAAAGTCAAAGTTGTGAGTTCCATAAGACTCCATCCGATCAGATGGAACCCGCATCCGATTCGGATGGGAGAAAGTGGATTTTACCGAGAGATCCAACCGATCGGTTTGAGCTAATACCGATCGGTTGGACTTAACTGTTGTTACAAAAGTTCATTTAATGACGGATTTAAGCCCCATAATCATGGTGGCTTATCATTTCCTGCTTATTAACTCACTAGTGACGTTTTTACTTGATAGAGAAGGGTTCTTTCACTTATTTATAGGACCCTAGGCTAGATTACTAAGTGTGACACCCCAAAATTAGTAAAGGCTTACACCAAGTCCTTGCTATCTTATTATCATTGCCCGAAAGCTTAGAAGTGCTGTAAAAACGTCCAGGAAACTTTGAGTTAAAGTCTCAAGAGTGTGGTTCGAGTGTGGAGTTGTTTACGTGTCTTGTTAGGCGATTGGAGGAGTGTGGTTGCTATAGTGCCACAAATCTAGTTCTTGTAATCTAAACTAGGTATATCTTGTTTATTTATCATGAACTACTTTTACTTTATGTTTAATGAAAGTATGTTTTGTTACTTGTGTTTTATAATGATTGTTATGGAGTAATTGTTGGTATACTTGTGTGTTATGATGTGACTAAGTGTTGGAGTATTCTTATTTCATAGTGATGCATGAAACCAATCCTTATTTTATGAGTTTGTTGGAATAACATCTAATCTTGCTTAATTAGTTGATAAAAACATTTTCAAAGGATAAAAGGGCCGAAAGGATTTTCTTTATGTTTTTATTCCAAAAAGTTAGTGCACGAATTAGTATGGGATATGGTGTGTGACAAGCACCATATTTACTCATTAAAATGGATTTGAAACGATTTCATCATGAATAAAAGGGCCAAAAGGATTCGTATGAACAATTAAGATAAGAATTGCTTTTCAAACAACTAGTGCTTAAAAGAATTGTCATAATAGTTAAAAAGGCCGAAAGTAGTTAACTAGGAGATTGAATTCTTAGAAATGATTTTTCATGACATAAACCATTGATTGTTAATCATTCATATAAAATTGTGCATCATTACAAGTTACACCCAACTTGTTAGAATACTCTATGCAATTAGTTATAGAATTACACACAAGTATATGTTTTATTTGATTGAATTTACTTTGAGAATTTCCACCAAATTGGCTTGACAATCTTTTTGTTAAAACTTGTTTTACCAAATACAAACACCAAATCCCTTGGGACGATCTCGACTTACCCACCTTTACTACCACAGACGAGTATACTTGCTCGTATGTGTTAATTAGAGAATAGGATAAATCGTGTTTATAAATTTTTAAAACTTGTACACGAACGCGACACATCAAGTTTTTGGCGCCGTTGCCGGGGATTTGATTGAAATTGTTTGAATTTGGTAGCTTAATTACTTTTTGATATTAGAAATTCGTGTTTAAAGAAAAAGTGAAAAAAAAAGTTTGTTTTGGTACCTACCGAATCGGATGGTTATCCATCCGATCGGTTGGAAGCCACGGTAAATTTTTATTGTTTTTGTTTATTTCGGTTTTTAATGATACATTAATGTTAGATTAATGATAGTAATAGATATAATTAAGTATTTGTTTAATTAGATAGTTAATGGTGATCATTAGATTAGTTTTAATGTCTTTAATGTTTTTATTAAATTTAGTTAATGTAGTTAATTTTATGGTTAATGGTTAAGTAGTTTAAGAGTTTCTTTTAATTTGCTTAGTTAATAATAGTTATTAGTTAAATGTTAATTAAAAGTTATTTATGTTTCATTTTTCATTTTTAGATAATTATTTTATGCATTAGACTTTATATTAAAATTTTGATTTAGTGTTAGTTATAAAAATAAAAATAAAAATAAAAGTTTTTTTTTAAATATTTGATCCAACCGATTGGATGTTGCTCGCATCCGATTCGGTTGGGTAACTTTGGATTTTTACGATTTGTCCATCCGATCGGATGGAGTGTAAAACCGATCGGATGGATGCCTCGTTAAAATTTTTAATTTTTATTTGTTTTAATGTTTTGAGTGTTTGAACTTGTTTGTTTACTTGATTTGATTCTATTTTAAGTATGTTTCGATTATGACTAACCCTAATGCTAATGGTTTGGATGTTTGTGATTGTGGTTATGTTATAGTTGATAATTGCTTTAGTGAAATGGAGAGTTTAAGCGAAGTATCGGAGTACTTGAGAAATTTGGAAGAAATGTTCAAGGATTCGGGTGATTCCTTGGAGCGTTTGGAGAATATGTTAGAAGATGTTAAGGTTGATGTTGAAAAGATAGAAGAAGTTGGGGAAAACCGAGTTTGTTTGCCAGAAGAGAAGAGAGTAGTTGTGTTCACAAGAGCACCACCCAAAGAATTTGATGCACCGTTTATAAGGTTCTCTACACCTTGTGGTGTGGAAGGTATAAAAGCTTGGGATGCTCAGTTGAATATGGAATATGGTGACAACTATATTACGGAAGAGATGCTTGGTAAGCTTGGTTTTGTTCGACTTGACTATGAGGATTATGGTAGAAAGAAGGTAAAAGATGTGAAAGTGAATATTCACGGCCACATTTTCAAGGTAGATTTTGTTGTTTTGGAATATGGGAATGCTGATGAACCGGATGTAGTGTTTGGAAGATGATTTTCTAGTTACAACTAAGTGTAAGCTTGATTTCGCACTTGGTGAGATGAGGATTGACATTACCGAATGGGTAGAAGTAAAAGAAGTTGATGAGATGTTTGCGGTATTAGAAGAAGGGAAGGAAGAGATTGTTAAGATGGGAAAGGCAAGTAGAAAGGAGGCACCCCTAAACAAATTAACCCAACCCTCCACCCCAAAGAATGAAAAATCATCATCATCATTAAATTCAACACCAATTTCACCAGAACCTGTTAGACCTCTAACCCAAGAACAAAAGGAAGTGATTTTGGAGAATTTGGAGTTGAAGTTTCAAGAGCTTATGGAAGAGAAACCGGTCATAGATATGTTGAACAATTACATAACATACCATAAGAAGTTGGATGCGGTAATGATGGCCAGGGCTAGACTAGAAGACAAAGATTTCGATGAGGTTGAGAGAGCAAGGATAGTTGAAAATGGATTGCCAAAGAAGATGAGTGATCCGGGAAATTTTGTTTTACCTATTAAGGTAAATGGAACAATTGCGATGTATGCATTGGCTGATACAGGGTCAAGTGTGAGTGTTATGCCTTATACGTTGTACAAGAGGTTGGGGCTTAGTAACCCCCAACCTAATCAGTCTAATCTTACTATGGCTGATAACTCTCAGGCAAAGGCGATGGGTGAAGTAAGAAATGTACGAGTCCAAGTAGGGTACCAGGCATTTTTAGCTGATTTCTTAGTGCTTAACATTCCGGTAGACAAAGAGTTACCTTTATTGTTAGGAAGACCGTTTCTAAGAACTTGTGGGGCTATTATAGATATGGGTCGTGGTACTATGACTATTAATGATGGGATCTTGAAACATACTTATTATCCAAAGCCAAGAGGAAAGATAGTTAAGGAAGTGCATGAAGAAGAAGATGAAGAAGAAGACCACTTGGGTTGTTTTGAAGTGGGAAGAGATGAAGAGGGTAGGCCTAAATATGGGCCGGTTGCTCCGAGTTACTTTAACATTGAAGATGAGATGGAGAGAGCTCTAGCAATGGAGGCTTTCTATAACCCCTTTAAAAATGTTTTTGTGTTTAATAAGCTTACGGATTTTCTTGGATCTTTACTGGTCCAACTAAAGAATTTGGAGTGGGGACCCGACGGTCCTAGTATTTATAAAAAGGAAGAAGGAGACGGATAATGGCATGTGAAGTTTGACATTATTTGCCCAGATGGAAGAAACTTTGCAAGACGATTTAAAACGCAAAGGAAAAACCGAAAATTGTCCGGAAAGTTTCGAGGAGATGATATCTTAAGGCATGAGTATTTTGAAGGATGAAGATCAAGTGACAAGTTTGGAAATAAAGCACAACACTTGTGCTAGCTAATTGTTTGTTTTCCTTTATTTTTATGCATTTTAGTTTTTAATGTTTGCATTTAATTTGTTTCAAGTTATTTAACTTTAAGTTTAAGCTAAGACCTTTGTTCTTTTCATTAAGTTTTATGATTATGAAGTCATGTTTTTAGTTGAGATTTTTAGAGTTAGTTTTGTTTTAGAATTAGTAGAGACTAGACGAATACCCGTACATAGCAACGGGATTTTATAGCGGCAGATAGTTTTCATGGTAAAAAAAAGTTTATGAGTTATAAATGAAAAATAATAAAAGTTTGAGGATTTAGGGATTAAGCATAATGTTTTGAAACCCGATTCGACCCGGGTGGTTCAACCGGTTGAACCGTTTCGGTCGAAAAATGGATCAATTTAAACCGGGTTAAACCACAGTGGTTTTGACTTATTTGTGATACACTTATGAGACAAAGCACATCTAATACACCCACTTTTGACATTGTTAAAGAAAAACATGAAACAATCCCCGACAACCAATTTCACTATGCCATTTTGCTTGCATGATAAATAATTATCAAAGTCATGCTATAAACATATTGATAGACAATAAGGCAATTGAACAATGCTTTTTGTTATAATGATAGACGCCATAACCATGTAAACAAGGATACATTTGTATACCATCTGGCCTGCAAACGCATACATAAAATCAAATGAGATTCTTAAAAGATAACATTTAAAAATGACGAGACAAAACCATATTAACCTCAGATTCCTAAAGAAAATATAGATTGAAGATAACTAACCTTAACCCCACTTCCCCTGTGTATCAGTATTCCTCCATAAACAACTGCCAACAGCACATAGTTTGCTAAAGACTGTGAAGTAGGCGCATTAATACCTACGTCACAAAATAAGAAGTAAATTACAACGTATAAAAAATACCAAGTATGCTAAGCACTTTACATAGCAGTATATAAAGATACACTTATCCCTTGCCTACAAACACAAAGGAACAGATGACATAAACCAAAAATGAACAACGCAATCATAAATTTTATTACAAAAAAGAAAGTCAATATATCACACCTATATTGTAGAGGTTGCGTTGCATTTTCGGACATCCGATTCGTCCAAAATGGCCATTTTTTTCAAATTAAAGCGTGCTTTTTGGCGAACTTTTTTGTAATGAAGATCTCTAACTTGAGGTGAGAATCAGTAAGGTCAGTAAAAAAAAGTTAATAAAAAGGGAAAATTTGGATGCGGTTGTTATCCGGGAAGGGAGAATGTTTGACCTAGATGTACGCGGCCTAACCGGGTATCCCGGTGGCCGTTTCCAACCCTATCACTAAAGAAATCAATCAACTACTAAATCGCAAAGCAAAAGAAAATAACAACTTGCAAACTATAGTCTATTTTCTAACATCTTTTACAATTTAGATTGTTAATCTCAATCAACTAAGTGAAACACTTAGAAATTATCCAAATACTAAACACTAAAAGCACAAAGTAAAGTAAATTACAACTTATAGGCTTACAGCAACATATACTTGACTTTTCACATAACAAATAAAGTTACAACCACATTTAGTACACTCTCATATTAATAATAAAATATCTAAAAAAGGTTTTTTATGACACAACAAAAAAAACTCTTTTATGCACAATACAATATTATCACTTAAATGGCAACATCATTTTTACACTAAAAAACAAATAAAATGCTAAAAATAATAAAAAATACAAACCTCTTCTAGCAAGCTCAGATGATGAAAAACCAGTTTAAGTAATAAGCAAAGATAAATTTTGCCCAAATACAAGACCTATTATTGTCTTGTTTGCCATTATTTCCTTTAATTTAACCATTTTTTATAACAAAAAATAAAAAACACCAATATTAAAGAAAATTAAGAAAACCCAAATCAAGAAACCTCAAAATACACCACAAAAACAACAAATTATGAGTAATTTTTGTCTTTTTTTGAGAATTACACAAAATTAATAAAACCCATATCAAGAAAGCTCCAACTAAACCAAATTATGAAACTTTAATTGCAAATAACTAATACCTAGAAATCTTTATATAATTACAAATAACTGATTCCAGCAAGGCAGCGGCAACAACAAAAGTTCCGGCAAGCCAGCAACTATGTCAGAAGATTCCGGCAAGACAGCGGCTTAATATTCCATCATCAGCGGTGACGGCGGCTAAACTGAAAAAAATAACAAAAGCGTTCTAAAACTCCGATCTGAGATAGATTTCAAACAAAGACAAAAAAAAAAGTCCAAATCTTGAAACCAAGAAACCACCATACCGTAGATAGATCTTAACAAATTCGAGGCCACCAAACATACCAAAGACCAACAAACAAACCCAGACACCTTATCGGTCAGATCCGGTCAAAACACCACCGAAAACATCACCAAAACAAAAAAAAAACACCACCGATACCACTGAATCATCAATGAAACCACCGAAACTCAAACACCACCAGATTTTGCAAGAACCGGTGATGTTGGTGGCGGAATCTGTTGATGGTGGTGGTGGCGGCGAATTGGCAGCAGTGCTATTTGATGGTGTTGGGGGTATCATGTGGGTGTTTTTTTTTAGAGAGAAAAGAGAAAGAGAGATGGAGCATATGTAAATGTCAAACAGTGTTTTTAATAGAATAGGTGTTTCCAGGATTGGTTATCAATACTTTCCTGCAATAACTCAGCCTTTGATACTTTCAATAGTTTCCTTGCAAACATATTTTTCAAACGCCAACCATTGAACTTTCCTTTATTAAGTTTTTCAACATTCCACAATATTGACTTTTCACTTTTCCAACTTTGACCATTTTGGTTTTATATGTAGTTAAGATAGACTTTAGACACAATTTGGTAGACTAAGTGTGTTGGAATTTTTATATACAAATAGAATTTTTGAATAAAGAAAAATATTTTCACTTGCCCTAACAAGTATAACAAAGTGTTGGCAAGAGGAAAAGTGAATTTTTTGCAAAAACTTAATCCGAATTGGTTGGATCAAATACTGATAGGATGGAGTTTGATATATAAACTCAAATTTTCAAAAATCATAAAAACACACACACACAAAATCCACCAAATTCGGGTTCCAAAAATTCGACCACAAGGAGATAATTAAGAGTTGAAGGAGTGTTTGCAGATAATCCAGTGCTCCAAAACAAGTAAGTAACATCATCAATTTGGTTTAATTAGGTTTTAATTCAGATCTATTGAATTAGGTCTAGATTTGGGTATTTTTGATAGAGTTCGAATTAAGATGTAATTTTTTCTGGGATAGATAGGTAATTGATAGAGGAATTCATTGGAAAAAGAATTAGATTGATTGATTAAGTTTTGAGGGAGAATTGGTTGATTGGATTTTCAGATTAAATTAGGTCAAAACTTTGAATCAATTTAGGTTGCAATTGATGATTCCCAGATGTTATTTAGTTGTTAATTAGTGAGGCTAGGATAGTGCATTGTTGATTAGAACACTAATTGAAGAGTTTGATTTGGTAGTGTTCTTGTGTTCTAGGAATGATTGAGAAATCATGTGGATGTGTTATAGATTGTTATAGAGATGAATGGGAAATGTAGAAACCACTATAAATGTTCTAATGTAGGATAGGAGAGAGTAGGACTTGGTAGAAATTGATTGGAGTCGGAAAAAAAATTATTTTGCCTTCACAGTAAGCCACAACCGATTCGGTTGCGGGTTAAAACTGATCGGTTGGGCGGGGTAATTTACTCCGTCCGATTCGGTTGGAGCCAATACCAATCGGATGGAGGGCTCGGTAAATTTAAAATGGAAATTTTGAAAATGAGTTTTTGGACTTCTAGATCATTTAGAATTGGTTCTTATACTCTTATACTAACGTATAGTTGTGTTTTCTACAGAGTTATGTTGCAGGTAGTTCGAGATCATCACGTGCGAGTGTTAACCCAATTGTGACAAAGTTTGTTAAAAGGAATGCGAAGAGTAGGGTCACTTATGATGTTAAACCGGAGAGTAATGAGAATCTAAAGTTTAGTAAGCTTAGGAAGGAGGAAAAGCACGCTTTTCGTGAGCGACTGTCAAAGCTACAGGTTCAAAAGATTGCTCAACCGCGTTTGCTTGATTGGGATGTGTTTACGGATTATAAGTGTGAGGATGAATTGAGAAAGATGATGAGGATGTCTTATGTGTATGAGGGCGATGGAGATACTTTCGAAGATCTTTCACGGGAAAGAGCTTTCAGTATTTATGAGAATGTTTATATATAATGGTGTTTGGAGTTCTTCTCCACATTTTATTTTGAAAGGAAGATTGTTGATGTTGTGAGGGATACATGTATTTGGTTTAGGCTTTGCTGGAACGAGCACGCCTATACTTTGCCGGAGTTCACGGTTTCTCTTGGATTGTATGAGCAAGATGAAGTTGAGCATAGATTGTTTGAACCTCATTTCGTGAGCTTGGTGAGGTACCACAATGATTATGAAGGGATTCCGGAATATTGGAATCGTGTTAGTGATCCAAGTTGTTCAAGGAGAAATCGTCCAAGTTAAGAAACCCGTTGATGAAAATTTTGCAAAAGTTAATAGCTTGGGGTGTTTTGCACAGGACGGGGAGTCGAGACAAATGTAATCAACCCAACTTGTGGTTGATGAAATTATTTGAGGAAGACAAGAACGGAAATGCGGCTTGGATAATAGCCGAATATCTTTCGAGAAGAGCAACAGGGATCAAGGATAGTAGTGATATTTGTGGAGGTCACTATGTGACCGCATTGGCTAGAAATTTGGGTTATTTAGAGAATGAGGAATTGGCTAAATGTTCGGAGCCAACTGAGAGTGAAACGTGGGATGCTATAGGTTTTGGGAAAGCATTGGATAGGAAAAGAAAGACGTTGGGAGCTTGGATGGAGCCGGCGATGGCCGCACCTCAAGCCGCACCACAAGCACCATATCAACCACCGCCGCCAATAAGGAATGTTCATGCACCGAGTGGTTTTGACTCGGGATGGGGGGATTGGAATCGAGAACTAAATGATATTGAGCGTAGGGACGTGTGGAGAGATTCGATGATGATGAGAAATAATTACAATTTTGATTATTCAATGCCGATGCTCCAACACATGGCACGTGAAGCCAATTATGAGGTACCACCCTACAACCCACCAAATGTTCCACCCTATCCATTTCAGTATGTTCCATATCATGTCCAGTATCCTTACCCATATCCTGGGTATGCTCCTTTTCCCGAACCAGTACCGGTTTATGGTAGAGTTCCCAATGTTGGAGGTTCAAGTTATGATGTGGGAGGATCATCACCTGGAGTTGGAAAGAAAAGGCAACAACTTTTTACAGTTTTTTATGAGGATGAGAACTACGAGGAAGTGAACGAGGAGAGTGAGGATTAGAGAATTCATACTCCTGACGACATGGATGATGAGTGATCATCGTGATTTGATTATGATGGTTTAAAAACAATTATGGGTCGAACAAATTTCTATTTCTATTATCTTAACATAATTTTCTTTTTAGATTGATTTCATATGGTTTATCTTTAATTACTTTTGTTTGTTTTAGTATTTTGTTTTGTTTGTTTGTTTTGTTTAGTATGTTTTTGCAGTTTTTGCAGGGGAGAATTACCGGAGCTTATTATTGATCAATATTTGGAGTCGGAGAACTCATTTGCTTATCTATGATCAAAAATGCGTGTGCGTATTTACCCTGGTAGTACCTTTTTAACTAAATTTTTCCCATTTCCTTTACTTTGAAGTTCATTTTTATTACATTAAGGACAATGCAAAACTTAAGTGTGGGGGAGGGAAGAAAGTAGGAAAATTTGGTTTAATAATTTTTTTTTTTTTTTTAATTTTTAGGTTTAGTATGATGTTGGATTCAAGTAACTAGAATTTGTTCGCCCTTGATTTTCTAGTTGTTTTATCACATAACTTATATAGTTTAAAAAACTAGATTGATTCAATGGTAAAAATGAGGCTATTTGAAAAAATTTTGGAATTTAATCAAGTTATGAGAGCTATTTCAATTTTGGAATCGATAACATTTACTAATACATGTTATAACCTACCTTAAATTGTGAGGATTTGAGCCTTTTTGTATAGAGCATTTCTTATGCTATATATTTCGTTATGAGTGTGCCGGTGATTATGTTGATTCTAGAACTTGTACTTGTTATGCATTACGGTTAAAATCACTTTCGAGTGATAAAATATATTCAAATGATAAGAGGCAACTTAGGATTTACACCAAATGGCCATCCGTTTACAGAAATATTTTTTGCTAACCACATCGGTTAGTTATCCTAGTATTTGGAACCCATTTGTTAGCGTTAATATCTTACGCTAGATACCCTTAGTTATACCTTCTGAGCCTATATTTTCTTTTGATAAAATCCAGAAAAATACAAAAATATTTTATACCTTACACCTTAGCCTTACCCGAATCAAGTTCATTTGAAGTTCAAAACTATTTATTTTTTTTATTTTTTTTTGATGATTACATGTTGGCTACACTTTGATATGTGTACGTGTTGTTTCAATGAAGAAGGAGGTCGCTACTCTTATTTGTATTTTTTTGTAGCGTGTGCTCATCCAAAGTGTGGGGGTGACGAGGAAGTATTGTTTGGTGAAAAAAAAAAAAAAAAAAAAAAAAAAAAAAAGAGAGAGAGAGAGAGAGAGAGAGAATGTGAAAAAGTGAATAGCCAAAGAGCTAAGAAGGAAATAAGTGAGTATGTGAGGCGGAAAAACGATTGAAGAAGTTTGGGAAGTGATCATGTTGTGGTATAAAGAGTTGGGAACGGAATTTGGACTTGACTCTTATTTTCATTTTTGTAGAAACCGATTATAAATAATTCCCATGTCTTATCCCTACCTTTTACCAAATTACTTTAATCGTTGTTAGCTTTCGAGTATCCGGATTAAGTGATGGCTTTGTTAAGATATGTAGTGCATGGATATTGTAGTGACCATCCGGTTAATGAATAGTTGAAAAACGCGCCAGCGAACTAGTGCGTATTTTGGTGACCATCCGTTATGCAAATAACGCGCCAGCGAACCTAGGTACACTCTAGTGACCATCCATTTTTTAGCTAGTCAAAATCCGCGCCAGCGAGCTACTATATTCTTGTATGAAATGTTTGAACATTAGCCAGGTAACCCTTAACCTTAAACCCGAATAAAAGACCTCTTTGATGTTTTATTTTGTTGTTTTGATACTTGTACAAGCTTATGGTAAGACGCATGAATCATGACTGAGCAATGAGTGATTTGCCAATCAATCTACCCTTAGAGTGTTGAGTGAATTTAAAAATTCCCTTGTGAGGTGCTTAGTTATGTTATCAAGCTCAAAATTAACTTGTTTATGTTTCAAGAATTTTTCACGTTCAAATTAAAATTAACAATTGTTCCTTCGGGTTAGTTGTTAGATTTTTGGAATCATGATGACGATACCATTGAGATCAGTTTTTCTAAATGCTAGACTTGCTCGAGGGCGAGCAAAACTCAAGTGTAGGGGAATTTGATAACGTTCAAAATGAACATGTTTTTAGTTACGTTATCATTAGTTTTGTGCACTATATTTGGTTATATTTGTACATATTTGTTGCTTAATCATGGAAAAAGTGTATATGCACGTAAATGTAGCCAAGTACAGGAAAAAATGAAGAAAAGACAAAGAATTCAAGTGATTATGCACATTTGAAGATTCCTGAGATGGAAACAAGTGAGAAACCACACAAGGACGCAAGGAATTGAAAGTATCAAGATTTCTATGTTCATATATCAAGAAAATATCAAGTTCTATGAAAGAAATCAGTGCCACAATGGAGCATAATGTATGCGACAAGAAAAGACCAAGAAAAGTCAAAGTTGTGAGTGCCAGAAGAC
Organism: Artemisia tridentata subsp. tridentata; assembly: GCA_021014915.2. Classification (NCBI taxonomy): domain Eukaryota; kingdom Viridiplantae; phylum Streptophyta; class Magnoliopsida; order Asterales; family Asteraceae; genus Artemisia; species Artemisia tridentata. The sequence goes on from CP139508.1 coordinate 237,986,774, forward strand.
TCCATCTGATCGGATGGAACCCGCATCCGATTCGGATGGGAGAAAGTGGATTTTACCGAGAGATCCAACCGATCGGTTGGAGCTAATATCGATCGGTTGGACTTAACTGATGTTACAAAAGTTCATTTAATGACGGATTGAAGCCCCATAATCATGGTGGCTTATCATTTCCTGCTTATTAACTCACTAGTGACGTTTTTACTTGATAGAGAAGGGTTCTTTCACTTATTTATAAGACCCTAGGCTAGATTACTAAGTGTGACACCCCAAAATTAGTAAAGGCTTACACCAAGTCCTTGCTATCTTATTATCATTGCCCGAAAGCTTAGAAGTGCTGTAAAAACGTCCAGGAAACTTTGAGTTAAAGTCTCAAGAGTGTGGTTCGAGTGTGGAGTTATTTACGTGTCTTGTTAGGCGATTGGAGGAGTGTGGTTGCTATAGTGCCACAAATCTAGTTCTTGTAATCTAAACTAGCTATATCTTGTTTATTTATCATGAACTACCTTTACTTTATGTTTAATGAAAGTATGTTTTGTTACTTGTGTTTTATAATGATTGTTATGGAGTAATTGTTGGTATGCTTGTGTGTTATGATGTGACTAAGTGTTGGAGTATTCTTATTTCATAGTGATGCATGAAACCAATCCTTATTTTATGAGTTTGTTGGAATAACATTTAATCTTGCTTAATTAGTTGATAAAAACATTTTCAAAGGATAAAAGGGCCGAAAGGATTTTCTTTATGTTTTTATTCCAAAAAGTTAGTGCACGAATTAGTATGGGATATGGTGTGTGACAAGCACCATATTTACTCATTAAAATGGATTTGAAACAATTTCATCACGAATAAAAGGGCCGAAAGGATTCGTAGGAACAATTAAGATAAGAATTGCTTTTCAAACAACTAGTGCTTAAAAGAATTGTCATAATAGTTAAAAAGGCCGAAAGGAGTTAACTAGGAGATTGAATTCTTAGAAATGATTTTTCATGACATAAACCATTGATTGTTAATCATTCATATAAAATTGTGCATCATTACAAGTTACACCCAACTTGTTAGAATACTCTATGCAATTAGTTATAGAATTACACACAAGTATATGTTTTATTTGATTGAATTTACTTTGAGAATTTCCACCACGGACGAGTATACTTGCTCGTATGTGTTAATTAGAGAATAGGATAAATCGTGTTTATAAATTTTTAAAACTTGTACACGAACGCGACACATCAGACCCTTTTCGGGTTGGGGTGTTACAATTATGGTATCAGAGCTTAGGCTTCGACCTGTAGTACTTTAAGTTATGACCTGTGAAAGATTTGGCCCTTAGGTTTGCACTATAGGAGTTTATGAAACAACCTTTGAGAATTTGCCTTAGGATTTCCACTCTGAAGAAACTTAGGGTAGACTATAAGACATTTGTTTAAGTATCATTGCTTCTGCATCACTTTGATTCGTGTCTTACTTTTAGTTAAGCACTTTTAAGATCACTTTTTCTGGAGATTAGAAACTTATTATTTTGCACAACCTAAGATTTGTGACCGAGTAAGTTTAGAATGCGTTGAGAATTCGGTAGTAATGCCTGACACTATATAAGCCTTATTTTCTGATTCCGACCTTAACCTCTGATTCGTTTGTTAATCATTTAGATGCCTCTTAGATCATTCTGAGAATTCTTGTGACCATGATGTGTTTGACACATTCTGTGATTTCTCTTGCTTTTGCTAAGCATATTTAAGTCTCCCTACACTATTAGATTCATCTTACCCATTCCTATTCATATGAGAAATCTTGTAGTGATTAACCACGAGTATGGGAATGTTTCCCTCACTTCTGAATGATAAGATCCACTCTGTTGATCTGTCTTTCTCTGGAGTATTAAATTCGATGTTATTCTGGTATGGATTAGTTGACTGAGCATCAAGATGATAACTACTGTCATACTATACACCTTTGACGATTCGAACATCCTGAATTCTTTTTACCATGATTCCCGACTGGTTAACCCGTTGTTATCGTTACTACCCTGGAAACTTGTACGTTATTTTTCGCGGTTGTGAAGGTTTCCTAGCACCTATTTTGTACACCGTGGGATGGATCTCACCTTGAGAGTCATTTTGCAATCTGAGTTTTCTCGATGTTATCCCTGAACGAACTACCAAGATTTCCACCGAAGTGTGAAGTTGAATGGACTTGGTACTGAGAGATTGTTTAGTCACGACTCGAGGTAGAATATGATATCAATAAAGGCATGTTTATATGATGCAAGTATTATGACGTCTGGCCAACGTGATAATGGTTACTTCATATAACCTGAAATTATTGGGATCATAGGATGTCTTTGAGAAGTGCCTGAGAACAGTAAGTGGAATGAGTCTAAATTCTATCTGAGTAGAGCGACGTTTTGCCTGATTCTGAAACTCCGTATCGAATGGCACCATTTGGATTGGTAGAATTGAAAGAACAGCTACAAGAACTTCTGGGAAATGGTTTTATTCGTCTGAGCGTATCTCCGTGGGGTGCTCCAGTTTTATTCGCGATGAAGAAGGATGGTAGGATGAGGTTGTACATTGATTACTGAAAGTAGGACCGTATTACAGTTAGAAACCGTTATCACTAATCTTGAATCGAAGACTTATCTTATCGACCTTAGTGTATGAAGTCTTCTCTAAGACTAATTTAAGATCTAGTTATCATCAGTTGCGTGTGAGGAGCGAGATGTTCCTAGAACTATCTTTCGTACTCGTTATGATCACTATGAGTTTAGTGACGCCAATTGTATTGGCTAATGCTTTGACTGTTTTCTGGACTTGGTGAATCATACCTTTCGTGAGTACTTGGACAAATTTGTCATAGTATGACATTTTAGTACATTCAGAGACAAAGGAGAAACATGAGGATCATTTTCGTATTATGTTGGAAACTTTGCGTAAGAAGAAACTTTATATATTCTAGAAGTGTGATATTGGTTGGGACAAGTGGCGTTCTTAGTTGATGGTATTATTAGGATCCTGCGAAGATTGAAACTATCACCAAATGGTCAAGACCGACGACAGTTACATAAGTTAGAACCTTTTTAGTCTTGCAGAAGAATTATGGAAGATGTTCACGACTGGCGTTACCGTTGACGAAGCTTAAGAGAAGAGGATAGAAGTTTAGTTGGGATGAGAACTGAGTTTTGGAAAAGCTGAAACATAAATTAGCTTCTACTTCCATACTTACAGGTGGGTACCAATTTTGGGGGGTTTTAAGAAGAGACTTGGTTATGCCCTTATGCAGTACGAGAAGGTTATTGCTTATGCATCAAGATAACTAGAACCGTATGAGGCGAATTATTCAACGCATAACTTGGAGTTGGCAGCAGTGGTGGTTGTTAGTAAGATTTGGAGGTAATTCTTGTATGATGGATTATGATCTGTGTTGAAGACTTGAGGAAACTATTTAACTAAGGCACACAGTTTTTACTTCTTTATTCATCTTAGTTGTACTATGATGAATTAAGATCTGGAGCAGACCTTCTAGTGGAAAGACAGTTAGCAAGTTGGCAGAAACCTTTAAGCTAGAGATTATTCGGTTGCTTAGCACACCTGCAGTAATCGTGTCTGAGATCCGCGTCTTACTTCATAATTCTGGGAAGATCTGCAAAGGACTTGTGGAATCAAACTCAAGGCGGCAAGCTGATGGCAAGTGAATCCTTTCAGACTTATGTATGAACGGAAGTGTAGAGCACCTTTTTAGTGGAATAAGGTCGGAAGATTGTTTATTGAAAGTCCGGAGTTGGTTTTGGTGACGAATAGAACAATTACCGTTGTGGGAGAAGAACTTTAAAATTTCAGACCGGAGATTGTGTATTCTTGGGGTGTCTCTGTACAGAAGTGTTAAACATTCTGGCATATGATGGGCAGTTATTCAGCGATTTGTTAGACCTTAGGTTCATCCTTATCACTACGTATATTCTTCCATTTTCGTTAGGTATTTGGTACGTTCGATAATTCGATGTGACCTTCGTTTGATTGTTTGTATGCTTCTTTGATTCGTTCAGAACCTAGATAGAAATGGTGAGAATTCCTACCGTTAGCATTCCCTTCATATCTGTCTCATGTTCATAATCATGTTACAGTTCATGTATCGCTTTGAGAAATTACAACTATCATCCGTTACATATATGTTTCGTATTCTTTGGATCAGATTCGTTATGATTTGTTTTGTTGGAGAGCCTGAAGCTACCCGAGATTTTCTGGACCAAGTCATGAGAAAACTGTTGGGAATTAAATGAAAGGAACTTAGTACTGCTGGAGATTTGCACTAACAGTACAAACTGCTAGTGTATAAGTGAAGACTGCTGAAGAAATAACTAACAATACAAACTGCTAAGTTTGTACTGCTAGCTATAAAGAAGATACTGCTGGCATGGATAACTGCTTTTGGAGATATTGTAGGAGATAAGTATGGAATATATATTTTGTATATCTTATTTAGTTAGCATTATACGGTAGAATACTTGTCTTGTAAAGGACTCCTTAAGTCTATACAAGGATATCCTAGGTTATTATATTAACATATATCAGTCATAGAGTTTTGTTAAGATTCAAGGTCTTTGTAACCCTAGTGATGGCAAGATCACTCGTATTATTCAAGCAATAATATTGAATCGTTTGGTGTTAATCTCATTGTGTTCATTGTTATACATACTTTACTGTTCCATTAAACAAACCAACATTCTTCTAAGTGTGGTTAAGTAGATTCCGCATACTTAACTGCATACACTCAAAGTATCTCAAACACGTTATAAAGGAGTAACATCCTAAGTGTTTTATAATCCTCTCAAGTGGTATCAGAGCCAGGTTGATACTATTGATTTAGAAGAAAAGAAATGGACATGGAGACTACCCAAACAAACATGGCTGCTAAATTGCCAATGCTCAAGCAGAATGAATTTGATATGTGGAGGCTTAGAATAGAACAGTACTTCCAAGTGCAAGACTATGCACTTTGGGAAATTATTAAAGAAAGAAACTCTTTCAAGCCTTCAACTTCTACAACAACAGTTGATGGTAAGGTAGAGACAGTTGTGCAGACCTCTCCAGTGACAACAGAAGAGAGGCTTCAAAAGAAGAATGACCTCAAGGCCAGAAGTTTGCTGATGATGACCATTCCAAATGATGAACTATTGAATTTTAGCAAGTTTAAGGATGCTAAGACCTTGTTTAAGGCAATCATTGCTAGATATGGTGGGAATGAAGCCACCAAAAAGAGACAGAAGACTCTTTTGAAGCAGAACTTTGAGAACTTTACTGCAACCAGCAATGAGTCTTTGGACCACATGTTCAACAGGGAGCAAAAGATTGTTAGCCAACTTGTTGTTCTTGGTGTGGATATACCACAGGAAGATCTGAACTCCAATTTCTTGAGGAGTTTACCTGCAGAGTGGGCTATGCATGTAGTAGTCTGGAAGAACAAGCCATACATTGATACTATGAGCCTGATGGACTTATACAGCAACTTCAAGATTGTTGAGCAGGATGTGAATAAGGCTGGAGGAACTAGTTCAAGCACTAGGAATATGGCCTGTGTGTCATCTCCTAGTAACTCAAGTCCAGTTGAAGAAGTAAAGGTTGTTGTGGGAGTTAGTACTGCTAACCCCAATATTAGTACTACTAGTTCATCAAGCACTACTACTAGTATTCTGGATGAGAAAACCTGTTATGCCTTCCTGACAAGCCAGAATGATGGGTCAATGCTGACTCATGAAGACCTCCAGGAAATCAATGATGATGATTTGGAGGAAATGGACCTCAAATGGCAGATCTCTCTTCTTAGCATGAGGGCTAAGAAATTCTACCAAAGAACTAGAAAGAAGATCACCATTAGCAGCAATGATACTGCTGGTTTTGACAAATCAAGGGTAGAATGCTACAACTGCCACAAGCTGGGGCACTTTTCAAGGGAATGCAGGAGACCTAGGCAACAGGATGGCAAGAGCAAAGGTTATGGGAACAAGCCCAAGGTTGTAGAAGAAGCTGAGTCAACTTCAAAGGCAATGGTGGCTATTGATGGTTTAGGCTTTTATAGGAGTTTTATGGCAGAAGAAGAGGAAGCACCTACTGAGATGGCACTTATGGCCTTCTCTAATTCTGAGGTACAATCTGCTAAATGTTGTTCTAAATCATGCACTGCTCTTAAAGAATTAGAAACTTTAAGGAAACACTATGATGAACAAAGGATTGAACTAAACAAAACAAATTATAATTTGTCAAATCATAAGAGAGGTTTAGTTGTCCTAGAGGAGCAAATAGTGCATTATAAGAATAATGAGACTAGTTTTGCTGATGATATAGCAGTTCTTAAAAGGGATTTGTCATTTAAGAATGCTGAAATTAGTCTATTGAAAGCTGAGTTGGATAGAATTAAAAAGGCTAATGAAAACATTCAATTAAGTGTAGAAACCTTAGAATATGCCTCTAAAGGTGTAAACAAAATAATTGAATGTCAGTTAATCAACAAAGCTAAGTCTGGGTTGGGATACAAAATAGTTCCACCTCCTCACAGAGGAATTCCTGCACCCCCAGGGATAGACCTAGAACATACAGGTTTGCCTGAATTTCAACAACCAATGTTAGAATAAGGTCTTAAGCCAAAAGAGAATGTAGTTGTTGATAAGCCTGTAGAGTTTAGTGAACCTTTTGAGAGTGCAAGTGATACTTCACTCACTGAGGACAAGGGATCCACTTATAGGAATTCAGATGCTCCAACCATTGAGGATTTGACATCTAATGATGAGGAAGATCAGGTTGAGGTTAAACCCGATGCAGTTAAAGTAGAAGGAACAAGTGTTCCTAAGGTGGTAAAAGATGAAACTGTTAGGCCTAAAACAAATGTTAAACCTTTTAGGAAGACAGTTATGTACTGTGAGATGTACCGATCCACAGACAAGCCAAGAGGTAACCAGAGGAATTGGAACAACCTCAAGTCTCACCAACTAGGTGATGACTTTGCCCTATATAAAAAGGCTTGTTTCACTTGTGGAACCTTTGACCATCTTGAAGCTTTTTGTAAAAAAAGAGTAACTAGGTACTCAAACCATAGGGTGAACTTAGAAAGGCCTCAAACTCACTCTAATATTGCTGGAATGACACCCAGAGCACTTTTATTGAAGTCTGGCCCAAAACCAATTCATACTGCTAGACCAGTAGTTAGTACTGCCAGACCCTTTCAGACTGTTTACCCAAAACCAGCAGTTAAGGGTGCAAAAACAACTTTCAAATATGCACCAACAACTGCTAAAAGGCCTTTTCAAAAGAAAGCAGTGGTACAAAAACAAATTTGGAAACCAAAGGCTACAACAGCAAAGCCAGCAGTTAATACTGCTAGCCAAGCAGTTAGTACTGGCAACTTTGAAAACACTGCTAGGGAACAAAGGGTTAATGTTGTTAAGGCCTCAGCATGTTGGATTTGTGACCAATCCAGTCCAATGGTGCATCAACTGTTTTGAAAAGATTTAACTATATTGATGCACTAGGCAAACCCAAGTCAGTAATGGCTTGGGTACCCCAAGGAAACTAATTTCCTTATTTCATGTGCAGGGACATTCACAAGAAGATGATGAAGATCAAGGTTATGCAGAAAGTGGGTGTTCCAGGCACATGACAGGCAAAATGTCCTATCTTTCAGATGTTCAACCATTGGATGGAGGATATGTTACCTTTGGGGGAGGAATAGGAGGCAAAATTACTGGTAAAGGTACTCTTAAAACCGGTAAATTGGATTTTGAAGATGTGTATTTTGTTCAAGAGCTTAAGTATAACTTGTTTAGTGTCTCACAAATGTGTGACAAAAAGAACAAGGTTCTTTTTACTGACACTGAATGTCTTGTGCTTTCTCCAGACTTTAAGTTACCTGATGAAAGTCAGGTATTACTCAAAGTTCCAAGAAAGGGCAACATGTACAGTGTTGATATGAAGAAGATTGTTCCTAAAGAGGCCCTTACTTGTCTTGTTGCAAAGGCCACATTGGATGAATCTATGTTATGGCATAGGAGACTCGGTCACATTAATTTTAAAACCATTAATAAAATTGTAAAGGATGGTTTGGTATGAGGCTTGCCTCAGAAAAGATTTGAAAATGACCGAACTTGTGTTGCCTGTCTGAATGGCAAACAACACAAGGCTTCTTGTAAGCCCAAGATTTTTAACTCTATTGATCAACCTTTATTTATGCTTCATATAGATTTATTTGGCCGAACTTCTGTGAGTAGTATTAAGCATAATAGGTTTTGTGTAAAGACCGAGAACTATCTTTATCATACAAACAAACACAAGGTCGAATGGTACTCAAACAATAAGATAAGATGAGAAGAAAGTAAAGTGTGGATCGTATGATATGGGTTTTACCGATTGTATATTAGCTTCAAAGAGAAAGAAACAAGATACAAACTTTTAGAGAACACACACTCTCACCTACATAAGACTTTGAGGCACTCTTGAGACACTCTACAAATGAGTGAGAGTGTGTGTTTAAATATAGCAACACAGCCACGACCTAAAGGCCTTAGGTGGGCTTCGGTTGGGCTTTTGTGTGGGCTATTGGTGGATTACACATTTACATGGATATTACTAACACAACTAATATCAATAGCCCACTTCCTAGACTATTTGTTCCATTCGACACACAAGTTCTATTCTTGCAAATGACCATCACTTTTCATTTAATAAATTAAATGCTAACAATCTCCCCCTAAGGGATGGTCATTTCAATGATGCTCCTGTTGATAGGTCTTTTGTCTTCAATGTCTTTTACTTTGTGTGTCGATGTATAATAGTCTTGATTCTTCGTTCCTTCATGCTTTGTGATCTTCAACGTAACATCTTTTGGTTCTTCTTGCCTTAATCCACTTCTTCAGTCCAGTTGCGTCGTCGTTGTAGATGATGATGGTGAATGGACTTTCGTCAGTACCTGTATAAAACACTTGGCAATAAATCGTCCAGCGCTTATAGGTTAAGACTTCGAGATCGTTATCAGCATAGTGTGAAAACTTTCTCTGATCTTTACCAAGGCCGTTGAGAGCCTCTGAAGTATACCGAAGTATCACTTCAAGACTGTAGACCGTTTGAAGCACGTAACCACCATGACATAAGGCAAGATCCTTAGATCTCATTAAGACTCTTACAACTTGTGTCCTTAATGGTGAACACAAGTGCATTGTACGGAAAGTGTTCCTAAGAGATCTTTGATGAATCTCATCGCTCTAGACTCAATAATGTGTGATTTGGTTTTAGTCATCGGAGGCATGGAGCAGAGTGCCACCTTTTCAATATCAACACATCTCGGAGTGAGAGGCCGATAGATTATGCAGTGTTCTCCGTGAGAATTGAAACAAATATCTTTTAAGAGATATCTGAGTGGCTAGGAGGGGTGGTGCATCGCGTCACTGGGTCCATGACGTCTTGTCTTCAATATCAGTATCACCTTAGTGAATACCGATAGCAGATGTATTGACCCAGTTTCTGACCTAAGTTTTCATGGAGGGCTATTTCGCTTCACCCTTTCATTAAACTTTTCTTTTTAATTCTTCAACCCTTCTTTCTCCTTTCTCATTTACTCCTTTTTTTAATCATACCTAAGGACTTCTAATTCTAATTTATTGGAATTGTCCTTGGGTTGATCCCTCCGGCTCAGGCGGATCATAGGACATAACCTAATCATAATCACCTTATTGCTCCATGATTATCTGTTGGGTCTAAAAGATGCTGCTGATTCGAGAAACATAACTCTGCTGAACAGTTATGTAACTCTGCTGATTAGCACAATGACTCTGCTGTTTGTGACTCTGCTGATTTAGTAGAATAAGCAAAGTGTAACTCTGCTGCTAGCCCACGAAGACTCTGCTACTAGACTAGTTACTCTGCTGCTTATTAGATATGTATAGTATGTTAAGGATAAGTATAGAAAAGATACGTAAGATATTTTTCTTGTATAGAAAGTCTTGTAAACCGACTAGGATTCCTTACGCTATAAAAGGAGGATCTAGGGTTAGGTTAGATAGACGTATCATTATTGTTTACACTTCAAGGTTTCTTGTAACCCTATTGCTATCGAGCAATCGTATTAATATATTGAAGTGTTGTTTGAGAAATCGTTTTGTGTTTAATTCTTCTTAAGATCAAATATTAAGTTCCGCATAATATTTGATATACAACTCAAGATCAGTTTCTATACCGATTGTCTTAGATTTATCTAAAGCAATTAATAAGATCGTGAAGCTCAACTGGGATCAACAAGTGGTATCAAAGCTTGTGATCTAGAAACTGGTACCAAGAAGAATTACTTATTACAAGATCTGTTATTCAACACGTAAGCAATGGAATCTGATTCTACACACATGGTTACTGCATCAAGGGTCCCCATGCTCAAGACTGGAGAGTATGAGATCTGGAAGATAAGGATTCAACAATACATGAGAATGGTTGATTACTCACTTTGGGAAGTTGTTCTACATGGCGACAGTGTGCAAACCAAGACTGCTACTGGTTCAGTCTTGACTCTCAAGACAAGTGAGGAGAAAGCACAGAGAAGATTGGAGGTCAAGGCTCACAGTATTCTCATGATGGGAATACCTAATGATTATCAATTGAGTTTTAATCATATTGAGTCTGCTAAGGAGTTATGGGAAGCAATCGAACTTCGATTTGGTGGGAATGAAGCTACCAAGAAATCAAGAAAGAATCTACTAAAGCATCAGTTTGAAACTTTCACTGCTTTAAGTTCTGAGAACATTGAGGGAACTTATGATCGACTTCATAAGCTATCCAGTCAGATGGCTCTTTTGAAGATTGAGCCATCTCAAGAAGATATCAATCTAAAGTTTCTGAGAAGTCTATCTTCTGAATGGAACACTCATACAGTGGTTTGGAGGCACAAGGAAGGCTTTGATACCACCAGTAGAAACTAAGAACGTGCTGAAAATAGTTTCTTGGATCGTTTTGAGCCTTAGGGTTTAACAATAACAATGAACAATATGCACAGCGGAATAGAACAAAACAATTGTTATTGATACTATGACATTGGATGATCTGTATAACAACTTGAAGGTGTATGAATCTGAAGTTAAAGGATTGTCAAGCTCATCTTCTACCACAAATAATCTTGCTTTTGTTTCCTCAAGCAACAAGAATTCTGGTAGTCATCAAGAACAGCACTCTACTGCTGGTACTTTTGTTCCTGCTGCTGGTTCACATGTCTCTGTTGCTGACTCTGCTAACACCAACACCATCAGTGATGCTGCTATTTGTGCTTATTTGGCTGAACTTACTACAAGTACTTCAGTCATGCCTCAAGATCTGGATGAACTTGATCCTGATGATGTTGAAGAGATTGATATGCAATGGCAGTTTGCAATGTTAACTATGAGGGCAAGAAGGTTTCTTAAACGAACTGGTAAAGAGATGAAGTTCAGAAGGAACAAGAATGTGGGATTTGACAAATCCAAGGCTGAATGTTTTAACTGTAGAAAGAAGGGACACTTTGCAAGAGAATGCAGAGCACCAAAAAGAAGCAATGAGAATTTCAAGAAGTCTGTTGATGAAGAGCCAAATCCTACTACTGCTATGGTATCATGTGATAGGTTAGGAGATTATGACTGGAGTGATCATGCTGAGGATGGTCCAAATTGTGCATTGATAGTTAAAGAGGAACCTCAAGTACAACATTTTGCTCTCATGGCCTACTCTTCCTCTGGATCAGACTCTGAGGTATCCAATAAATCATCTTGTTCCTTTAAATCATGTTCTGATACAATTGAAATAGTTAAGTCTAGCAATGGAGATCTTAGAATGGACATTGAAAAACTTAAGCTAGACAATCTTAGTTATGAATATGGTTTAAAGAATTTAGAAGAGAAACTTGAGTTTTATAAAAAGACTGAAATTGAATATCTTGATAAGATCACTATTCTAGAAAATGAACTTATTAAGAAAGATTGTGAGATTCAGGTTCTAATGGGAAAAGTAGAAGAGGCTGAAAAGGCTAAAGATTCAGCTATTAGTGAGACTGAAAAACATATTCTTAGGGTGGAAAAACAACAATTTGCCACTGACATTCTCAGTAAACCATTAGGAAGACACTTTAATGGTATAGGATATAATGTTGTTGCTCACCCTAAGAAACTTAGTGCCAATGCCCCTCCTACTAGAACATTGACATTCATATCTGAGTCTGGGGCGAAACCTGTAGGTGAAACTAGTAAACCTGTAGTTGAAACTAGTGAAAAAGAAATAGAGTCACCTAAGGTTGAGGTAAAGAAGTATGAACAAGCACCCCTGATTGAAGATTGGGAGTCTGACAGTGATGATGATGTAGTGGAATCTGATTCAACTCCTAAGAACAAAAAGGAAGAAATTCCTACTGTTGTTGAATCAAAAGTACCTAAGGCTAAAAAGGTTGAGTTTATTAAGCCTAGGTTTGGTAAAGGTATCTCTAGGAAGATGGCTGAGTATGAAAACACACCTAGAGTATATCCTAAGAAAACCAATAACTTGCCTAGAGGAAACCAGAGAAATTGGAACAACCTAGTTTCACAAAGATTAGGTACAGATTTTCAATTACTTAAGAAGGCATGTTATTGTTATGGTAGTTTTGAACATCTGCAAGATGAGTGCTATCAGAAACCAGTTTGGAACCAGTACACAAGGGTGAACCATAGAAACTTTTCTAGAAAGACTCACCCTCACCCCAAAAGAAACATGGTTCCCAAGGAAGTTTTGATGAGAGGTGGTACTTCTAGAGTTATCTCTCCTATTGCACCAACAGGGCCCATAAAGAAGGATATAGTTGATTCTGCTGTTAAGGCAAACTCTGCTGTTAAGGCAGACTCTGCTGTTTTGCCTAAAGTTGTTACTGATACTGTTGTGGGCAATCATTTTTATGCTGTTAAGGCCTCAACTTGTTGGGTCTGGAAACCTAAGGTTAAAGTTATAGATCATGTTCTCAGACACAGCAGTGCACCAATGCAGTTGAAGAAATTTGACTACTTTGATGCACAAGGCAGATCCAAGTCAGTAATGGCTTGGGTCCCAAAGAGAAACTAATTCTCTTACTTTTTGTGCAGGGCAATCTACAAAAGGAGCTAAAGGATAAATGCATTTTTGATAGTGGATGCTCTTCACACATGACTGGAGACCAAAGCAATTTGGAGAACTTTGAAGCTTTGGATGGGGGATATGTTGCCTTTGGGAATGATCCTAAAGGAGGTAAAACTGTTGGAAAAGGCATGATCAGAACTGGAAAATTGGATTTTGAAAAAGTGTATTTGGTGAATGGTTTAAAGTTCAATCTTTTTAGTGTCTCACAAATGTGTGACAGAAAGAATTTTGTTCTTTTTACAGACACTGAATGTCTTGTCTTATCTCCCGACTATAAGATACCTGATGATAAATTAGTACTTCTTAAAGTCCCTAGAAATGACAACATATACAGTGTGGACATAAAGAACATTATTCCCAAAAGAGATTTAACTTGTCTGTTTGCCAAAGCCACTATTGATGAATCCAAACTATGGCACAGAAGGCTTGGACATCTGAACTACAAGGCTATCAACAAGTTGGTGAAAGGGAACTTGGTCAGAGGATTACCTTCAAAGGTTTTTGAGAATCCTGAAGTATGTGTTGCTTGCCAAATGGGAAAGCAACATAGAGCATCTTGTAAGTCCAAATTGGTGAATTCTATAACTGAACCTTTGTTTATGTTACACATGGACCTATTTGGACCTACTTATGTGAATAGTTTGAACAAAAAGATGTATGGCTTAGTGGTCACTGATGAAGCGAAAAGTGTACCGCTTTTAAGGGGTCATTTAAGCCCTAAATCGTATTTATTTGATCAAATATTGCCCTAAATCGTTCCTTTTGTCATTTTAGGTACTTTTGAGGAGAAATCTGGAAAAGGAGGCATTTTGGACGTTTTTGGAGCATAAAAGTGAAGAAAACGACAAAGTCTCAAAATTGTGCTGAAAGTTACCTTTGACGGCGTCACATTCTACTCTGGACGGCGTCATGTCTTGGCAAGAAAAGGTGGACGTGAAATTTACTCATGATAAGCCAGTGAAAATAGCATGTGAATTCTGACGGCGTCACGCTTTAACCTGATCAAGGGCGTCACGGCTTAAATCAAAGAGGGACGGCGTCACGTTCAAGAGCTGACGGCGTCAAGCCTTGATAAGCCAGAACGGATTTTGGAGAGCTAAAGAGGGACGGCGTCAAGAAGGTCATCCGGGAACCCTAGAAGCGGCGAGGTGACGGCGTCACACTCCATAAGGTGACGCCGTCAGATGTAAAAATCTATATATAGTTTTCTAATTTTTTGTCATTAGAGAGAGCTTAGTGTGGAATTTTTGGGAGAAAACCCTAAGACGATTTTAGCATCTTTTTCAAGGCTTTTTGCCTTGAGATCTTCCATGTTACATTGAAAGATAAGTTATCAATTAATCATTCAATATGTCTATGTGTTGTTTGATTTTATCTTGTTCTTGTCTTTTGTTTAACATGTTAGGCTAGATTTATCTTGTGTTTGCTTAGATCTAATGAAACCTAGCTATTGATTATTGGTTATTAGTGTGTTATTAGTTGTATTGGATGATTGTTTATCTATGTTAGGCTTAAGAAAACTGGCTAACTTCCTATTCGGTAACTTGCTTGAACGTCTTAAGAAACATGAACCAAATGCGTACTAAAGGTTTTTATGGTTGTATTTAATGCACAAGCGAATTCTAGTGATCCCATGTTAGGAGCTTCCTAGCCGGCTCGACATAGGAGTGAAGTAGGAGCTTGTAGAGTTGGGGAAGTACGTACGCCACCCCACAATTGGTATTAAGGAATACACCCGTCATCCACGCGACTAATACACACTAATCAACCGGTAAAAGATAGTTAGGGAGTAAGGAAATCTAAGTAAACACATTTCTCTACACATAAGTTTCTCACCAACATTTTATTTTCAGTTATTTATTTTATTTGCATTTGTAGTTATTTGGGTTAGTTGACTAGCAACTAATTCCGCCCACTCCTTAAAAACCGAGATTTTACTTGCTTTCATAAAAAATATAAAAACATAAAAAGAATCTTCCTCAACCTTTAGACCTATTAGAGTAGTTTTTCATACCTAACGAACACTATTCCCTGTGGAGAACGATCAATCCCCCGTACTTACCACTACACTATACTACATCGGTCAGGTACACTGCCTGGTGGGGTTGTAAGCCTCTTGAGATCCCTCGAGAGGTAAAACCTGTTGTAAGGTTACAAAACCACGCAATCAAGTTTTTGGCGCCGCTGCCGGGGAATAGTTATTGTTTAGGTTGAATTTTTATTTTATAGGTCTACTCACTAGATTCCTTTCTAGTGAGATTTTTTATTTTATTTTTTTAGGTTTTCTTTAGTCTATCTATTTTTCTTTGTGTGTTTGTTCGTAATTTCCATTGACTCTTCCGTTCACCATTATGGAGTACGCGAATCCACCATACCACCAACCACAAAGGCCATTCTACCCTATTGACATCTCGAATTTCAAACAATATCGAGATGAACCCATATATGATGCATGGACTCGTTTTAGAAATTTACTCCGAAAATTCCCTCATCATAGTTTCGCTTTAGCATCCCTAACCCGAACCTTTTACTATCGTGTTGGCCAATATGACCAAATGCGCATTGAGGATTTTTCCAATGGGGACTTTAGGGAATTAAGTGCTGAAGAAGCATGGGATGCCATAGAAGATTGTGCCCAATATTATTATAGGGTAGACAACCCAACAAACGTTAGTACAAGTCAATTGAATATAAATTTCCTGGATCATGAAACAAGTTTGTTTGGGGATGAATACATTAGTGTTGAGATACCTAAGTGGTTGTCATGTAATGCCATAGTACAAAACGAACACATAGGTGACCTTGATGTGATGGAGGATTTAGCCGAACATGATCACATTAATCAAAAGGACCTAGGTTTTATGATTGATGACGTTGAATCTCAAGAAACACATGATGAATCTTTTAGGCAATTTGAATATAGCAGTCAGAATATTGAGGATGATCCTTATGATTCGGACATAGAAGTTGAGATGCCTAGAGAAGCACTTGAGATACTTGGGAAAATGTTAGGGTTAGATCCTACTAAAACACATGATGAGGATATAGGTGATCTTGACATAAGGAATGATGAGGTAAGTAACATAAGCCCACCAAGTACCCCACAAGTCCTACCATCATTTGAGGCACACACACCGCCCGTGACTTACCCGGAAGAAGTAGAAGGGACTATAGGAACCCCAATTGAAGTAGAACCTTTGGAAGAAACAAAACTAGAAGAAATAGGTTTGAATACTTGTAGTCATAACCTTTCTTTTAGTTCTATGGAAGTTCCTAGTTTTGATGAACCGGAGCCTAAACCAAAACCATGTAGTCCGGGTAATGTTAAGATTAAGGTAGTAGACTCTAAGCCTTGTAGAGAGGAAGCTAACATAGGAGTGAACCATGACCTTACATACTTACATCACCCATTCATGATTGATCACAAGAAACATTATGGGTTTAAACCGGGTTTATTAGGTCAAGATGGATTCCCAACTAGGAATCTCTCGAAGTTGATAGAAGATGATCCCTTTCTAGGAGAAAACTTCAATTCACCCATTGACCCAATTGAACTAAGTAAGGTTATGATGATTGGATCCCACATCTTTGAGCATATAATTCATCCACCACTCTTTCCTCACGTGGCATACTCATACCGAGTCGATGTGTATCGCTACTTTCACCCACACTTAATCCTAAGTGTAGGGAAAACCTCCCCTATTTCCGTTAAATAAGGGTAGAGTCAGGCTCGTGACTCGAACAAAAACAAGCGCTCTTGGGAGGCAGCCCATGCTTTACTTGCTTTGTGTGTTTATTTTGTTTGTTTGTTTGTTTGTTTGATTTTATTTGTTTCCGTATGTGTGTTTAATTTTTATTCTTATTGATTCATGTTCAAAAGTAATTTGTGAAAATGCTTTATGTTGTTTTTAACTTCGTCTTAACTACATATAAAGGTATTTTGCAAAAGATAAGTGTAAGGGAAATCTAAATCGGTTTATTAGAACACAAATGAACATGAATCGTAATAATAATAAATTAACATACATATTCGTATTTGTTTGAGTCAAATGCTTGTATCGAGTCATAATGATGTTTTGCAGGATTTCCAGGAAGTAAGGTAAAGGTTTTTCCAGAAATTTTCCGGAAACTTAAAATAAGAATTTTTGTCAGGTCATTTCTGACGGCGTCAGGTTTTATAATCTGACGGCGTCAGATTTAATTTTCAGAAATTTTTGAAAGTTTTGTTTTCATAAAAAGTTTTTATTAAAATCTCCAACTTATAATCTCCAGGAATCTGCAAAGTTATCATTCCACAAGCATTATATCTTTATATATAGATTTTATCCCGCCGATGTTATGCAGGTTTTCGTGTTTGTTTTCTCAGGTTTAACAGGTTATTTTGGACAAGGAAATGTTTTGAATCAAGCTTTTGGCGATGCATTAGTCATGGAGCTTCAACATTACTTTGGAAGAAGATTTAACCGTGTTATTTCATTATCCACCGAGCGAATCAGGGGAGTATTTGATTTCATTCTTTTACCTTATTTACTTTTACATCTTGTTATTTGAACATTGGGGACAATGTTCATCTTAAGTGTAAGGGGAGGGTAAAAGTACGATTTTAGAGAATGCTATTACGCTTGATTTTTGTTTGTTTAATAGTAGATGTGTAATAAAACTGAGAGAAATACTTGTTAAGGTAATTTTAGTGCCAAATTTAAAATTTTTTACAACATATAGGAGTGAAACTTTGATCTTAATGAGCGTCTCACGGATAGGAGTTATATGACTAGCACAAAAACCGTACCACTAAAAAATTTTCCACCCCCAAATATGTGAGGTTCGCCCCTAGAATTGGTAGGAAAAGCATTTATGCTATGATGTGTGTACCGGTAGCACTTAGATTCTTGAACTTGCGTTAGGACCATTCCAAGGCCACAAGTGAGACTACATTCGTGTAGTTAGATTTACTACATGATAAGAGGCATTAGGATTAACCCATTGTTTTACACCTGTGTTTTTGTTATAATTACTTTGGCTACATTGGTCAAGTAATTCTCCCACACCCTTTGCGTTGTACTCATTTTTAGTACACGATACCCCTAGTACACCCCTCAGAGCCTATCTTTTCGTTTCGACCTTTAAGCATTTTACTTAAAGGAAGAATTTGTTACACCCCACTTAAATGTACACCCAAATCGCCTTAGCCTACCTTGTATGCACTCATTTTTAGTGCATTATTGTTACAACATTTGTTTAAACCCCAAGTTAATTATCTAATTGATTACATGGTTGCTAAGTCGAGTCATATCCTTGTACATATTGTTTTGGGACGATTGGGACTCATGGGTAAAGTACTAGTGTAATGGAGTAATGGGGAAGAACATCATTTATTACCCCCATATGTGCTAAATATTTTAAAAGTACTCCAAGTTTTTCAATTATCTTAATTCGAGTCATTAGAATAGTTATTTGTAAAGTTATGTAAAAGTTCAAGTGTAAGGGGGATGCAATGCCCCTATGATGTATTATTTTGGATGGTAGGGCAAAAGTGTATGCAAAAAAAAAAAAAAAAAAAAAAAAAAAAAAAAAAAAAAATCGAAAAATCAAGAAAAATACAAAAAAATGAGAAAAAGAAAAATAGAAAAAAAACATACGGACTACCATCCCGTTTCATTTTATGTTTATTTTTATGTTTTTGTTATTTTGTTATTTTCTTTCATTTGCTTAAATCGAGTCGAGTCTTGGCTTAGCAACATTGTATAGTACATGTAATTAATCAAGATCTTTAACTCGCCACCAGTAAAACATCCTTTATCCAACAAAACCGTGTTTTCCTTTTCCCTACACCTAACGTTATAACCCATTTAAAAGCCCTCTTTGATAGTTTATCTTAGGTGCTTACGCCTAGTGGAGGAGGTTTTCGATCCTTTCCCAAGCCTATGGTAATCTATTTGCTATGACAGGTAGTGAGAGATATTATCCGTTTTCATTTATGAGATTTATTTTGATGACACTTGAGAGATTTGAGTATCTAAACACTACTTGTGAGGTGCTAGTTTATAATCTCCGTGCTTATTATGATTGAAGTGGAACGATTATTTGTTGTAATTACTTTTATGTTTGCATTAAATGACCCCTAACTTGTATTTTGATTAGAATAAAAGCGCATTTGCTTGAGGACAAGCAAATCTCAAGTGTAAGGGTATTTGATGAAGCGAAAAGTGTACCGCTTTTAAGGGGTCATTTAAGCCCTAAATCGTATTTATTTGATCAAATATTGCCCTAAATCGTTCCTTTTGTCATTTTAGGTACTTTTGAGGAGAAATCTGGAAAAGGAGGCATTTTGGACGTTTTTGGAGCATAAAGTGAAGAAAACGACAAAGTCTCAAAATTGTGCTGAAAGTTACCTTTGACGGCGTCACATTTTACTCTGGACGGCGTCATGTCTTGGCAAGAAAAGGTGGACGTGAAATTTACTTATGATAAGCCAGTGAAAATAGCATGTGAATTCTGACGGCGTCACGCTTTAACCTGATCAAGGGCGTCACGGCTTAAATCAAAGAGGGACGGCGTCACGTTCAAGAGCTGATGGCGTCAAGCCTTGATAAGCCAGAACGGATTTTGGAGAGCTAAAGAGGGACGGCATCAAGAAGGTCATCCGGGAACCCTAGAAGCGGCGAGGTGACGGCGTCACACTCCATAAGGTGACGCCGTCAGATGTAAAAATCTATATATAGTTTTCTAACTTTTTGTCATTAGAGAGAGCTTAGTGTGGAATTTTTGGGAGAAAACCCTAAGACGATTTTAGCATCTTTTTCAAGGCTTTTTGCCTTGAGATCTTCCATGTTACATTGAAAGATAAGTTATCAATTAATCATTCAATATGTCTATGTGTTGTTTGATTTTATCTTGTTCTTGTCTTTTGTTTAACATGTTAGGCTAGATTTATCTTGTGTTTGCTTAGATCTAATGAAACCTAGCTATTGATTATTGGTTATTAGTGTGTTATTAGTTGTATTGGATGATTGTTTATCTATGTTAGGCTTAAGAAAACTGGCTAACTTCCTATTCGGTAACTTGCTTGAACGTCTTAAGAAACATGAACCAAATGCGTACTAAAGGTTTTTATGGTTGTATTTAATGCACAAGCGAATTCTAGTGATCCCATGTTAGGAGCTTCCTAGCCGGCTCGACATAGGAGTGAAGTAGGAGCTTGTAGAGTTGGGGAAGTACGTACGCCACCCCACAATTGGTATTAAGGAATACACCCGTCATCCACGCGACTAATACACACTAATCAACCGGTAAAAGATAGTTAGGGAGTAAGGAAATCTAAGTAAACACATTTCTCTACACATAAGTTTCTCACCAACATTTTATTTTCAGTTATTTATTTTATTTGCATTTGTAGTTATTTGGGTTAGTTGACTAGCAACTAATTCCGCCCACTCCTTAAAAACCGAGATTTTACTTGCTTTCATAAAAAATATAAAAACATAAAAAGAATCTTCCTCAACCTTTAGACCTATTAGAGTAGTTTTTCATACCTAACGAACACTATTCCCTGTGGAGAACGATCAATCCCCCGTACTTACCACTACACTATACTACATCGGTCAGGTACACTGCCTGGTGGGGTTGTAAGCCTCTTGAGATCCCTCGAGAGGTAAAACCTGTTGTAAGGTTACAAAACCACGCATCATATGGCTTAGTGGTCACTGATGATTTCAGTAGGTTTACTTGGGTATTCTTCTTAGCTACTAAGAATGAGACACCTGGCATTCTTAAGGCTTTTATTACTAGGATAGAAAACCTATTTAATCACAAGGTTAAGATCATCAGATGTGACAATGGAACTGAATTTAAGAATCAAGTGATGAATCAGTTCTGTGAGGAAAAAGGGATAACTAGACAATTTAGTGTGGCTAGAACTCTTCAGCAAAATGGTGTTGCTGAGAGGAGAAATAGAACATTAATTGAGGCTGCTAGGACAATGTTGTCAGAGTCTAAGTTACCCACTATCTTTTGGGCTGAAGCAGTCAACACTGCTTGCTATGTGCAAAATAGAACTAAGATAGTTAAACCTCACAATAAGACCCCTTATGAGTTATTGCATGGTAGGAAACCACTGATAGATTTCTTTAGACCATTTGGGTGTCCTGTCACTATCTTAAACACCATTGACCACTTAGGCAAGTTTAGTGAGAAAGCAGACATAGGTTACTTTGTTGGATACTCTACTGAAAGTAAGGCTTTTAGGGTTTTCAATCAAAGGACTGGGCATGTGGTGGAAAATTTGCATGTTAGAATTAGAGAAACCACACCTAATGTTGATGGAAAAGGTCCTGAGTGGATGTTTGATATTGATTCTTTAACCAAGAGTATGAATTATCAACCAGTCATTGCAGGTACTACTAACATGTCTGCAGGTACACAAACTAACCCTAATGCAGGTACTCAAGCAAAGAAGGATGGATCTGCAGAGGAGTTTGTTTTGATTGAAAAGTGGAAGTTTGATCAGTACTTCTCTCCAACAGATAAAGAGAGAAAGAGTTCAGATGATGATGCTGTTCATAAGGAAGTACCAAAGGTTAATGAAGAAGGTGTTGATGAACCTTCTCATGATGACAAGAATGATGATAAGGAAAGGAATAAAGAGTCAGAAGTTGATGGGCAACAAGGGAATACACATAGCAGCAGTTCTCTCAACTCTGCTGCCAAGCCAAAACACTCTGCTGATAGGCCAAAACACTCTGCTGTTAGGTCAAAACACTCTGTTGTTAGGTTTGGTAATTCTGCTGCTATGCCAAAGGACTCTACTGATAAAGATGGTGATTCTTATGATGATTCTTCTGATGAGGTGCCTGAATTAGAAGAAGTCTATGTGGATACTGATGATGAAGTTGTTGATGTTTTTGGTGCTGAAGCTGATTTATCAAATTTGGAGACTGATATACCTGTTAGTCCCACTCCAACAACCAGAATTCACAGGAATCATCCAAAGGAGCAGATAATTGGTGATGTTCACTCTGCTGTGCAGACCAGAAGTAAATCAAAAGGGTTGAGTGATTTGCTTGATCAGGGATTGTTTGCTTAAACACTAAAGAAGAGAAATAGCCACAAGGATTTACAAAATTGTATGTTTGCCTGTTTCTTATCTCAAGAAGAACCCAAGACCATTCACAAGGCTATGAAAGATAAAAGTTGGGTTGAAGCTATGCAAGAGGAGTTGCTGCAGTTCAAGCTTCAAGAAGTCTGGACATTGGTGGATTTGCCTAATGGACAAAGAGCAATTGGTACTAAATGGGTGTTCAGATGCAAAAGAGATGAAAGAGGAATTGGTATCAGAAACAAGGCTAGATTAGTGGCTCAGGGATTCACTCAGGAAGAAGGAATAGATTATGATGAGGTATTTGCCCCAGTTGCAAGAATTGAGGCTATCAGACTATTTTTGGCATATGCTTCATTTAAGAATTTTCCTGTGTATCAAATAGATGTGAAAAGTGCTTTCTTGTATGGAAAGATTCCTGATGAGGTATATGTGATGCAACCACCTGGGTTTGAAGATCCTAAGTATCCTGATAGGGTCTACAAAGTGAAGAAAGCACTGTATGGACTACATCAAGCTCCTAGAGCTTGGTATGACACCTTATCCACATATTTGTTGAATAATGGTTTTTGCAGAGGAACCATTGATAAAACATTGTTCATTAAGAAAGACAAAAAGGATATCCTACTTGTTCTGGTTTATGTAGATGATATCATTTTTGGGTCTACAAATAAGGTGTTATGTGAAGGATTTGAAAAGCTAATGCACAACAGGTTTGAGATGAGTTCTATGGGGGAACTGACTTTCTTTTTGGGACTTCAAGTTAAGCAGAAGCCAGATGGGATTTTTATTAGCCAAGACAAGTATGTGGCTGATTTGTTGAAGAAATTTGGTTTCAAGGATGTGAAGGCAGCTAAGACTCCAATGGATAAAAACAAACCTTTGCTCAAGGATGAAGATGGGGTAGAGGTTGATGTACATCTTTATAGATCAATGATTGGTTCATTGATGTATCTGACTGCTTCAAGGCCAGATATCATGTTTTCTGTGTGTGCTTGTGCTAGATTTCAAGTGTCCCCAAAAGTTTCACACTTGGAAGTAGTCAAAAGAATTTTTAGGTACCTAAAGGGTCAACCTAAATTGGGCCTTTGGTATCCAAATAATTCACCCTTTGACTTGATAGCATACTCAGATAGTGACTATGCTGGAGCTACTATGGATAGAAAGTCAACCACTGGAGGCTGTCAGTACCTTGGTCATAGGCTAATCTCATGGCAATGCAAGAAACAGACTGTTGTGGCTAACTCAACAACAGAAGCAGAATATGTTGCTGCTTCTAGCTGTTGTGGACAAGTGCTCTGGATTCAGAACCAACTGCTGGATTATGGGTACAATTTCATGAACACCAAAATTTTTATTGACAACAACAGCACAATGTGTATTATCAAAAATCCTGTTTTTCATTCTAAAACAAAACACATAGAGATAAGACATCATTTTATTAGAGATTGTTATGAGAAAAAGTTAATTCAAGTGGTTAAAATACATACTGACAATAATGTTGCTGATCTACTTACCAAATGTTTCGATATAAGTAGGTTTTAATTTTTAGTTGCTAGTATTGGCATGATCAATCTTTAAGTCTTTAAACATCTTATCTCTGTATGTTTTTGTAAAATTTTGTAAGGATTTATGCTATTGTTTAGTCAATGTCTGGTGTTTAGTCAAAGTTTGCTGTTTCTTAAATTGCTTGCTGTTTAGTTGTATGTTATTATGCCTACTCTGCTGCTATTATGGGATATTCTTGCTTGTGTTTGTGGTGTTCTACTAACCTCTTTGCAGATATATAAACATACACAATCAAGTAAAGCATGGAAAAAGAAAGTTCATTGATAATAAAGGCAAAAGTACATCATACAGTTTCCATACATCCATGCTATTCAAAAGAAGATCAAAAGACAACCAGACCCTTGGATTCACAACCTAAATTCTAGCAAAGTCAGGCATGACCTTGCTGCGAGGTCCTCGAGTACCCATGGCTTCAAATACTCTAGGACAGGGAAGAGCAAGTACCACTGGTCTTGGTGGTGGACTCTGCTGTTGGCTTGTAGAGGGAGCTTGTTTCTTCTGCTGCTTCTTCTTGGGAACAGGGGGTTCCTGCTCTGCTGTACTTGGCTTTGGACGAGGAGGATCAACACTCTTACCAAAAGCGGCTACAGCCTTCTCCATTTGCCTCTGGAGCTCAGCGGTCAAAGGATGTTGCGGAGGATCGATTTCCCAGGTACCTTGGTAGAAAGTCATGGATTTTGGCCATTTTGCTGTTTCATCATCATCAGAATCTTCAAAGGAGGATGGTCTTGATGGAAGTGGGTCAGAGTATTCTTCTTCCACAACTGCTTTTCCTTTGTGTTTGTGCTGACGATGAGCTTGGCGGGAAGTAATTTGCCCAACCTTGTGAATCGTCTGAAGATGAATCTGATGATATGTCGATGATTGGGGCTTTGGATGAACTCATTGTTAGTTGATTTTGAGTTAGGGTTTGTGAATTTGGGGATTTGTTAAGCGAATGAGGTATTTATAGAATTTAATGAAGAGTTGGTGGTGTATTTAAGCTGCTTGGGGGATTAAAATTGAAGTTTTTGGGAAAGTTGACTTTTGGTCAAACCTTTCATAACTCTGCTGTTGAGTTTGAAAGTAAAGGGGTATTATTGAAAATTTTGGCGCGTCCTAAAACCTAATCAGATCCAAACGGTCTCACACACCATTTCGATTTCATTAACTTTTAATTGCTCAAAATTCCATTCTATTCCCACCCAAGAACATTAATTCATATCATTATACCTAAAACCCCCAAATCATAATGGCTGGATGAAAGTTTCCGGAAGAACATAATCAAATTGCATTTCTTAGTAAGGTTTCTGCAGCTGCCGGATTTCATGAGGTTATGGATTTTTTAAGTGCATCTAAACTAAGGTATGCTTTAACAGTTGATCCACCTATTATTAAATCTCATATGCACCAATTTTGGTCAACTGTTAAGCTAGATACACTTGATGAGGAGGAAAGGTTAATAGGTAGTGTAGATGGAGAGACTATTGTAGTTAGTGAGACAACAATTAAGCGAAGTCTTCATCTATCAGGAGTTCCTACACCACCTAATTTTACTACTGAGGTTATTTTGTCTGAGCTTGAGGGAATTGGGTATGAGAGGCCTGAAAATACTGGTACTTTTTATAAAGGTCTGCTCTGTCCACATTGGAAGTTTTTGTTACATACTCTTCAACACTGCTTGTTTCCCAAAGTAGGTGGATGGAATGAGTTTAGTGCTTCTCAAGCCATGTCCTTAGTGTGTTTGGCTACTGGGCAACCATTTGATTTTTCTTCAATGATTTTTGAGGGTATGAAGAAGTTTGTTAAGAAGAGGTTTTATTTGTATCCAAGGTTTTTGCAGCTTATTATCAATAATCAACTAAGAGAACCCTTGGAACATACCCATATTGAGCCTAGTAGCAGGATGGCTATAAAGATGTTTGCTTTTCTGAAGAAGCCTGGGAAAGGTTTTTCTGGTGCTATAACTCCCCTCACTGAACACATCTTGAATATTGTGGCTGCAGTAAATGAGGATGAAGAGGCTGGAACTCCCACAGCTTCCCATCACACATCCTCATCAACAAGTTTAAATGTTTCATCATCCACTGAACCCCAACATACTCAATCACCTAGGACTTCACAACAAGAGGACATTGTGCAACCTCAGGCCAATGTCAGTATGGATGCAGATGAGGCTGGTACAGGTGATGTAGGTACCATGATGGAAGAGGCTAGCACTACTGTTTCCAACTTAGTAGTTGAACAGGACAGTGCTAACATAACTAAGACCTCAACCATGGCAACATCTTTTGTAGAAGGTTCTCAAGAACCCAATACAACTGATGGTAACCCCAGCCAAATGGCTTCTATGGGGGGGTCAGCTGTTCAACCTAGGGTTGAGACTGAGTTTGTGTCCACAGATTCACCTCTCGGAGAAGGTAACACATCTCAAAGTGATGAGGACAGAAATGAAACATATGAATTGATGGACACTGATGTACATATTGACATTGCCCATGATACACCTCTCGGACCAGGTCACACAGGTCGAAGTGTTGAGGCTAGCATTGAACTTGAAAAAGATGATTTGACGGTTAAAACCCCTGTACAAAATGCCAATTCCAGTGATCAACCTCTCGGGTCAGGTAACACAGACCGAAGTTGTGAGGATATCATGAAACAATTACAGGAATTGACGGATACATGTACAAAATTGTCACAGGAGGTTCTTGGTCTAAGAAAGGAGTTATCAACAGTCAAAGCTTCTCAAGGTGCTGAGATAAGAAGACTTAAGCTCAGGGTTACCCATCTTGAGGGGAGGTTGAAGAAGAGTTCCAAACCATGTTTGGAAGAGGATGCTTCCAAACAGGGGAGGAATGATCAGGATCAAGAGGATACAATAGGTTCAGGGGAGGTTGTCAAGGAATCATTTGAAAATGTTGCTGTTATTGGTGATGAGAGTGAAAAGATTGACTCTGCTGGAGCAGAACACTCTGCTGATGGGTTAAAGGACTCTGCTGTTGATACAGAGAAGAGTGCAGGAGATAGGGAATCTGCTGAATCAGATGATGAAAAGATGACCTTAGCTCAAGTACTTTTGAACATGAACAAAGGCACTAAAACACCCACACCATCACAACAACAACCTGCTGCTGAATCTACACATCATGATAAAGAAGCTGCTGAAGAACTTGAAAGGCAACTTCAAGAAAAGGCCTTAGCTGATGAAAAAGCTCAGATTGCTCATGATGAGGAATATGCAAGAAGTGTGGCAGCTGATGAGGAAAGAAATATGTTTGAATTTATGGAAAGCTCCAAATCTAAAGAGGTTAATCAAGAAGAGTTCAATGAACAATTGCAATATTTCTTAGATTCTGATATGATTGTAAGAGGTCAAGCTTTCTTGATAACAAATGATGAGCAGTTGGATGGCAGTGAAAAGACAGAAGAGCTGGTGGAGTTTATACTCAGAAAGAATAGAGTAGCTAAGTGGAAAGAGTTAATTCTGAGGATTAAAGAAGGTCAGAAGCATGGATTCAAACCAAAGTCATCTACAAAGAAAGCATTAGTTAATGATATGAAGTATTATTTGAAGAATGCAAGAAATTATCAGATGAAGGATTTCAAGGGAAAATCAGATGCCATAATTGAAAAGGAATTTTATGAAACTTATGCTAAGCTGAATCCAAGAAAAGGTTTCAAAACTGAAAAGAAGAGAAAGCCAGAGGTTATGGAATCTGATAATATGAAAGCATCTGGAAGTGTTTTGGAGAAACAAGATGACAAGCAAACCATGGAGGTTGAAAGGGAAGAAGTTAAGAATACTGTTGGTATAAAGAGATATGGTAGAAGAATAAAGCAGGTGGCTAGAAAGAAGAGAAGAACTCAGTCATTGGTGATGAGTGACTCAGAAAAAGAAGAAAGTGATGAGCATCATTTTGAAGAAGTGACTGCAGATGATATGAAAAGTATTATGGATCTCACAGTTCATAAACCTCAAGAAGAACCTGAGTTACTTAATGTAGTTCCTTTGTCAACAAAATACCCAATCATTTCATACTCATATAATGTTCTAGATGGTAGTCAAGCATGTTGGGGGATTAAGAGATCAAATGGGTCAAGTGTGGGATATATCAGTTTCTCTCAAATGTTGCACTACATGGATAGGGATGATATTCTACAACTCTGGAATCTTTACAAGATGAATTATGGTGATACTAGACCAGAGGTGGTGCATGAAAGACTCAACTATTACTATTTGAAGAATATGTTTGAACCTGATGAAAGAAGTCTTGATTGGAAGAATGTGCTAAGTTCAAGCAAAGTTATCAGATGGTATCTATATCAATCATGTGGAGTACATGCATTGACTGGAAGTAATGGTTTATGTTTGTACATGTTAACAGAGAAAGATTATCCTGTGTTCAAGAATACTGCTCTTCTGACTAATATGCTACAACCTGGAATGCTGAGTTTGCAAAGACCATTCTTATCAGATCATCAAGCTTTTGAGTTAGTGGAGAGGTATAGAAAAGTGCTGGAATCAAAGATCTCAAAACAGTAAAGTGTTTGGAAGCATCCTCCTGGTGATTAGCTGGGTTTAAAAGAAACTTGATGATTTTTGAAGAAAAATATCAAGTTTAGGGGAGGATTGTTGGGTCTAAAAGATGCTGCTGATTCGAGAAACATAACTCTGCTGAACAGTTATGTAACTCTGCTGATTAGCACAATGACTCTGCTGTTTGTGACTCTGCTGATTTGGTAGAATAAGCAAAGTGTAACTCTGCTGCTAGCCCACGAAGACTCTGCTGCTAGACTAGTTACTCTGCTGCTTATTAGATATGTATAGTATGTTAAGGATAAGTATAGAAAAGATACGTAAGATATTTTTCTTGTATAGAAAGTCTTGTAAACCGACTAGGACTCCTTACGCTATAAAAGGAGGATCTAGGGTTAGGTTAGATATACGTATCATTATTGTTTACACTTCAAGGTTTCTTGTAACCCTATTGCTATCGAGCAATCGTATTAATATATTGAAGTGTTGTTTGAGAAATCGTTTTGTGTTTAGTTCTTCTTAAGATCAAATATTATGTTCCGCATAATATTTGATATACAACTCAAGATCAGTTTCTATACCGATTGTCTTAGATTTATCTAAAGCAATTAATAAGATCGTGAAGCTCAACTGGGATCAACATTATCCTAGATTATTGATCACTTGCCATAAAACCTTTTGAAAATCTCTCAAAGTGTTTATGAGTAAACACATTTAGATAACACATTGAGAGTTTTTCATTTTTGAAATGCTCCCCCTTCACATGAGCTCATGCATTTTTGAAATAAAAATCACATGTTGGGTAGAGTTCGCACATTTTGAATTGATCGATTTTCAATTAATATGACCATTGCGAGACACGTTTACATCACTAGTTAAACTAGCTTGAAGTTATTACCCGTCCTGGTCATATTAAAAGATCATCTCTCGAATTGGTACATTCTACTCGGACAAGTCCTTTGCGAGACACGCTTACATCACTGGATAACCAGCTTGAAATTATTACCCGTCCCGGACAAGTCTTTTTGACAACGGACATTTATTTTTTCGTCAATTCGAGTGTTCATGCTGAGTCTTTTGAAGAGCTCGACTTACTGACATTACTTTTTGATCACATTTAATCACGTCTTCTCCCCCTTATACCTAATCTCCCCCTCAAAAATAGCACGTAGTGATAATTTTGATATCGAGTGATTAAATTGAAAACTTGTTGGAGAGAAGGACGGATTTGAGCATGAAAGTTGGAACTTTTTGTTTTTCATTTTATACTCCCCCTTAAACAAAGCATATTTGTAAACATGTGAGTTTAAAATCGGTTTAAGGGTTTAGGAGGGAGTTGTCTTGAGCACAGAATTTTGAGAAAGATTTTGAAAAATCTTGATCATGTGCTCATGGATTTTATTTTGCCATTAACATTACGAGTCCTGATCGGAAATAATCAGAAGTCATCAATGTAGCGCGGGTTTCGTACTGAAATATACGAAAGCCGTAATGAAGAAAATTTTGAGAAAACGACATGTTTTAGAAAAAAATTTAAATGAACTCTCGCTCAAGCATCTGTACATGTCCGTATCATTGTTGAATGACATTGCTAGATACGTACAGAATATCGATTATACGAGAGACATGTCGTGAGAAGAATATTTTTGGTTTTTTGATTTTATATTGTTTTTGTATTTTTGAAAATTTTCTATTTTTATATTTTGTTTTTGTTGGTTTTTCAAATTTTGTATTTTGTTTTTCAAAAATATTTACAGCGAAGCTTTTTGAGATAAATCAAGAAGATTCGAGAAGACTTTCTAACTCTTCGGGAGTTAGGCTTCTCATTACAATTCGACGAACTAAGTTTTCAAACCGCTCTTTTGGGAGGGCTTTAGTAAATAGATCGGCGAGTTGGTATTCAGTCTTCACGAAAAATAATTCAATAGTACCCTCTTCAACGTGTTCCTTTATGAAAAGATAGCGGACTCTAATATACTTGGTCTTCGAGTGTTGAACTGGATTGCACGAGATGGCTATGGCACTTTTCGAGTCACAATACAGAGGTATGCGGTCGAAAGAGAAGCCATAATCTGTTAGCTGTGTCCTCATCCATAGAACTTGGGCACAACACGTAGATATAGATACATACTCGGCTTCTGCGGTTGATAGTGCAGTGCAGTCTTGTTTCCTTGATGACCAGCCTACTAGCTTTTCTCCCAAAAATTGTGCTCCGCCTGATGTACTCTTTGCTGTAACTTGGCAACCGGCATGGTCTGCATCTGAAAATGCTATTAGTGTAAACTCCGAATCCTTCAGATACCAAAGTCCCATGTTAATGGTTCTTCGTAGGTACCGAAAGATCCGTTTAACCTCTTGGAGGTGAAGTTCGGTAGGTCTTGCCTGAAACCGTGCTAATAAACAAACAGCAAAATGTATATCGGGTCGACTAGCAGTTAAGTACATGAGAGAACCAATCATGCTCCGATATTTCTTCGGATCCATGGGTTTCCCATATAAATCAGCGCCTATTTTTGGTGAGGTGACCATTGGTGTACCAACAGAGTCACAATTTTCCATCCCATGTTTTTTCAAAATCTCAATTGTATATTTAGCCTGATTAAGAAAAATACCACGTGGGGATTGATGAATTTGTAAACCAAGAAAGAATTTTAATTCCCCCATCATGGACATTTCAAATTTGCTTTTCATGAGATTTGCAAAATTTTTTGAATGTTTCGGATTAGTGGACCCAAATATTATGTCGTCCACGTAAATCTGAACAATCAAAATGTCATTTTTGAATTTTCATGTAAACAAGGTCGGATCAATTGTTCCTTTGGTGAAATAATTTTGAAGTATGAAAGATGATAATTCGTCATACCACGCCCTTGGGGCTTGTTTCAAACCATATATAGCTTTCTTTAGCTTGTAGACATAGTCTGGATGATCTTTATCGACGAATCCGTCTGGCTGACTCACGTACACTTCTTCTTTCATAGTTTCATTCAAGAAAGTTGTCTTGATATCCATCTGATAAACCGTGATGTTCTTGTGAGCTGCATATGCTAAGAAAATCCTGACTGCTTCAAGCCTTGCTACTGGCGCG
Organism: Artemisia tridentata subsp. tridentata; assembly: GCA_021014915.2. NCBI lineage: Eukaryota > Viridiplantae > Streptophyta > Magnoliopsida > Asterales > Asteraceae > Artemisia > Artemisia tridentata. The sequence goes on from CP139508.1 coordinate 238,018,180, forward strand.
AATGACTCTTCAAAATTTATCCCCTCTTCCTGTCTGAATCCCTTTGCCACAAGACAAGCTTTGTTGCGAATTACAGTCATCTCTTCATCCTTTTTGTTTTTCCATAACCACTTAAGATCAATGACGAGTTTGTCAATTGGTCTTGGAACTAAATCCCATGTATCATGTAATTGTTATTGGAGAAGTTCTTCCTGCATCGCTTCAATCCAAGCATTATCTGCCATTGCTTCCCGAATGTTCTTTGGCTCTATTAGACTGACTGAGCAGACGTAGATGCACATGTCGCAATCGGTGTGGAGTTGTTTTCTCGTCTGAATTGGCCTTGAAGGTTCACCAATAACTTGTTCTATTGGATGGTCTTTTGTCCACTGTAACGTAGAAGGGAACCTTGGATTTGACGAATGCGTGTTAGACGGTTCATGTAACCTTAAAGATGATTCAACAGAATCCATTCCAAACGGGTTTTCGAATGGTTCTTCGTCTAACACATCATCGTTTGGTTCTTGCTCATCAACTCTTGGTAGAACAATTTCAATTACTGGAGTTAGTGGAATAGATGTTGATGACATGGAGGGAGTTGGTGCGTCAGCTTCGAATGTTGTTGATGCATCTTGCGGTGGTGGTGGTGGTGGTTGTTGATTTTGGGCGGGTGCAGCGGATCGTTGTTTAGATGCATTTATCGAAGCGCCACCATAGTACTCATCATACATAAACTCGAAGAAATTTTCTAGTTCTTGATTTGTTGCTTTTTTGGTGTAAGTTGATGGAGCTCCTTGGGGTACGAGTCCTGAACTGATATGTCCAGAAGTCTGAACGTTTGGTGCGGGTCCTAATCCGGTATGATTAGAAGCCATTGGGTTAAGCGCAGGTTCTAGAGCGAGTCTCTCAGAAGCCATTTGTGAAATCTCATCAAATTTCACATTCATCGTCTCCATAATCCTTTTAGTCCTTCTGTTATACACCCTGAATGCCCTCGAGTTTTCTGAATAACCAATGAAGATTCCAATATCACCCTTTGCTTTCAACTTCCCCAGATCTTTTCTGTCGTTCGTTGGATAGCACAAGGCGCCAAATACATGAAGGTAAGAGATATCTGGTTTTCTGTTGTTCACTAGTTCATACGGGGTTTTATTGAATCTTGGATGAACTAGGGATCGGTTCTGAGTGAAAAAAGCAGTGGCAACAGCATCAGCCCATAAGAATAACGGTGCACTAGAGTAAATCAGCATTGTGCGAGCAGCTTCCACAAGAGTTCTATTTCTCCTTTCTACTACCCTATTTTGCTGTGGAGTTCGAACAACTGATGTCTGCTGAGTAATTCCAGTTTCTTCAAAATATGAGCTTAACTCCTGATTAGTGAATTCCGTGCCATTGTCAGTTCTTACTATCCTAACTGGAGCTCGAAGTAAGACTTGAGTTCGCTTCAGAGAGGTGATGATGATGCCTGGTGCTTCATCTTTTGACCTCAGAAACTTTACCCATGTATATCTTGAATAGTCATCGACGATTACAAGAATATACTTCTTCCCATTTATGCTTGCAACTCTCATTGGGCCACATAAGTCCATATGCAACAAATGTAACTTATCAACCGAACTGGGAACGGGTTTAGGTTTATATTTTGCCCTTTTGCTCTTTCCTTGCTCATAGGATGGACATAAGTGTTCTTTGGTGTATTTGAACTTTGGGAGACCGTTGACGATGTTGTCTTTGGCCAGCTTGTTGATGGTGTCAAAGTTAAGATGGGACAAACGTCTATGCCACAACCAGGACTTTGTTTCGCATGCTCTTGTCATGAGACAAATTGGTGAAGAAGAGGCCATTCGGTTGATGTCGATAGCATAGAGATTGGTGCCACGATTCCCAGTTAAGAGATCATCTCCAACCAAATTCCTGACGAAGCAAGTGTTTTTCCGAAATGCAACCTCTAAATCTGCATCACAAAACTGTCCGACTGAAAATAGATTGTGTCCCAACCCTTCGACATAGTAAACCCGAGTGATCAAGTAGGTCCCAAACTGAAGATCTCCATAACCCAGAATAGCTGCAACATGATCATTCCCAAACCGTAGAGTTCCCATGAACTGCCATACAAATTTGATCAGCAGCTTCAAATTTCCGGTCATGTGCTTGGAGCAACCCGAGTCGACGATCCAAAGACAAATTTCAATGACCTGCAAAGAACAGATGATTTTGTATATGGAAACCGTTTAACATTTGGTTCCATGGGGTTAGAGGTAACAGGTGAATCACAATTAGAGAAGGTTTCCATATTTTCATTGGAAACAATTTCTAATTTGCCATTCTTAAGTGTAAACATTCTACCCATTGGTTTCCATGCACAAAACTTAAGATGGTCCTTAGGCAATAGGCTACTAGTGGTTTTCCTAGCTTTTGCAATAAGTCTTCGAATATATCTAGACTTAGCCTTAGTTACTGAAGGAACCTCTTTCTGTTCAGGCATATCATTCACATTCACAGTATCAGAAACAATATCATCACAAGCATTTTCAGACAAAGATTTCTTGTACATTAAACAAACAGAGTCGTTACAAGCACTAGAAACAGAAGTCATAACGTTACAACCAGATGACATATGTTTCTTATTCGAAAGCGTTAAATTCCTATGGTGTTCTTCTACTTCTTTGCATTCACTCTCAGAGACAGGCGAGACTCTAGTGTTCCTGGTATTGCTCCTAGGCTTTCGTCTGCTCCTAGAGGTTCTTTCTAATCCTATAGAAGGTAAGGCACACTCATTAGAATTTATGCTGTTGTCCTGAGATGTTGTTGTAGTATTCCTAGACTCGTTTGGATTGTCTTTATGACTTTTGTCTATCGCCCTATATGTTTTAGATGTAGAGGCAGACGCAGTAGTGGGACTAATCCTATAAAGGCCAGGCGCTATCACATTCGATGTTTTGACAACAGCTTTCTCTTTATCAGCACATTGTTTAGGTAAGGGTGTTGGAGTGACTGGTTTTGTCAAATCAATTGGCACATCAACCTTTGGAATATTTTGAGAAATTTGCATTTTTGGTTGTTCCGAAGTTGATGGTTTTGCAAACTTAGTTTCCTCACCCTTCCTTTTTAGACTGTCCAGCTGAGACTTCAAACGATCATTTTGTTCTTTCAAATTTTTGTAAGCACACTCATACGATAATTTGTCATACTTGCATTCTTCCTTTTTCTGATCAAGTTGTTTAAAATATGTGACATTTTCTTTTTCAATCTTAGCAAGAGAATTTTCATATTTTACAACAATTGCAGAAGTCTCAGCTCGGAGTCTTTCATCATCTTCCACAGAATATGTTTGGTAAATAATGGACATAATTTCGGTCGATAGAGCTACTTCAGAGAGAATGTCATTGTGTCTTTCCAAAACTTTGATGTGTTCAATGTTTTCATTTGCTTCCTTTACCAGGGATTTGTGGTCCTTGACAAAGTCGGCTGTTTCTTTTAAAAGCGCATTTTCAACATTAAGTACTCTTGCATGAATTGCCATGAGTGGAGTACTAATTTCTATTTCATACACCTTTTTCATTTCATTATGAAAACTTGAATCCCAATCGTTAATGCGATTAGTACTTGTTTTGGATGCCACGACCATTTGAAGTGTTTCAACTCTCTTTTTAAGATCATCCAAATATCGTCTAGCTTCACTTGTGTTACAAGTGTTCTTAGAGGACATTTGTTCGATGTTAGAAAGATGTTTTGAAACAACTTTTCTTTTTGCGACAGCCACTGGTTTTTTGAAAAACAATGGTGACTCTTTTTGCACAAGATGAATGCCAGAATCTATATTAAGCTTGTTATAATCAATTGGTTTAATTTTTGGGTTCATTTGTCTCATTTTAACACGACTCTATTCGAAAAGCTCAATCGTTTCATAGGAATCACGAACCTCAGGAGGATCATGTATATCATTTATCACACTACCATTATATAACACATTCTGATGTTGCTGAGCTTTCTTGAGATGATAAGGGTTTTCACAACCGATAGCTATTTTCTTCATTGTATGTAAAATTGGGTTTGGATCTTTAATTAACAAATTAATTGTTTGTGCAGACTGACCCGTTTTTACAAGCAAATTTTCCAACTTTTTGATGGTTTCTTGTTGGTCAATGATTTCATCAAGAAGATCATTTTCACGTTTTGAAAACCTTGCATTCATCTCTTTCTTTTCTTTTTCAAGATCAGAACAAGTTGATTTTTGTTTAGAAAGTTGGTTGGTTAATTCAGAAATTTCTGTGTTTAAAGATTTTATTTTCATGTTCAAATTAACATCAAGTGTGTCATATTTGATTTGCAACTGTTTTTCTCTTAAAACAGAATCTCGATAACCAATTTCTAATTCTGACTGTCGTGTGTTATGAAATTCAAAAGCTTTTTGATTCACCTTATATCTCTCAAGCTCAATGGTCAATTTTTCATTCGCGGCCTTAACATCGCGATTGACCTTTTTAACGTTCTCAATTTCAACACTACAATTACGCAATAATGATTCAAAAAACGCACGTGTTTCCTCATCATTCTCAACATGCTGGGACTCGAAGTCTCCATTAGGATCCATATCTGGAGTTGCCAAATTAATATTGCTACAACTTGGCGTGTCCATATATGTATCATAATCGGATGCTGGAGTCGCAGGATGCCGTTCATCATGAGTTGACATATCAAACATTTCATTATTGTGACATGTAGTGAATGGTGGTACTTCAGAGACTGCATTGGTGTCATACACAGGAGGTATTTCAGAGTACGTGTCATATTTTGCCTCCTGGAGATTGGCCATGAAAATGCAGTTTGCATCGATATCCTCCAGGTCTTCCATATCATCCATCAAAGCCATGAAATCATTCTCTTCTGCACTCAACTGTAACCCAGCCGTTTCTTTATTTTCCAACATTAACGCTTTCTGCAGATAAGCTGGATCCCTCGTTTTCGGCTTGTCGGGACAGTTCCTAGCCATATGACTGACACCCTGACAGTTGAAACACTTTATCAAATTACCCTGATTCATATTCCCAGCAACTTGAGCAGCAACATTCCCAAACTGATTCCCAGCATTCTGACCCCTCTGATTTCCAACAACTGGACCCATCTGATTCCCTGCAAACTGCCCTGCATTCTGATTACCCATCTGATATCTAGGAGCATATCCCTGCTGATTTCCATATCCTCCAACCATCTGCCCTTGTTGTCCCATGTTGAAACTCGGCTGTGCAATCTGCTTGTTCCGAGTGTTCGATGAGATTCTTTGATTGTTGTTGGTGGGTGTGGAGTAGCGTCCTTGGAATGCCTTGGTTAGGTAAGCAAATGCCTGAGTCAATGCAGCAGTGGACTCGTCATTGTCATTAAAATCTGGTTCTGGGTGTTGCGGGTATTGTTGTTGTGGGATGACTTGTTGTTGTTGTGGGTAGAACTATGATTGTGGAAGATACTGTTGTTGCATGAAGTTCTGAGTTGAAGATGAAGAGGGATGTGTATTCACTGTTGCAGGTGTAGGTGTTTGAGCAATGAATGCCAGAGGATCATGTTGCTTTGCTAACTTCTTTTTCCTGACTTCATTTGCCTCTGCCTGGTTTTGATTTAGGAAATCATAGAGCTGATCATAGTTTACCTCGTGAAGGTTCTTTGTTTGGTTAACAATTGTGACATACCTTCCCCATTCTTCAGGTAAATTGTTGATGAATTTGATGTTTTGAGCAATGGGTTTTGGTGTTAACTTGTTTCTGATGAGCTCATTCATTAACGTGCAAAACCTGGTATAGTAAGATTCAATTGGTTCCGCTGGAGTGGATGTGAACTTCTCCCATTCAGTGAGCAGCTTGTTTTCAACATCCTGTTGCCCAATTTATGTGCCATGACAGAGTCTTCTAACTCGTTCCCACATAGCATAAGCTGAATTACAGCTATCTACTGTAGCAAATATTTCCCGTGGTAAACCAAGTTGAATTAAGTGCATTGCTAAGTCATCTGCTTCAACATGTTTCCAGTCCTCTGGTGTGTACTCCTCTTCTGTTTGATCACGAAAGGATGGTGGAGAGGGAGGTGTTGCAGTTGGGTCACCAGCTACTTGAATCTGACGAGGCTTGAATGGTCCTTTCTCGATGGAGTTGATCAGGAGTCTACCTTGACCATTAGGTTTAGTTTTGATATATCGAATCATACGACTCGTCCATGGAAGATAACCACCTTTTTCTAGCATGGGAGGACGGTTTTTCTGCACCTACTGCGTGGATGTCTTGTTGAGTAGTCAGTGTTGATGTTACGTATGATAAAGTTGATGTAGGATCGTTGCAACAAAATAGGAGTTGTTGTTGATGAAGGTTAAACTCGGTTGTTGTTGATGTGAAGTCGTGGTTCTATGTTGATGATCGTCGAAGAAACGTGCAATTTAGATAAACGTAGCAAATTAAATAAAGTTACAAAATTTGACTAAGCTTTAATTTAGACAAAATCTAGAGATCGCAAATTTGACAAAGTTATGTAAATTACAATTTAGATAAAATGACAATTTCTATAGAAATTTCAATTTAAACCAAAATTTATACAAATCATGGCAAAATTTCAATTTAGATAGAATTTATCTAATTTATATAAATTTGTAATTTATATAAAAATCTAACTAATTTACACAAATTAGTAGATATCCGTTTGTCAAAGTATTTTGCACACTTATACAAGTGAGAAAATACCGAGTCCGCGATCCTTGACGTTGTAGAAATTAAAAGTTCAAATCAAATTTAAAAAAATTATTTAAGTTGTAAGTCGTTTAACTCAAATACGAGGACCAGTTTTGCCAATTGCGAAAAGTTCTATAAATCTGCCACAATTGCGAAAAGGGACCAAAATTGTCAATTGCGAAAAGTGCCTAAAACTGCCACAATTGCGAAAGGTTACAATTTCGAAAGGTTCTGGCAATTGCGAAAGGCTTCCAATTGCAAAAGGTTCTAACAATTCTAAAAGTCAGCCAATTGCGAAAGATTCTGAATTGCGAAATCACTTGATCAATTGTGAAATGTTCTCCAATTGCGAAAGGATGACAATTTGGAAACAAATATGCACCAACAACAGCTAAAAGGCCTTTTCAAAAGAAAGCAGTGGTACAAAAACAAATTTGGAAACCAAAGGCTACAACTGCAAAGCCAGCAGTTAATACAGCTAGCCAAGCAGTTAGTACTGGCAACTTTGAAAACACTGCTAGGGAACAAAGGGCTAATATTGTTAAGGCCTCAGCATGTTGGATTTGTGACCAATCCAGTCCAATGGTGCATCAACTGTTTTGAAAAGATTTAACTATATTGATGCACCAGGCAAACCAAAGTCAGTAATGGCTTGGGTACCCCAAGGAAACTAATTTCCTTATTTCATGTGCAGGGACATTCACAAGAAGATGATGAAGATCAAGGTTATGCAGATAGTGGGTGTTCCAGGCACATGACAGGAAAAATGTCCTATCTTTCAGACTTTTAACCATTGGATGGAGGATATGTTACCTTTGGGGTAGGAATAGGAGGCAGAATTACTGGTAAAGGTACTCTTAAAACCGGTAAATTGGATTTTGAAGATGTGTACTTTGTTCAAGAGCTTAAGTATAACCTGTTTAGTGTCTCACAAATGTGTGACAAAAAGAACAAGGTTCTTTTTACTGACACTGAATGTCTTGTGCTTTCTCCAGACTTTAAGTTACCTGATGAAAGTCAGGTATTACTCAAAGCTCCAAGAAAGGGCAACATGTACAGTGTTGATATGAAGAAGATTGTTCCTAAAGAGGCCCTTACTTGTCTTGTTTCAAAGGCCACATTGGATGAATCTATGTTATGGCATAGGAGACTTGGTCACATTAATTTCAAAACCATTAATAAAATTGTAAAGGATGGTTTGGTATGAGGCTTGCCTCAGAAAAGATTTGAAAATGACCAAACTTGTGTTGCCTGTCTTAAAGGCAAACAACACAAGGCTTCTTGTAAGCCCAAGATTTTTAACTCTATTGATCAACCTTTGTTTATGCTTCATATGGATTTATTTGGCCCAACTTCAGTAAGTAGTATTAAGCATAAGAGGTGTTGTCTTGTAATTACTGATGACTATAGCAGGTTTACATGGGTTTTCTTTTTAGGTTCTAAGGATGAGACACCTAGCATTCTTAAAACTTTTATTACTGAAATAGAAAACCTAGTGGATAAGAAAGTAAAAGTCATTAGGTGTGACAATGGGACAGAATTCAAAAATAGAGTTATGGATGAGTTTTGCAAATAAAAAGGTATTAGAAGAGAGTTTAGTGTTGCTAGAAATCCTCAGCAGAATGGGGTTGCTGAGAGAAGAAATAGGACACTGATAGAAGCTTCTAGAACCATGTTAGCTGACTCTAAGTTGCCTATCACTTTTTGGGCTGAAGTAGTTAATACTGCTTGCTATGTTCAGAACAGGGTTTTGGTAGTCAAACCTCACAACAAGACACCATATGAGATTTTTAGAGGTAGAACTCATGCATTAGGATTTCTCAGACCTTTTGGGTGTCATGTGACTATTCTGAATACCTTAGACCATCTAGGAAAATTTGATGGTAAAGCAGATGAAGGATTCTTAGTTGGGTACTCACTAAATAGCAAAGCCTTTAAAGTATACAACACAAGAACTAGGAAAGTTGAGGAAAACCTGCATGTTGAATTTCTAGAAAATAAATCTAATGTTGCAGGTGAAGGCCCAAAATGGCTGTTTGATCTTGAGACTCTAACCCAATCAATGAATTATGTGCCAGTTGTTGCATGAACCTTTTCTAATGATTTTGCAGGTTCAGAAGCTGATGATGCAACAAATGAAGCAGGCTTGGGAAAGGAGGAAGATCAAGATCATGTACTAAAGCCAATATGGACAAGTGTGGATTCAACTTCAATGAATGGTGAACCTTCTACTAATGAAGCTAAGGAAGGAATTGAAGGTGAAAACAATGTAGATAGAGCTGAGGAACAAGAGAATCAAGATAACAGTACTAATGGTGATTGTACTGTTGAGCCACAAGATGGTACTGTTGGGAAAAATGTTCATACTGCTGGCCCATCAGATACCAATACTGCTGATTTCTCAGAAGATGAGGTGGATTTCAATAATCTACCACCCACATATGCAGTTCTCACTACACCACATACAAGGATTCACAAAGCTCATTCACTGTACAATGTGATTTGTGACATGCAATCTGGAGTAAAGACAAGAAAGCAACTCATGCCTTCAGATCAACAAGGGTTTCTTAGTACTGTTTATGCAGCAAAGCAGCATGAAGATGCCAACACTTGTTTATTTTGTGTTTTCCTCTCACAAGCTGAACCCAAAAATGTTCTCAAAGCCTTAGAAGATTCAAGCTGGGTAGAAGCAGTGTAAGAAGAGCTTCTCCAATTCAAGATTCAGATGGTTTGGGTAGTAGTGGATTTACCCAAGGATATGAGGGTAATTGGCACCAAATGGGTTTTCAGGAATAAAAGGGATGAAAGGGGTATTGTGATAAGAAACAAGGTTAGACTTGTAGCCCAGGGTTATACACAGGAAGAAGGTATAGACTATGAAGAAGTTTTTTCACTTGTAGCAAGGATTGAAGCCATTAGACTATTTTTGGCCTATGCTTCTTTCATGGGCTTCACAGTTTATCAGATGGATGTCAAGAGTGCCTTCTTGTATGGTACTATTGAAGAGGAGGTTTATGTCTCTTAACCTCCAGGCTTTGTTGATCCAGAACATCCTGATAAGGTGTATGATTGTACAATAAATTGCACTACCAGGCCTTCGATGATGATCAAAGGATTTATGGGGTGTTGAGGTTGCGGCAAGCTTGTCTTTAACCTGAAATAAGAAATACTAAGACACTACGTTAAGTGATTGCGCAGGGTTGGACCCTGCGAACCACCTCCGGCGTGCGAGTAAGTATGTGATATGGTAAGTTTGTAGTAAATCGAGAGAGTTAAGTTAGAATTACCATGGTTCTTGCCAGTCTAAGCTATTTATAGGGGAGAAATAGGCCTTAGAGGGCAGTTGCACTTGATTCGAAGATCATGGGGCGTCCCATGATTTGTGGTAACCGCTAGGGCTTTGTGACCCACGATCTCATCCTTGGCGGGAAAGCCTAAGGGAAGAGGGAACATGGGTGTGACCAGGTCAAGGTGGTTCTTCATTCTAGTTCCTTCGAAGGAGATACCCCGAAGGGCTTAGGGCTTCGATTGGCGGATTCCCACATGGTAACCACTTCATAGATGAATGGTTTTACGCCAATGAAACGTTTTAGGAGATTAACCTGGGCCTCCAAAGAGAGGGCTTCGCACAGGCTCGAAGGGGAGTCCTTCGGCCCGTTCGGAGGGTACATCATCAAGCCTCCTAGTCGAAAGTGATATATACGTACAAGTATAAATTGCATTCGACTCAAAAATCAGCATGCCCTATGTCCCTCGTGGTACAAAATCGTGCGAAAAGAAAATAAGTGCCTAACTAAGTGCGCATTTAATGCAACTTAATCATTATCCTTCCACTTGCTACTTAAACCAAAACGGCTAGGATCTCGGTAAAAGTAAACATCTTTTCAAAATTTAAATTGTGTTTGAAATTCGTGAATGCATCAAAGTTAGATGGACACGTGTACGGCCACGATTAGAAATACCATGGGTATAAAACGATATGGTACGGTAAACCCTAGCTCATTTTTACCTTCCGCCCAAAATACACAAACACCTTACTGTGTTTTTTGTGCTTCTGTTGGCTCGAAAGGTTATATTCCATCATCCTTCTTTGATTTCTTGATCTTGTTATTGCAATATGAGTATGGCAGCAAAAAGAATCATTAGGCAACAAAAATGTACGTTATCAAAAGAAGCATTATCTGTTTCTTCGTGATTATCCCATACCCAAAGAGTTCAAAATCATCCTTCCGAGCAAAAATCAGAATATCTTTGATGCACCCGCAGGATATGTGGGCTTATATGTGCATGCATTCACCCAGTCAAACTTTAGGATACCCATCTATCCGTTAATTTTGGAGTTTTTTCAATACTACAAAGTTCACATTTCTAGGTTCAATCCCTTTGGCCTAGCCAAATTAAACACCTACATTGTCATGTGCAAAGCGTACGGTTATGAGCCCACACTAACTGTGCTTAGGGGCTTTGTTAACCTATACCCTGGTGGCGATTGGATAACCATAGCTAAGAGAGGTGAACATGATGTGCCCTACCTAGTGACCAAACCCTTTTTGAATATCAGAAATTGGAAAGGGCAATATTTCTATGTTGAGAACACAATCGTACCTTCTGAGTATCCAGCTTTGTTGGATGAAGCATATATGTTGGATGAAAAAAGATTCAATGACCCCTTACCTTATGAAATAAGAAGCAGTCCTATGTATCAGCGTCTTGCACGTCATCCAGTTGATGTGCAAACATTCCCTGAGCCCATCTTGTTTATGGCGGGCATTATGGATTGTTTGGAGGGGTCTCCGTCAAAGCCTGAGATAGTTTGTGAAGGACAAAGTATGTACATTCCCATTTAAATAAAACAAATAACTTATCTGCTGATATTTATCTCTTTTCTTTTGTTGTTGCAGGAATGCCATTCAGGAACTTTATTATGTCAGGAGGTGCAAAGGAGGTCAGCTTCATTCCAAGGACCCACAAGATGTGAGCTACGGAGTTGGGTCTCCGTCTGTATCTGTGAATAACAATGATGTTGATGCTTCACCAGTTGAGCCACTTGCAGTAGTCCATCCTTCAAAACCTGTGAGTACTGAGAGAACCCCCCCAGTTTGTGGAGAACATTATTGATTCTGATGATCCTCCCTCCGAGGGTGATCAACTAAAAATCGTGGGGTCCTCCGGCATCGCAGACAGGGTGCGAAGCAGGAAAGGTACGAGTGCAAGGCCTTCGAAGGCCACCCCAAAGAGGAAATTAAACATCCCCACTCCTACCTCAAGGACTACCAAGCAAAAGACAGAGAAGTCTCATGGGAAAGCAATCATGTATTCGACTGAGAAAGTCGCTGATGATGATATCCATGGTAAGTAAAATCTCTTTTAATCCCTTCCTTCTTAATGTGTTCCGTACCTGATGGATATGCTTTATGCAGGATTGCCGAACACCAAGGAGCTTCCAAATGCCCTTACCTGTCATCTGCTGGTTGACAATATTACTCCAGCTAGCTGGAGGAGAACCTTGAATGATATGTCCATTGAAGGGCTATGTGACTTACATGACAAGAGTTATACCAGGCAGGCCATGTTGGATAATCATTTGAACACCCGAACAAGGGAGCTGGTTCGTATGGTGAAAGATGCCAAGGAAGAGGTAGCTGTAATTGTTGCTAGGGAGAAGAAGAAGGAGTCTCAGTATGCAGAACTAGAAGCCAAATGTGATGCGGCTATGTTGGATTTCAAAAAGAACCCAAGGTATGAAGCCCTCCGAGCTAAGATTGACACTCTCGAGGAACAATTGAAAGAGGCTCAAGCAGAGTGTGGTAAGCTGAAGGTTGAGGAGGCTAAAGTTTCTGGGTATAAGACACAAGTTGCTGCACTTTAGTCTAAATGCACCGATCTTGAAACCGAAAGGGATACGCTGGTGGAGCAGGAGATCAAGCTATGTCAGGAGATGGACGGACTAAAACTCCAATGTAAGAGCTTGAAGAAAGATAGGGCTGAGGTGGTGTCGAAGGTTGTTCCTTATGTTGCGATGGAATTGTATCACAGTGATGAGGTGGGGGAGATAGTGGGAAAACTGGTGAACGCGGCCATTTTTATGGTAAATGCATGACGTTGGAGGAAATCGCCGAGACAAAGTAACTGGTGGTCTTGTCGGAGGTACCTTATTACCGCCCAACGTCTGAGCAGGAGTACAACGATGCAGGCAACGTGTTCACTTCAGCGGAGTACCCTTTCCTCACTGAAGCAACCAAGGACCCCTTAGCCTCAATAGAAGATCTCTTGTCCAAGAAGCCGAGGAAAATTCAGCCTCCATCTCCAACCAAAAAGACCGCATCCTAGAAACCTCCGTCTCCATCACACCAAGAGGATCCAAACTCCTCAAAAAATGCATGAAGGCTGCCATGTTGGCAGTAATTTTGTCTTAAGGGTGGCATGTACCCTTTTAAACAATTTCTTATGATGCTTTGTTAGGCCTGTGCCTATGTCTTTGAACAATTTATCATTTTCATTTCTTGGCTTCGACCCAGACTTTAGACAATTATTTCGATGTTTAATGTTGGCTATGACTATATCTAGTCTTATAAAGGCCAGTCAAGGGATAATGTCCCATTTTTGATAGCATGCTTGTCTTCTTTTACGTTTATGTATAAACATAAATATACAACCTAAGGTTATGACCTTATTATGTGTATTTTGAACCAAGATTTTCAGCAATCATATAATTTGACTGCGACAGAGGGTCGCGACCCACTCCGTCTTTATCCTTAAGTTGCAAAGGGCTTAAAATACCCTAAGACTTTATAGGAAAGTTGATGTGAATTGTAATGGATGTTTTTTGTATACAAGACATGTGTCTTGAATCATCCTTCGACATTGAAACTTGTAAAGTACTTGGCTGAGCAAATCTTTGTTGTATAGAACGAAACAAGAGATTTTGAGGGAAATATTTTATATCATTAATTGGGTAGGGAGGATTACATCATTTTAAGAAATGAACACTAAGACACCTACCATTAATGCTTCTTTCCCAAGTGAGAAGAATGCGTTACATGAATTTGAAAAACAAGCTAAGTGTTTTAAAAATAGTAAGTGTTGTATGTAAAACTTATGAAGGTTGGTACCATTCCAAGTCCTATTCATGACTTTTCCCTTAAGCGTTATGAGCTTGCAGGCTCCGTTGCCGTAGGCTTCTGACATGACGTAGGGTCCTTCTTATGTAGGCCTTAGCTTTGCTTGCGTTGTTTTAGCCGAAGGACATGTTCCTATGTGCCAACAGAATTTGGGGTAGTTCATCAACCCACTCATGCTAGTATTGTCCTAACCTTATCTCGATTTCAATTACAATGTCCCTGTTGATGACGTCAACACAGGTGAACATTTGCTTTATGTTTAGGCCTTCGCAGAAAGATAGGAATACCCCTTTGGCAAACTGCTTCCCATTTTCGGAGGTGATGATTTGTGGGACTCCAAGTCGGAAAATTATGTGTTCCCACGCAAACTTTTCCACATGCTTTCCTGTTATTGATGCCAAAGGTTTGGCTTCGACCCATTTGGTGAAGTAGTCTATGGCTATTACCAAGAATTGTACCCCTCCGGGAGCTACTGGTAGAAGTCCAACTATGTCAAATCCCCATTGGCCAAAAGGCCATGCTATTGTGATAGAGGTCACGTCATGCTCTAGTGGTCTTCAAACTTTTAAGTGTATCTGACATGCCGCACATGTTTGTATTATTTCAGTTGCGTCTTCCAGTATTGATGGCCAATAATATCCCAACTTCATTATTTTTGAGGCAATGGAGCGAGGACCTGCGTGCACTCTGCAAGATTCTTCATGAATATCATAGATGATGCTCGAAGCCTGTTTCAGTCCCACACAACGAAGCCATGGAGATAAAAAAGACCTTTTGTAGAGATTATCCCCCATAATTCTATACTGGGGAGCCTTGACCCTGACCTTTTGTGCTAGTTTTGGATCATCAGGCAGAATACCACTTATCAAGTACACCTTTATTGGAGTCATCCAGTTGGAGCCTTCGTCAGATGTTTCGCCTTGTTTAATTAACCTATGGGCCAATACTTCCACTGACACCTCCTTTGTTAGGTGAGCAAATGCCATCAAGGCTAACTTGCTTAAGGCATCCGTTTTCTTGTTTTGGTTTTTACGAACATATGCTATCTCATAGGATTTGAGCCCCTGAAGAAGTTCTTTAGCTTTATCAAAATATTGTTTGATGGTGGGCTGCCTTGCTTCGTAAGAGCCCTTGATTTGGTTGGCGACTAGCTGCGAGTCCACAAAAATGGAGAGGTCACGAACCTCCATGTCCTTTGCGAGTCGGAGGCCAGCTAGTAAAGCTTCGTACTCTGCTTCATTGTTCGTAGCCTCGAACTCAAAACGTAATGCATAAGTGTACTCTTTTTTCTCCGGACTAACCAGCATCAGACCTGCTCCCGAACCATCAGAGTTTGAGGCTCCATCTGTGTATAGTTTCTACCCCTCCTTCGTCTTTGGGGGCTTTTCCTTCGGGATTTCTTTGTCTTGGCTAGGTCCGGAAGGTGTTTTAGCAAGAAAATCTGCAAGTATTTAGCCTTTGACGGAGTTTCGACCCTTGTACTCTACGTCATGTTCTCCCAATTCGATGGCCCATTTGGCTACTCTACCCGATTTCTCAGGCTTCGACAGTATCTTCTTAATTGGCTTGTCAGTCAATACTGTGATGGGATGAGCTTGAAAGTACCTTCGAAGACGCCTTGCAGCATAAACCAAGGCTAGGATCAACTTTTCCAACTCCGGATAATTTAGTTCAGCCCCTTGCAGGACCCTGCTAACAAAATAGATCGGGACTTGCTTCTTATCTCTTTTCGCCAAAAGAACAGCACTAATACTTTCGAAGGATGCCGCAATGTACATGAACAACACTTCGCCTTTGATTGGGGCTGTAAGTGTTGGTAAGATTTCCATGAATTCTTTCAGCTTTTGGAAAGCGGCTTCTGCATCACAACTCCATTGGAAAGTCTTTTTATCTGTACACCCCTTGAGTGTTTTGAAAAATGGTAAAGACCGATCTGCATCTTTCGACAGGAACCAGCTAAGTGCTGCGAGTTTCTTGTTTAGGCTTTGTACTTCTTTTAATGACTTTGGAGCTTGTAGATCAGTGATGGCTTTGACTTTTGAAGGGTTAGCTTTGATCCCTTGCTTCGTTATCAAGTGTCCCAAGAATTGTCCTTCTTCCACGCCAAAGGAACACTTCTTTGGGTTGAGCTTCATGTTGATTGCCCTCAATTAATCGAAGGTTTCTTGAATATCGAAGAGTAGGTCTTCCTCAGTCCTACTTTTTATTACCATGTCATCAACGTAGGCTTCCAAGTTCCTCCCTATTTGCTTGTGGAAGGCTTTGTCTACCAACCGTTGATAAGTTTCCCCTGCGTTCTTTAGACCGAAGGGCATTTTCTTGTAGCAATACACACCCTTTCCTGTGTAGAAAGTTGTTTTCTCCTCATCTTCCTCCGCCAATTGTATTTGGTGATACCCTTTGTAGGCATCTAGAAAACATTTCAAACGGAACCCTGAGAGAGATTCGACCTTCCAATCAATCTCTGGCAGAGGGTAGCAGTCCTTTGGGCAAGCTTTGTTGATGTCGGTGAAATCAACACACATTCGCCACCCTCCATCACTCTTCTTTACCATAAATAGATTAGCTACCCAGGTTTGGTATTTTACTTCTCTTAGAATTCCTGCTCGTACAAGTTCATCCACCTCTTTGCAAGCGGTTGCATTCCTTTCAGGTGCCAGGCTTCGTCGCTTCTGCTTAATTGGTTCCATGTGCTTGAACTCATTGAGCTTGTGCTCTGTGCCGAAGGGCTTTCCATCGATCATAAGAGTCCTGGGAACCCCTGTCATGTCTGAGTATGTCCATGCGAAGACATCCTTGTTGGCTTTGAGTAGCTTCTCCAAGTCTGCCTTGAAGTTGGCAGGGAGTTACTTTCCGATTACCACCGTTTGTTCTGGATAGAGCTCATTTACCGCAATATGTTCTTCGGCATCTTTACAACTTAGAATGGCCTTCGGAGGCTCTTCGGACTTTCTTAGATCGTTTTACCATCGTCCCCTGCCTTTCCCTGATTGTAACTAGAAAATACGGTTCCTATCCCATAAGGTGTATGGAATTTTACCGCTGCGTGTATGGTAGAGACTACAATACCCATCTTTTGCATGGCGGTCCTTCCTATCAATAGATTGTAGGGGGAGTCGGACCTTAGGATAGCAAATGTGAGGGTTTCTGTCCTTGCGAGCTTGCCTTCTCCAATTGTTATATCCAATGGTACTTCTCCCAGAGGCCACGAATGCTCACTGGAGAACCCTACCAAAGGTATCTTCGAATCAACCCGTTGTGATCTGATCGAAGGCTTGAGCTTAAGGAAGCAATGTTCGTATATGATCTCGCAGGAGCTTCCGCAGTCCATGTAGGCTCTGTTTACTTCTCGGTTAAAAATTAGAACTTTGATGACCACTGGATCATTCGAAGGGACTTGGCCTGTGATAGGAGGAAATGTTACCTCCCCTACTTCATTTACCTCCTGCTCCGTTACCTTTCTTTTTAACCTGGCTTCGTCCCAATGAACCATGAGTATTGGGGCTTCGAGAGGAGTAGTATCTTTAGCCAATTGAGTGTCGGACATTTTTTCCTTTCCCTTCTTTATACCCTTCACCAAATGTGCCAATTGCCCGGACTTTACAGCTTCTTCTATCTGCTTCTTTAGCTCCCTGCAACTGTTCGTATCGTGGCCATAATCTTCATGGAAATGACAATACTTGCTTGTATCCCTGTTTTTACCCTTGCTTGTCATACGAGGGGGTGCTTCGAAAGCCTTAGCAGCCCTCTCTGTTGCAAGTATTTCCTTCGGAGACTTAGTTAAGCTTCCTAGCAAACCGTGGTTAGGACCTTTGTACGGAGAAAACCTGTCTTTGTTTTTGTTCTTGTTCTTTGACCCTTCCCACACATAATGCTTTGAGAACTAGCTGTCGCTGTCTCTATCGATCGGAGCACCGTTAGTAGATACCTCTTTTGCTTCGATCCAAGTATACGTCTTTTCCATTAACCCCTTATAAGTTGTCGGAAGGTCAATGGATAAGAACTCCACCAAGCTCCGATTTTGAAGGCCATGTACGAAACCCGAGATGCGCTGATCTTCATGTAGACCCAAAATCTACAAAGTTTCATTGGTGTACCTAGTGACGAAAGCCCTTGTGCTTTCGTTCTCCTTTTGTTTAATGTTGTGCACTGTCAGATGGGTCCTTGTAAACTTCTTTTGCTGACTGAAGTGTGATCGAAACTTAGCCTTGAGATCATCGAGGTTGAAAATGCTACCAGGCTTTTGCCCATTCCACTAAATACGGGCAGAATCCCGTAGGGTATACGTAAACATGTGACAGGCCACGGGCATAAACCACTTTTGCATCTTAATAGCCCTGATTGAACAAATAATTGCACAACCAAGCCTTCGATGGTGATCCAAGGAATAATGGGGTGTTGAGATTGCGCCAAGCTTGTTCTTAACCTGAAATAAGAAATACGAAGACACTACGTTAAGTAATTGCGCAGGGGTTGGACCCTGCGAACCACCTCCGGCGTGCGAGTAAGTATGTGTAATGGTAATGTGGGTCGTAAATTGAGAGAGTGAAGTTAACTTACATTGTTCATGCCCGACTAAGCTATTTATAGGGGAGAAATAGGCCTTAGTGGGCGGTTTGCACATGTTTTGGAGATCATGGGGGCGTCCCATGATTTATGGTAACCGCTAGGGCTTTGTAGCCCACGATCTCTATTTTGGCGGGAAAGCCAAGGGAAGAGGAAACGTGAGTTTGACCAGGTCAGGATCGTCCTTCGTGCTAGTTCCTTCGTAGGAGATACCCCGAAGGGCTTAAGGCTTCGATTGGCGGATTCCCACATGGTAACCAGTTCGCAGGTGAATGGTTTTACGCCAATGAAACGTGTTAGGAGATTAACCTGGGCCTCCGAAAAGAGGGCTTTCTACAGGTTCGAAGGGGAGTCCTTCGACCCATTCGGAGGGTACATCATCAAGCCCCCCAGTCGAAAGTGATATATACGTACGAGTATAAATTGCATTCGACTCAAAATATAACCCATACACCATTCGTTTTGTCACAAAAACGTATAACGAGAAAATATAAGGATTAAAACTGATTTCCGCATTAAATGCAAAATCATCATTATCCGCCCACTCACCCATAGCCATAATGGCCGGATCTTCGGTAAACGCAAAACGTCATTTCAAATTTTGTATCCATTTGAAGTCCGCTTATGCATTAGATATAGATGAAACACGTATGCGGCTAGGATTAAAAAAAGTGATGGGTATTTAAACCCTTAAGATGGTAAACCCTAGATTACTTTCACCTTCCGCCCAAAATACACAAATACCCATCTGCGTGTTTGTGCTTTCGTTGGAACGATAAGGTAAAAATTCTAGCCTTTTTCTTTGATCTTTTTACTATTTTAATAGCAATATGAGCATGGCAGCAAAGAGAATAATCAGAGAACAAACATGCACTTTATCAAAAGCTGCATTATCTGAATTCCTTCGTGATTACCCCTTACCTGTTGGGCTCAAAATCATACTTCCAAGTAAAAGACAAAATGTTTTTGATGCCCCCGCAGGGTATGTGGGCTTGTATGTGCACGCATTTACCCAGTCAAACCTTCGGATTCCACTTCATCCTTTGATACTTGAGTTTTTGCAATACTATAAGGTGCACATTTCCAGATTTAACCCCTTTGGGCTAGCCAAACTGACCACCTACATTGTGATGTGTAAAGCTTACGGGCATGAGCCCTCGTTAGATGTTCTTAGGGGTTTTGTAAATTTGTATCCCGGCGGGGATTGGGTGACTATTGCCAAAAGAGGTGAACATGATGTTCCCGTCCTTGTGACGAAGCCCTTTTCGAATATAAGAAACTGGAAAGGTCAATTCTTTTATGTTGAAAGTACAATTACACCGTCCGATTACCCAGCTTTGCTTGTGTTTATTTGAAGGACATATTCCTATATGCCCTCAGGATTTTGGGTAGCTTATCAACCCTCTCATGCTGATACTGTCCCAACTTTGTCTCGATTTCAATGACAATGTCCTTGTTGACGCAAGTGAATATTTGTTTCACGTTCAGGCTTTCGCAGAAAGGAGGGAACACCCCTTCGGCAAAGTGTTTCCCTTTAAAAGAAGTGATGACTTGTGGGACTCCAAACCTGCAGATTATGTGTTCCCACATAAATTTTTCCACATGCTTTCCTGTTATTAACGCCAAAGGCTGAGTTTCCACCCATTTGCTGAAGTGGTCTATGGCTATGACCAAGAATTGTACCCCTCCGGGGGCTGCTGCTAGGGGTCCGATTATGCTGACTCCCCATTGGCCGAAAGGCCTTGCTGATGCGATAGAAGACGTGCCATACTTTGATGGGTTTCGAGCCCTTGAGTACGTCTGACATGTTGCGCATGCTTTGATTACTCATGTTGCATCTTCTAATATAGATGACCAATAGTACCCCCATCTTGCTACTTCTGAGGCTATGGATCTAGGGCTTACGTACCTTCCACAAGATTCTCTATGAATAGTATAGAGGATGCTTGAAGCTTGCTTCAGTCCCACACAACGAAGCCATGGGGATGAGCAAGACCTTTTATAAAGGTTTTCCCCTATAAGCCTATATTGAGGGGCTTTAACTTTGATCTTTTGTGCTGTTTTCGGATTATCGGGTGGAATACCACTTATCAAGTATGTCCTTATTGGAGCCATCCAGCTAGAGCCTTCGTCAGAGGCTTCATCTTGTGCGATTGACCTATGGGCTAATATTTCTACTAAAACCTCTTCGGGTAGGCGGGCCATAGCCGTTAAAGATAGCTTGTTCAGGGCGCCTACTTTCTTGTTCTGGCTTCTACGAACATGCGTTACCTCATATGGTTTAAATTTCTGAAGAAGCTCCTTGGTCACGTCCAAATACTTCTTGATTGCAGGCAGTTCTACCGCCTGGGAGCCTTTGATTTGGTTGGTAACTAGCTGTGAGCTTACAAAGGCGGAGAGGCCATCAGCCTCCATGCCTTTTGCAAGCTGGAGGCCAGCTAATAGAGCTTCGTACTCTGCTTCATTGTTCGTAGCCTCAAACTCAAATTGCAATGCGTAAGCATACTCTTTTCCTTTTGGGCTGATTAGGATTAGACTCACTCCCGAACCATCAGAATTCGAGGTCCCGTCTATGTATAGTTTCCACTTCTCCTTCATCCTTGGTGGTTGTTTTTTGTCCTGACTGTGTTCGGAAGGTGCTTTAGCGATAGGATTTGCGAATATCATATTTCTGACGGAGTCTGACCCCCTATGCCTTTTTGATGATTTCGAAGCTTGCAGATTATCGGTAGCTTGGGCTTTTAAAGAATTAACCTTTACCCCCTGCTTAATTGGTGTGACGTGTTTGGACTTATCAAGCTTGTGTTCTGCGTCGGAGGACTTGCCCTCGGTCCTTAGTGCTCGAGGGGCTTTAGCTATGTCAGAACATGTCCGCGCGAGGGTTTCCTTGTTGGCTTTGCGCAGCTTTTCCAAATTTGTCTTAGGATCAGTAGGGTGTTGCTCTTGGTGACCATCGCCTGCTCTGGATGGTATTCATTTATCACAACTTGCTTTTTGGTGCTCGTATGACTTGGAATAGCCTTCGAAGGTTCCTGAGGGCTTTCTTTGATTCTTCTACCAATTTCTCCTTCCCTTTTATGACGATAACTAGAGAGTACGGTTCCTATTCCATGAGGTGTGTGGAATTTTATTGTTTCATGCATAGTGGAAACTACGATACCCATCTTTCGCATGGCGGTCCTTCCTATCAACAAGTTGTAGGGAGAGTTGGACCTTACAATAGTGAACATGAGGGTTTCTGTCCTTGCGAGCTTGCCTTCTCCAATGGTTACCTCTAATGGAACTTCTCCCAGAGGCCACGAATGCTTGCCAGAGAATCCTACCAAGGGTATCTTCGAGTCAACCCTTTGAGACTTGATCAAAGGCTCGAGCTTTCGGAAGCAATGCTCATATATGATTTCACAAGGGCTTCCGCAGTCCATACAAGCTCCATTCATTTTTTGGTTAGAAATGAGGACTTCGATGACCACTGGATCATTCGAAGAGACCTTGCCTGCGATAGGGGGAAACGTTATCTCCCTTATCTCGTTAGTCTCCGGCTCCGGCACCTTTCTCTTTAAACTGGTTTTGCCCCAATGAACCATGAGTATTGGGGCTTCGAGAGGAGTAGTATCTTTAGCCAATTGAGCGTCGGTCGTCTTTTCCTTTCCCTTCTTTATACCCTTCACCAAGTGTGCCAATCGCCCGGACTTCACAGCTTCTTCTATCTGTTTCTTTAACTCTCTACAACTGTTCGTATGTGACCATAATCTTCGTGAAAGTGACAATACTTGCTGGTATCCCTGTTTTTGCCCTTACTTGTCATACGAGGGGGTGCTTCGAAAGCCTTAGCAGCCCTCTCTGTGGCAAGTATTTCCTTTGGAGACTTGGTTAGACAATTTAACAAACCGTGGTTAGGACCTTTGTTGTACGGAGAAAACCTGTCTCTGTTCTTGTTCTTGTTCTTTGATCCTTCCCACGAAGAATGCTTCGAGAACTTGTTGTTGCTGTCTCTGTCTATCGGAGCCCCATTAGTGGATACCTCTTTCGCTTCGATCCAAGTATACGTCTTTTCCATTAACCCTTTGTAAGTTGTCGGAAGGTCGGTGGACAAGAATTCCACCAAGCTCCGATTTCGAAGACCATGTACAAAACCCGAAATACGCTGATCTTCATGAAGACCCAAAATCTGCAAAGTCTCATCGGTGTACCTAGTAACGAAGGCCCTTGTGCTTTCGTTTTCCTTTTGTTTGATGTTGTGCATCGTTAAATGAGTCCTTGTGAACTTCTTTTGCTGACTGAAGTGTGACCGGAACTTAGCCTTAAGATCATCAAGATTGACGATGCTACCGGGCTTTTGCCCATTCCACCAAATATGAGCAGAATCCCGTAGGGTGTATGTAAACATGTGACAGGCCACCGGCATAACCCATTTTTGCATCTTGATAGCCCCTTCGAACAAGTGTAAGAAATTGTCCGGATCCCCCTTCCCATCATAAGTCCCAACGTGCGAAGGCATTTTCAACCCATCAGGCAATGGGTAATCTTCTATCCACCTAACGAAAGGTGTAGCTGAACCCATAGGGTCTGAGTATAGAAAATTGTAAGGTGGTGCATACATGGGAACAGTATTATAGGGATTGTTGTTAGGGGGCATTCCCATAGGAGTTTGACTTGGGTAGGACTGATAAGGTATATTCATGGCAAACGGATAACCGTTTCCCATGGCATACGGAGGGTACGCCATAGGATGCCCGAAGGGTATGCTCCCATAAGTTTGAGGGAGGCTTGGGTTATTAGGCTGTCCATTTACTGGAGGATATAAATTCTGAGGATAGGACTGAGTTTGAAACGAGGGGTACATACCATTGGGAGGAAGATTTCCTCCCATATTAATTATAGGCGGATTGCCTTCTACGCCTGATGCGTGAGAAGGCTACAACGGAACCCCAGCTTTAGTCCTTCCAAGATGAGCTGCTAGTAATGGAGGCAAAGTAACCCCCACTTTTTCCCTTCGTTGGCTCCTACCGTTAGAGCCTTCGGTAACCGCCCCTTCTCTTCTTGTCAGAGCCCTCTCGGGAACTCCTTCGAAACCAACGGACCTTCTACTTAGCCTTCGACTAACTGGAGACCCAATCCTTAAGGCCGATAGAGTTACTCCTTGGGTCGGAGGCCTAGGTTCCATCTCCATTTCTTCATCATACTCATCACTTGAGTATTCCAACTCCCTTCGCATCTCAGCATTCCTGACTTGCCTCTTACGAGCCCTTAGGAGGGATTCCAACACTTTGTAGTTGGCTTCGACAAAGGCTGGGTTAATAATGGGCTCTGGATTGGCTGATGTCGAAGCATGATGGTTGGGTGTTGTTTCTGGGTGAGAACGTGTGGTGAACGTGGAAGCGGTTATTGGGGGAAGGTTGTTAGAGTCGTTGATTGGTATTGGTGCTAAGGTAGAGAAACCCGGTGGGGGAGTATCTTCTCTCCCTTGATCCATGTCGGAATAATAGTGAAAGTAGTTGGTTGGTTATAAGCTTGGAAATAACGAGACCAATTGTAGCGGTCCCACGGATGGCGCCACTGATTGAACAAATAATTGCACAACCAAGCCTTCGATGGTGATCCAAGGAATAATGGGGTGTTGAGATTGCACCAAGCTTGTTCTTAACCTGAAATAAGAAATACGAAGACACTACGTTAAGTGATTACGCAGGGGTTGGACCCTGCGAACCACCTCCGGCGTGCGAGTAAGTATGTGTAATGGTAATATAGGTCGTAAATTGAGAGAGTGAAGTTAACTTACATTGTTCATGCCCAACTAAGCTATTTATAGGGGAGAAATAGGCCTTAGTGGGCGGTTTGCACATGTTTCGGAAATCATAGGGGCGTCCCATGATTTATGGTAACCGCTAGGGCTTTATAGCCCACGATCTCTGTTTTGGCGGGAAAGCCAAGGGAAGAGGAAACGTGTGTTTGACCAGGTCAGGATCGTCCTTCGTGCTAGTTCCTTCATATGAGATACCCCGAAGGGCTTAAGGCTTCGATTAGCGGATTCCCACATGGTAACCAGTTCGCAGGCGAATGGTTTTACGCTAATGAAATGTGTTAGGAGATTAACCTGAGCCTCCGAAGAGAGGGCTTTCTACAGGTTCGAAGGGGAGTCCTTCGACCCGTTCGGAGGGTACATCATCAAGCCCCTTCGAACAAATGTAGGAAATTGTCCGGATCCCCCTTCCCATCATAAGTCCCAATATGCGAAGGCATTTTCAACCCATCAGGCAATAGGTAATCTTCTATCCACCTAAAGAAGGGTGTAACCGAACCCATAGGGTCCGAGTATAGACAATTGTAGGGTGGTGCATACATAGGAACAATATTATATGGAGCATGGTTTGGGGGTACTCCCGTAGGAGTTTGGCTTGGGTAGGACTGATAAGGTGTGTTCATGGCGAATGGATAACCGTTTCCCATGGCATACAGAGGGTAAGCCATAGGATGCCCGAAGGGTATGCTCCCATAAGGTTGAGGGAGGCTAGGGTTGCTAGGCTGCCCATTTATTGGAGGATATAAAACATGAGGGTAAGACTGAGTTTGGAACGAGGGGTACATACCATTGGGAGGAAGATTTCCTCCCATATTAATTGTAGGCGGATTGCCTTCTATGCCTGATGCGTAAGAAGGTTGCAACGGAACCCCTGCTTCGGTCCTTCCAATATGAGCTGCTAACAATGGAGACAAATACACCCCGGTCTCTTCCCTTCGTTGGCTCCTACCGTTGGAACCTTCAACAACTGTTCCTTCTCTCCTAGTCGGAGCCCTCTCCGGGACTCCTTCAAACCTAACGGACCTTCTGCTTCGCCTTCGACCCACTGGTGACCCAATCCTTAGGGTCAAGAGTGTTGCTCCTTGGGTCGGAGGCCTAGGCTCCATTTCCATCTCTTCATCATACTCGTCACTTGAGTATTCCAATTCCCTTCGCATCTCAGCATTCCTAACTTGCCTTTTGCGAGCCCTTAAGAGAGATTCCAACGCTTTGTGGTTGGCTTCGACAAAGGCTGGGCTAATAATAGGCTCCGGATTGGCTGATGTCGAAGCATGATGGTTGGGTGTTACTTCTGGGTGAGAACGTGTTGTGAACGTGGAGGCGGTTATTGGGGGAAGGTTGTTGGAGTCGTTGATTGGTATTGGCGCCAAGGTCGAGAAACCCGGTGGGGGAGTATCTTCTCTCCCTTGATCCATGCCGGATATATAGTGAAAGTAGTTGGTTGGTTATAAGCTTGGAAATAAATTGCACGACCAGGCCTTCGATGATGATCAAAGGATTTATGGGGTGTTGAGGTTGCGCCAAGCTTGTCTTTAACCTGAAATAAGAAATACTAAGACACTACGTTAAGTGATTGCGCAGGGGTTGGACCCTGCGAACCACCTCCGGCGTGCGAGTAAGTATGTGATATGGTAAGTTTGTAGTAAATTGAGAGAGTTCAGTTAGCATTACCATGGTTCTTGCCCGTCTAAGCTATTTATAGGGGAGAAATAGGCCTTAGAGGGCAGTTGCACTTGATTCGGAGATCATGGGGGCGTCCCATGATTTGTGGTAACCGCTAGGGCTTTGTGACCCACGATCTCATCCTTGGCGGGAAAGCCTAAGGGAAGAGGGAACATGGGTGTGACCAGGTCAAGTTGGTTCTCCGTTCTAGTTCCTTCGAAGGAGATACCCCGAAGGGCTTAGGGCTTCGATTGGCGGATTCCCACATGGTAATCATTTCATAGATGAATGGTTTTACGCCAATGAAACGTTTTAGGAGATTAACCTGGGCCTCCAAAGAGAGGGCTTTGCACAGGCTCGAAGGGGAGTCCTTCGGCCCGTTCGGAGGGTACATCATCAGTGTACAAGGTTGTAAAGGCTCTTTATCGGCCCGTTCGGAGGGTACATCATCAGTGTACAAGGTTGTAAAGGCTCTTTATCGACTACATCAGGCACCAAGGGCATGGTATGAAACTTTGGCTTCCTATTTGCTAGAAAATGGATTCCAAAGGGGCAAGATAGATCAAACTTTATTCATCAAGAAGGATATCTTGCTAGTTCAGGTTTATGTGGATGACATCATTTTTGGATCCACAAGGAAGGAATTGTGTGTTGACTTTGAGAAACTTATGCATGATAAGTTTCAGATGAGTTCCATGGGGGAACTTACTTTCTTCTTGGGTTTACAAGTATAGCAATCATATGAAGGCATATTTATCTGCCAGGATAAATATGTAGCTGATATTCTAAGGAAGTTTCAGTTTACTGATTCTAAAGTGGCAAGCACACCAATTGATCCTGAAAAACCTCTACTTAAAGATGCAGATGGAGAGAAT
Source organism: Artemisia tridentata subsp. tridentata (assembly GCA_021014915.2). Classification (NCBI taxonomy): domain Eukaryota; kingdom Viridiplantae; phylum Streptophyta; class Magnoliopsida; order Asterales; family Asteraceae; genus Artemisia; species Artemisia tridentata. Next base: position 238,044,893 of record CP139508.1, read on the forward strand.
GTTGATGTACACACATACAAGTCAATGATAGGGTCCTTGATGTATCTTACATCATCAAGACCAGATATCATGTTTGATGTTTGTGCTTGTGCAAGGTTCCAAGTGACTCCTAAGGTTTCTCACTTAACTGCAGTCAAAAGGATCTTCATATATCTTAAGGGTCAACCTAGGTTGGGTCTATGGTATCCTAGGGAATCACCTTTTGACCTGGTAGCATATTCAGACAGTGATTATGCTGGTGTAAGCCTGGACAAAAAATCAACAACTGGTGGATGTCAATTCCTTGGATGCAGACTTATATCATGGCAGTGTAAGAAGCAGACAATTGTGGCAACTTCAACAACTGAAGCTGAATATGTAGCTGCTGCAAGTTGCTGTGGTCAAGTGCTTTGGATTCAGAATCAGCTTCTTGACTATGGGTATAACTTTATGAACACCATGATATATATTGACAACAACAGTACAATTTGTATAATTAAAAATCCAGTACAGCATTCTAAAACAAAACACATAGAAATTAGTGTTGGGAATTAAGGTAAACAGTTGAAACTGTTGCATATAAGTTAATACTGCTGGAAGACATTGAAGATTATACTAACAGTACAAAATCAGTTAGTACGGTTGGTATTAGAAAGTTAGTACGGCTTATAATTTTTGTAATCGTATAGAATATAAGAATAGAAAAGATTTTGTGTATATCTTACTTATATAGATGATAGTTATCTTGTACAGGAATCCTTGGTCTATAAAAGGATTGCCTAGGTTATTGAATAGAATATGAATACGTAAGTTCTTAGAAAAGATTCAAGGTTGTAAACCCTAGTGATAGGAGATCACTCGTATTATTGAATTAATAATATTGAATCGTTGAAGTGAATTATTTGTCTCTTGTTCATATATACATTGTTTCATTCGTTCATACAAAACACATCAAATAAATCTTCTGAGTGCTTGCTAGTAAATTCCGCGTGCTAGACTAGCATTATTCAAAGTATCTATCTAACACAAGGAGTGTGTGTAGATCCGGTCAAGTGGTATTAGAGACAGGTTACTGATACTTTGATTTAGAAGATCCACGCGAATTTGTTTAAGAAGATGGACATGGAGACAACTACAAGTCAAACCAATATTGCTGCTAAGCTACCAATGCTTAAACCCAATGAGTTCGATATGTGGAAACTAAGAGTTGAACAATTCTTTCAAGTGCAGGATTATACGTTATGGGAGATAATAGAAGATGGAAATTCTTTTAAGCCTACAACTACAACAACTGTTGTTAAGGGTGTCTCTGAAACAAAGGTACAGACCAAGCCATTGACTACTGATGAGAAGGCTCAGCACAAGAATGATGTTAAAGCAAGGAGCATGCTACTGATGACAATCCCCAATGATCAATTACTGAACTTCAGTAAATACAAGTGTGCTAAAAATCTTTTTGAAGCTATTGTTGCAAGGTATGGTGGGAATGAAGCCACCAAGAAAAACCAGAAGACCCTTCTCAAGCAACAGTTTGAGAACTTCACAGTAACAAGCAATGAGTCACTAGATCATATGTTTAATAGGCTTCAAAAGCTAGTGAGTCAACTTGCTGTTCTAGGAATTGAGATGCCTCAGGAAGATCTCAACTCAAAATTCCTAAGGAGTCTACCATCAGAATGGGCTATGCATGTGGTTGTCTGGAAGAATAAGCCAGACATTGATTCTATGAGTCTGATGGATCTCTATAGCAACTTCAAGATAGTAGAACATGAAGTGAAGAAGTCTGCTGGATCAAGTTCAAGCTCAAGTTCTGGAAATTTGGCCTTTGTGTCAACTCCCAGTACATCTAATCAAGAAGAAGAAGTTCAAGTTGCTAGAGCAGTTGGTACTGCTAACTCTAACAGTGGTACTGTTAGCAGTACTAATGGACTTTTGAATGAAGACACTTATTGTGCTTTCCTTACTACACAGCACAATGGTACTATGTTGACTCATGGAGATCTTCAAGAGATTGATGAAGATGACATTGAAGAGATGGATATCAAGTGGCAGCTCTCTCTTCTCAGCTTGAGAGCTAGAAGATTCTTGAAGAAGACTAGCAAGAAGATAATCATAAACAGCAATGATGTTGCTGGGTATGACAAGTCAAAGATTGAGTGTTTCAATTGCCACAAGAAAGGTCATTATTCAAGAGAGTGCAGAATGCCAAGACAACAAGATGGTAAGAGCAGAGGATTTGGAAGCAAATCAAGGGTTGTGGAAGTTACAGACTCAAGCTCAAAGGCTATGGTTGCCATTGATGGCTTAGGGTTTGATTGGAGCTACATTGCAGAGGAGGAAGCAGAAGCATCAACCGAGATGGCACTTATGGCTTTCTCAGACTCTGAGGTACAAGTTTCTAAATGTTCTAAATCATGTGATGCATTAAAATAATTAGAAACACTTAGAAAACAGTATGAAAATCAGAGAATAGAGCTAAACCAGACTGCTTTTAATTTAGCAAATCATAAGAGAGGTTTGGCTGTATTAGAAGAACAGATAGTTTACTATAAGGAAAATGAGTCTACTTTTAGTGATACTGTAGCTGTACTTAAGAGAGATTTGATGTTTAGGGAAAATGAAATTAGTGTGTTGAAACATGAACTGTAAAAGATAAAACAGGCAAAGGAAAACATTCAGATGAGTGTAGACACATTAGAGTTTGCATCTAAGGGTGTTAGTAAGATAGTTGAGTGTCAAATCCTCAATAAAGCTAAGTCAGGCCTAGGATACAAATCAGTTCCACCTCCTTATAGGGGAATTCCAACACCTCCAGGCATTGACCTAGAACACACAGGACTACCTGAGCTTAAATATGGTCCTCAACCTAAAGAGAATGTAGTTGATAAACCTGTGTATGAGAGTGCAAGTGATAAATCACTTTCTGAGGACAAGGTGTCCTCTGATAGATCCTCAGCTAAGGACTCAGATGCTCCAACCATAGAGGAATGGACTTCTGATGATGAGGATGATCAGGCTGTGGTTAAGCCTGTTAGTGTTAAAGTGAAGGAACCAAAAGTTCCCAAAGTGGTCAAACCTGAGACTGTTAGGCCTAGAGCTAATGCAAAACCTTTTAGACCAACAGTTAGGTATGCAGAAATGTATAGAACCACAAACAAGCCAAGAGGTAACCAAAGAAATTGGAATGGCCTCAAATCTCACCAACTAGGTGATGATTTTGTTTGTTATAGGAAAGCTTGTTTCACATGTGGTAGCTTTGACCATCTTGCATTTTATTGAAACAACAGGGTAACTAGGTATTCAACTCCTAGGGTGAACTTAGTAAGACCTCCCACTCACCCTACAAATGCTAGAATGATACCTAGATCAGTTCTGTTAAGGTCTGGACTAAGAACAGTTAATACTGTTAGACAAACAGTTAACACTGCTATCCCAGCAGTTCATACTGTCAGACCAAATAGACCTTTTTACCCTAGACAAACAGTTCAAGGTGCAAAAACTCTTTCTAAATCAGCACCAACAACTGTTAAAAGACCATTTCAAAACAATGCAGTGATTCATAAACAAGTTTGGAAACCTAAAGTTGAAATTGCAAACCCAGCAGCTCATACTGCTAGGCAAGCAGTTAACAATGGAAGTTTTAAAAACACTGCTAAGGGAAATATGGGTAATGGTATTAATGCATCTGCATCATGGGTTTGGAGACCACTTCAATCTAATGGTACTCCAACAGTTCTAAAAAGATTTAATTATGTTGATGCTAGAGGCAAGCCTAAGTCTGTTATGGCTTGGGTACCACAAGGAAATTAATTTTTCCTTTTATGTGCATTGTTAGTCATATGTTTGTTATGTTGTGAGACAAGTGCTTTGCACTTTGTTTCCTTGTTTGTGGATTAACAATTGCAGGAATGGATGATAAGCACCAAGGAATTACAAGTGCTTTATGTTTTGGACTGAATGGTGATTTGGAGCTCAGTGTGTTATCTGTGCACACAACAAATGGTTATTGGTTCACCATGTCTAACCCACATAAGAACCAACTAGTCCAGAGCAAACGGTTTCTGGTAAAGACTAATCAAATCCGTTAATGGTTGACAATTTACCAAAAATTGTATGGTTATCAACTCACCATATCTAACTGTGAAGAGTTGGCTAGTCCAAAGCAAACGGCTATTGGTAAAGACATATCAAATCCGTTGATAGCTGATAGTTTGCTAAAAACTATGTGTGTGTTATAATATTTTAGAAACCATATAAGTTTATACTGTTCTTTGAAAATTTTGATAAAGGTTTGTACTGCTAGTGCAAAGTTTATACTGCTAGTGTAAACTTAGTACTGCTGAACTAGCCGTTATAACTGACGTGTCAGTAATTAATTTTTGGTTAAAAACTAGCCGTTGGCGGTTTGTTGCGATTTTTACTGATTGAATTACGATTTTCGAGGGATTCTATTCAAGATATTTTAACTTTTATTCTAGTATATTCTAAAATAAAAGTTACCATATTCTTTAAGTTGGTTACATTAAAAATCCTAATTCTCTCAATAATATCTCATCTAACTTTCATCTTCTACTTTCTAACCTAAATCTTCATTATTCACCACAGTTAAAATCAAACTTTACTAAGAACATCATGGCTAATTTGGATTTTGTCAAGACGCACAACCAAGTCGCTTTTCTTGAGAAAACAGAGGAGGGAGATGGACCGAAATTTTATGAGATTGTGGATTTTCTAAACCACTCTAACATAAGGTATGCTTTAACTATCTCTCCTACTCTTTATGTCTCTCACATCACACAGTTCTGGCAGAATGCAACTGTCTTGACTAGTGAAGATGGAGACTTAGAAATTCATTCCAAAGTGGATGGCATATTGTTTGTTGTTACCGAGTCTACACTTAGGAGACATCTTAAGTTGAAAGATTCAGATGGTATCAACACTATGCTTAACACTGAAATTTTTGAACAACTTTCAAGAATGGGGTATGACACATCCAACCAAAAACTGACTTTTCAAAAAGGATGTTTCTCCCCACAATGGAGATTTTTGATACATACTCTTTTACATTGCTTAAGTCCTAAAAAGACAGCATGGGAGCAATTCATTAGCAATATTGCTATTGCTCTTATTTGTCTGTCAACTAACAAGGTCTTTAATTTTTCAAAATTTATTTTTGAGAGTATGGCATCAAATGTTAAAAGCAAAACCAAGTTTCTTATGTATCCAAGATTTATTCAAACTTTTCTGAATAAGAAAAAGAATTTGCTCAAGAAAAACAAAGAAACTTTTTCTACACTTAGCCTACAATCAAAAGTTTTTCAAAACATGGCTATGGCAAGTAGATTGTTTTCAGGGGTAGTAATACCTCTCTTTCCAGAAATGTTTCAAATTGAATTGAGTGAAGGTTCAGAAAACCCATCTGATCCCCATCACACACTCAATCAAAATCCTGAAAATACCCAAACACCCCCAACCATCACAACTTATAGGAGAAGGTCTCAACCTAGTCATACTAGAGTTGCAACTGGATCCTTGCCCCATGATTCACCGCTCCTAACAGGTCACACAGTTAGAAGTGATGAGGGCAGTTCTTCACAAAATGAATTGATGGCTCTTTGTACCAAGTTTTCAGCTCAAGTAGAATCTTTGGAGAAGGAGCTCAAGTCTCATAAAGCAAATTTTGCCAAAGTATACACCAAGCTAACTGTTAGGGTGAAGAAGCTAGAAGAACATCTAAGGAGGAAACGGGCAAGAGCAGTATTAGATGAAGATTCTTCTGATGGTGATTATTCAGATGATTCAGGTGATGATGATGATGGTGATTCTCCCAAACAGGGGAGGATATCAGATAAAGGCAAGGGGGATAGTTCTAAAACTCAGGGGAGGCATGATGAAGGCACTAGTGAACATGATGAAGGTTTTGGTAATGTTGCTGATATGGATGTTGAAGATCAGGAACAACAAGAAACTAATCAGAAAGAAGAAGCAGTTCATACAGGTGAGATAGAACAAGAAACAGTTCATACGGTTGAAATAGAACAAGAAACCGTACAAAATGCTGAGACACATTCAGATACTGCTGAGACAGAGTATGAAAGAAAAAGATCAGCAAAGGGAAAGAAGCCAATGACATCTGAAGAAGCTGAACAAGAACAAGAAAGACTCAAGAAACTAAAACCAAAAACTCAAGCACAAATAGAGTTTGATGAAGATGTTGCAAGGAAACTTCATGAAAAAGATTTAGCAGATGAACAAGCTCAGATAGATCTTGATGCAGAATTAGCAAGGAAGATGGCTGCAGATGATGTAAGAGATATAGCTGAGTTTATGGAAAGAACAAGGTTAGAAAAGGTTGCTGCTAATACTGAAGTTGATCAAGAAGTATTCAATGAACAATTACAATATCTGTTAGATTCTGATTTGATTGTAAGAGCTCAAGCAATGATGATTCTTAGAGATAAAGATCTAAGTGAAGAAGAGAAGTCAGAGAAACTCAAAAGTTTTATTCTTTCTAAGAACAAAGAAGTAGCTTGGGAAGATTTTATGCAGAAGATTAGAGATCGGCAAAAGCATGGTTACAAGACAAAGATGCCTACACATAAAGAACAGATGGAGTTTATGAAAAGTTATTTGAAGAATCAAGCTTTATGGAAAAAGAGTTACTTTACAGGAAGAACAGATGGTCAGATTAAAGAAGCTTTTTATAATGCTTATGCTAGATTGAACAGATCAGTTGAAAGGGATACCACAACAAGAAAGAAAAGAGATGCTAAGTTGTTAGAATCTAATGCAGCAAAGAAACAGAAGAAGGAAGCTAAAGGATTGACTGATGAACAACTTAAGAGTATGATAGTGATAGTCCCTGAATCCGCTAACATCAAGCCTTTGCAAGCAAAATATCCCATTATTGGCTGGGAAGTATTCACAGAAGGTAGGATGAAAGGGTGGAAGATTATAAGACTTGGTGGAATTACTGAAAGATACAAGCTGTTTGAAGATTTACTCAGAGGTTTTGACAGAGAAGATCTAAATCAGTTGTGGAATTTGGTAAAAGAGAAATTCAGAATTGAAGATCCACTTGAAGATAAAGACAAAGAACTATGGGTTCAATTGAAGAGGATTTATGAACCTGATAGTGGAGAATCAATGTGGAGGTTTCAAGCTGAAGTCAAGGATGTCTCTTGGAAACTATTTGATACATGTGGAGTGCATAAAGTTTCTACCAAGGATGGAATAGAAATTTATATGTTGGTGGAAAAAGAATACCCTTTCAGATCAGGTGTTTTATTAGCTATGATAACAGTTTCACTTAAGGTTAGAGAAGATTCTGAGATGGCAGATATGTTAGTCACAAAGATATTTAATTTGGCAGAGCAAAGAAAAATCAGTGACCAGAGATTATAATGATAGATGTTTGGAAGAATCCCCCCATCATAGGAGATGAAGCTTAATTTGAAGCAACTTAGTGATTTGCACAGAAATCATAAGTTTAGGGGAGGATTGTTGGGAATTAAGGTAAATAGTTGAAACTGTTGCATATAAGTTAGTACTGCTGGAAGACATTGAAGATTATACTAACAGTACAAAGTCAGTTAGTACGGTTGGTATTAGAAAGTTAGTACGGCTTATAATTTTTGTAATCGTATAGAAGATAAGTATAAAAAAGATTTTGTGTATATCTTACTTATATAGATGATAGTTATCTTGTACAGGAATCCTTGGTCTATAAAAGGATTACCTAGGTTATTGAATAGAATATGAATACGTAAGTTCTTAGAAAAGATTCAAGGTTGTAAACCCTAGTGATAGGAGATCACTCGTATTATTGAATTAATAATATTGAATCGTTGAAGTGAATTATTTGTCTCTTGTTCATATATACATTGTTTCATTCGTTCATACAAAACACATCAAATAAATCTTCTGAGTGCTTGCTAGTAAATTCCGCGTGCTAGACTAGCATTATTCAAAGTATCTATCTAACACAAGGAGTGTGTGTAGATCCGGTCAATTAGGCATCATTTTATTAGAGACTGCAATGAGAAAAAGTTGATTCAAGTAGTTAAAATTGATTCTGATCAAAACTTTGCAGATCTTCTCACCAAAGCCTTTTATGTAGGAAGGTTTCAATACTTGGTAGCAAGTATTGGGATGTTTAATCCTTAAAGTTTTTCAAACTGTGTGTTTTTGTACTTAAATTGGATTTGTACTGCTAGCTTTGTCAATTAGTACTGGTATTGTATAGTTTGTATAGTTTGTACTGTTAGTACAAATTTGGTCTGTTTTGGTTCATACTGTTAGTCATATATTTATACTGTCATGAAGCAAGTGCTTTGCACTTTGTTCTCTTGGTTTTGGACTAACAATTGCAGGTGATAGAGTTGATAATGACAAAATTGAGTATGAAAGATCTGGACTTCCCCTTAACCATGAACTTCATCTGAAGTTGGAAACTTTTGTCTTGATCTTGGAATTTGTGCACAAAGGGAATTACTAGTGCAATGAGTGAGCAAGCAGATGGGGGTTCATGTTGCTGACATACTAGGTTAATGATGGACAGAGTTTGGGAATTCATTAACAAAGGTTTATACCTAAGTTAATAAATTCTTTAAAATTTCTTTCTTGAGACCTCATTCTGATGATTTGTATTGAATTGATGGCTTAGTTAGTCAGACAGTAACTGAATTAACTCACTTTCTATCATTTTATATTTTTATTAGTATAATGAGTTAGTCTAAGGACATCTGATAGAAAGAACAGCGAGCAAACGTGAATCTAACACTTGTGTTAGAGGTAACAACTGCCACGAGCTGGAAACCCTGTCAAGAAAGCTCTTTGAATGAGTTTATCTGATCACAGGAAGTTATTTTATAACTGAACACATTGGTTCTCACACAACCAGAGGTTGCATTAAACCGAAATCTTGATTAAGTGTCTGTCCTTACACTTAATCCCTTCAAAAGGTTGTTAGCAGTATGGTTTTTCATTAAAATCAATTTCATACTGCTGAGTCAAAATTTTCTTAAAAAGTTTGTACTGCCAGGCTTAAAGTTAGTACTGGTAGGCTAAATTTGTACTGCTGAATAGTCGTTAGTACTGTTGCGAAATAACCATTTTTTGAAACTAGCCGTTGAGAGTCTATTGGGATTTTTACTGAGTATTTCCTTGTTTTAAGGGTTTCCTTTTTGGATATTTTTACTTTTATATTATTATCTTAACCTTATCTTTATTTAAAAGTTATCTTTTGATTAAAGTCGGTCCAATTGAAACCCTAACAAGCCACTCATAATATCTTAATTCACTTTCTTCTTCTACTTTCTACCCTAAAGTTACACTATTCCCACCAGTCAAATCACTTTTTACTGAAACTAAAATGGCTGCTTTATCCTTTGCTGACAAACACAATCAAGTCGCTTACTTAGAAAAGGCAGAGGATGACACAACTTTTCATCAGAAGTGGATTTCTTAAACAACTCTTATATAAGGTATTCCTTACTTTTAAATCCCATTATCTATGTCACTCACATCAAACAGTTTTGGCAGACTACTACTGTCAAAACCTTTGAAAATGGTGACAAAGAGATTAATGCTAAAGTGGATGGCAAATCCATCACTATTACTGAATAATCCCACAGGAGGCATCTCCATCTGAGTGATGCCAATGGTATTAGTGCTATGCCAAACACATAAATTTTTGAAAACTTATCCAGGATGGGGTACAACACTGAATCTCAAGCCTTAACTTTTCAAAAGAGTCGTTTAGCCCCTCAATGGAGATTTTTCATTCATACCATCCTTCACTGTCTTAGACCCAAGAAAACCTCATGGGAACAGTTCAGTAGTAATATTGCTACTGCTCTCATTTGCTTGGCTGCTGGTAGAATTTTCAATTTTTCAAAACTTATTTTTGAATGTATGGTTAAAAATGTTGATAGTAAATCAAAAAATTTTATGTATCCAAGATTTATCCAATCTATTTTGAACAAACATCAACTGCTTCCACACAAAATAGTTTATCAAACACCCAAACTTACCCAAAAACTCTTTAGTAACATGAAAATTGCTTCAAGAGGGTATGGTGGGGAAGCAGTACCACTTTTGATACTATGATACAAGCTCAGGATGAAGGAGCTACAAGCCCAGTTGCCACCCATCACACACCCTTAGCATCAGAAAACTCATCTTCACAACCATCTTCATCAACAAATAGGATTATATCCAGACAGGACTCTGATGTACCTCAGCACAGAGTTCCTACTCCCACACATGTAGCAGATGAGGTTGACTTTGTCAGTGTCGAAAGGGCTACTTCTACTATCTCTGGCTTAGAAGCTGGGCAGGACAGAAGTAACATAAATAAGACCCAATCCATGGCAACACCAGCAGTACCTAGTACTTCTGGTGGAATCCCTAGCTAAATGGACACTCAGGGTAGCTCAGAAACTCATCATATGATGGATTATGAGTCTATGCCCCATGATACACCTCTCCCTGAAGGTAACACATCAGGAAGTGTTGAGGGCAGCAAGACACTAAATGAATTGATGGATTTTTGTACCAAACTGTCTGAGAAAGTAAATAACTTGGAAGCTGAACTCAAGAGCCACAAGAAGAATTTTGGGGTTGTCTACACAAAGCTGGTTCTCAAAGTGAAGAAGTTAGAGACAACAGTCAAGAAACTCAAAGGAAGAAAGATCAACAAAGATGGTGGTTTCCACAAGTTCTTCTTCTAGTTCATCAAAGGGTCCAAGTACAGATGATGGTGAGGAATCCTCCAAACAGGGGAGGAAGATTGCCCAGATGGATCAGGATCCTGATATTACTTTGGTTCAAGAAGAGTATGACACTCTGTAACACCCCAACCCGACATGGGTAAAGGTGTCACACTAATGGTTTCATATCAGATCAAAACAAAGCATACATTACAGTAATACAAGGAATCTTAAAGGTTACAAATGAAATTACAAGGAAATACAAAATTTACAAAGAAATAAATACTAAGTCTGAAGATATAAGTTCTTCTAGTCATCTCTATAACAAAACATCAATCACAGTGTAGTCTTCTAAATCCAATGGTACTCTCCACTCATTCCCAGCTTCCTACTAAAACCTGCCGCAGGAAAAGAAATGCGGCTGAGCTTAAAAAGCCCAGTGAACAGATATATACAAACAAAGCAAAAGGTAAGGAACGAAGAATATCATATAGTGCATTGGGGAAACAGAAGGCATAAACAAATGGATATCAAAGGTAAGGAAAGGTCAGTAATCTACCGCGAGCCCGAACACAAATCAAATCAAATATCATAGTAACCATGTCTTCATAATCATATAGAGGGGAGACCTCTCAGATAATCAGATAATATGAGGGGTGTCCTCATTCTTCAAATGGAGTAGCTAGCTCCCGAACTTGTGAAAGACGTGGATTGCACCCAGCATCAGTCACCGAACAATATATAATATCAAATCATGTTAAGTCCACGAACACGGACACGAACCTAGGATTGCAATCCATACGCCCCCCGAACAAATCATATTGGCCATAACAAATATAATGCGCTTATCATAATCAAAATGGGGACGGTGTGAGAAATCACTCACCCACACGTGAGTCATGCCACTGGTGCATCAATGACACGGCCATGTTACCTTCATGGCTAGGAAACGAACTTGGCTCGGGTATCAAACTGAAGGGTCAAAGGTCAGAGGTCCAAATCATAGCAAAGGTTTAAATAGTCAAAGTCATCGAATCATAGTCAAAGTCCAATATCAAAGGTTCATATCAAAGGTTCAAATGCCAAAGGGTCATATCCCATATCTATGTCAAATGAGTCCAAACGAACTGATAAAAGGTCCATAATCAAATGGTTCATTTAAAGAAATCCTTATCAAATGGTTTTCATAAAAATGATCTTATTAACTGTTTTCACAAAAGTAGTATTTAAAAGTAGTTCTCATAAAAGTTTAGTAACATCCCAAATAAAAGTGGTATCGCATATTTCATAAACATCATTTTAAAATAAGTTTTCCTCAAACATTTCCATGATATAATTGAAAAGGTTTTCACATCTATTTACCAAAATCAAATGAACCTTCGAAGTATTAAGTGATTCGAACACTAATATCACAAGGTCACGAACGAGTATCAAATGGATCATTATAGAGGCTCAAAGCAAAAGGGTCATATCGAACATCAAAGTCTAAATGAATCAAACAATGAACCAAAGTGTAGGGAAACATAGCAATGGCTTCGGGAATCCTAAACGAATCAAAATACGAAATCAAAAGAAACGAAGGCACCCTACTTGAGAAGGGCAAAATATATGTACCTTATTCGATAGCAAAACAAACCAAAGACAGATCACAAGACACCGGATTACTCCCGCCTCAGCGAATCTACACGAATTATAAGTGTACTTATAAGTTTTCATAGTTTTATGATTTCATAGTTTCTTAATCATAAGGTTTCATTTTAGTTTCTCTCCATCTTAGGTAACTTTACATATTCAGTAACTTTAGTTATTATCATTCCCGTTTATCAACTTAAAGTATTAAAGATGACCATGTTAGTAGGTTAAGGTTCATAATGCCCTTTACATAAATTCAAGATTCATAATGTAGTTTTTCAAAATTTTAGGGTTCATTATGCAATTATCACAAGTTTAGGGTTCATAATGTCATTAAGATAAGATTAGGGTAAATAATGTAAATATTATCAAGTTACATATTTTCATCAGTTAAGTCCCTTAGTTTTAGAAAAATGACATTTTAGACCCTTTAGTTTAGAAAATAAACACGTTATACCTTTCAAAACCCTTTTACACTTTTTATCAGGTTTCTAACAGTTTTAAACATAAAATTGTTAGGTTTTCTATAAATTGAAAATCATATAAGAACTCAGAAATAAATTTTCCAAAAATTCTCAGAGATACTTCAATGTCTTAAGTATTTTATCTAATTTTTTCCAGATTTTATTAAGTAGCACAAGCATGGACTAAAATTCACTTAAACCAACTCGTCCAGATTTCTGATTAATTTTACTATACGAAAAGTATGTAATCATTAGACCCTTCAGAAAAATTCATAAAAATCTATAAAATTTCCAGTGACTAATAGACATCCTAAATATTACCCAGTTCGAAGGACACCTTCTAATTCGACACGGTTTGAAAACTAAAATTCAAAAACCCAGACCTATTTTCCAGTCATACGAATTCAATTTGACACTTAATTTTCTAAAAATCAAAAAGGAACCTTCCAGGCCTCCAAAAATTACAAAATAAATTTTCCCAGGTAGATATTTCATTAAGCTTAGTTCTAGACTCAAAAACCACCCAAAAACACGTTCATATCACTGAGATACATTCGATTTATTTGGACCTTTTTCCTGGATCAGTAGCAGTTTAATATAATCATGCATATACTTAGGGTTTTTGTCACTCCAATCATTAATCCTTAATACCAAACGATTATAGGTGAGTTTATATCATGTCTAGGTCATTTATAACAGGTCTCAACATAATCACATCGAATAATTCCATCACATATACTCCTGGTCGATTTATATATTAAGATTTAGGGTTTTATGATTCATGATTTTATGTATCAATTATTATTTCATGTAACATCAATTCGACCAAGAACAAGAATAATAACGACAAGGATTGAACAAGGAGAAGGATACAATACCCTCGTAGACCACGAAGAACACGAATAACACAAAATCAAATCACCACAACACGGATTCCTTCCTTCCTTCTCCTTTGGATCGAACAGCAGTAAGAACAAGAGGAAAAAAATCAATAGGTCGATTTAGGGTTTAAGGACAATTCGAATGGATCAATGGGGACAAGAACAAGATTACCTTGACTAGTATGAGCAAAGATTAGACCTCCTTGTGGTTGGTTTTGGGTCGACAACAGCAGCAAACAAGAAGAAGGCCGGCACTTTTGATAGTTAGGGTTCTTTCAGGTTTTTTTTTTTTTTTTTTTTTTTTTTTTTTTTTTTTTTTTTTTGTTGATGTGAAATCCGGTTATAAGAAAAAAAAAAGATACCGACACTTTTTGATGGGCCAAGCAAGGGAATTGAATGGGTTTGATTTGGGCTAGGATCAAACAAGTTCAATGTCTTCTTATTTAGTAATTTGGGCCGAAAATTTTAAAGCTAGGGACATACCAAGTTTCGACTAGCATAGCTAGTGTTTGTAACATTTACTTGTGATATGTAAGTTGTAGTATAAGTTTTCATTGGTAGCTTAGTTCATCAAATAACTTAGGATAAAAATTTTCTTAGGTTAAATGTACTTAATGTTACTTATATAATTTCATAAGTTTCTCAAAATTCAAACTTGAGGGTATTTTTGTCTTCTCATATTATGTTAATTTCGGGGTTTTACAACTCTTCCCCTCTTAAAAAGGAATTTTCGTCCTCGAAAATTGAAGTGGAACGAAACGGGAAAACACAACGGACAGTGAACGAAAATGCGAACGACTTATATCTCATAACTCTATCCTATTGATCGACATAGCTTCGGCTTTTCAGAAAGGACATGCAATACCGAATTCAAATCAAAAGAATAAAATACCAAACGTAACAGATGATAATCGTATTCTCTCGAGAGAGATACCGGAATTTTGTAGGATTTTGACGGATACGCCGTCCAAAGAATTTGATTAGACAAGTCAGATGAGAACATACGGGAAACAGATTGTCGATAACATCAACCGGTAGAAAACTCTACAACAGTATCTAAGATTCTTATTGGAAGTGCAAAGGTCAGCAAAACGCGTGTCGAGAATCCAAATGTATCAAATCGTATAACGGCGAAGGCAGATTACGCGTATAGGTAGGATGAACCTAAAATCTCACTAACGACAAATCCTCACACAGCTTTTCAAAATCCTAAGGCTCCTAACGGCACTTCTCGAAATATCCTATGCCCACAATAAGTGCACGTTATATGATGTAAGTATTATCACATTGGCCAGACGTCATAATACTGGCATCATATAATTATGCCCTCGTGATGGTCATACTTTATCTCAAGTCGTAATCAAAACCACCTATCTTAATTCACCTAGTAATTCTACAGTCTCAGAGGTCAACCAAAATCGAATACCATAGACAATAGGGGAAACAAAACTATTTGCAAGAGTATCAAAATCCAAGATTGCCTAGCAGAATTGAGGCACGCCGTCATAAGCATCATATCTTCCACAACTCGCCAAAATCTCCTAAACAAAGCCATCACCGAACATTCAAAAAAATGAACACGAACTGAAATGCTTCTAGGAAACTTAAATCATTAAAGGATCTTATTACTATATAACGAAACTTAAGAGAGTCAACGGAAATGAAAGTTAGTCGCCAAGAACTTCGGCCTTCATAGAATCAATTCTTCCAAACATAAAGGGTCTGTTTCAAAATTCCGTTCATTCAAAACATCCAATTTCCTCTAGTCCAGCTAATCTGTCTTCGTCTGTCCATCAGTCGGGAAGTGAAACCAAGATCGAGAACTTGTGTCTGGTTCGTCGAGCCTCCTGCAGTTCTTCTTGGAATGTGATGGAGTAATGTGGATTTCTGGCACGATCTTTAAATCTCTTCATCATCCAGTCTGCTTCCGCTCTCAATTCATCTTAGTATAACCAAGATGAATAGGGAAGTGAGACTGCATGTCTTCATCAGCTCCAGGTTCGCTATCTTGACCAGAATTTCTTCTTGTGCATCGCCAACACTTCTGTCTTGAAAGGAATGTCTTCACTCTTCGGGGTAGCCTCCGCAGTTATCAACAAATACCAATCTCCCAGAATGCACAAATGATCGTCAAATTTCTAAGAAGGTGTAAAGAAATGATTTTCATGCTCTTCCTCGTTTCTGAACGTACTATTAAGTCATACAATGACCACTTGCCCAAGTACTCACGAGAAAACATTATTTATCAAATTCACAAAATGGTCAGAGCTTTAGCTAATACTATTAGCGTCACTAACCGTCATAGCAGTCGTTTACGAATACGGAAGGAGATTTCAAGAATAAAATCAATTCATCAGAAAGAAAAACTTCGCGCTCTGAATTTAAACAAAACACATAGTCGTTCCAGGGTAGAGGAATATCGGCTCCTAACAGTAACACGGTTCAGCTATCTCCGGTTGCCATCCTTCTTTATCGCGAACGAAACTAAAACACGCCCAGAAGATACACTTAAGTAAACTCACTTCCTGGTCTTCGGTTGCTGCTCTTCCCGGTTGCTCAAATCAATTGGTATGATCCGAAAGACATCTTCGCATAGAGACTAGACAATCTCTCGGTATCATGTCAAATCCTACTTCACGCTCCGATGGAAAAATATGTGGTTCCGCCACAAATCATATTCAGAAAACTCAGGGTGCCAAATAACTCTCAAGATACGATTCATTCATTGGTGTACGAAATGGTTTCTAAGAAAACTTTATAACCGCGAAAGTAACACACGAGTCTCCAGAGTAATAGCGAACGTTTAACAATCGGTAATCATGGTAGGGAGTTCAAAAATTGTTGCAAACGTTAAAGGTGAGATATAGGAGGGTAGTTGTCAATATTCGACTGATCACTCAACAAATTCCTTGTCAGAATAAAATCGAAGTTAACTATCCAAAGAAAGACGATTCGCAAATCAAAGCTTTATCATTCAAAAGTGAGGGGGAAAACATTCTTATACTCGTGGTTACACACCACAAGGCTTTTTATAAGGACAGAGATGGGCGAAACAAAATTGAATAGTGTCGGAAGATTCATAGATACTTATCAAAAGCAAAAGACAATCAAAACATATCCAGTACGTTATTGCCATGGAGGTTCTCAGAGTGCCCGAAGAGGCGTCAAAATGATTAACGAAAGGATCAGAGTGCAACGTGGGTCTTTATCAAAATGATTAATGTGGAAAGGTTTGTTTGTTTAAGATATTTATGTATGAATGTGTTTAGCATGCGGAATCTACTACAACATACTTAAAAGAACACAAGGTGGTGAGTTTATGTAAACGTGAGAATGCAATGAACAAAGAACACAACTTTGGTTAACACAATACGATTCAATATTATTGATGAAATAATACGGATGATCTAAATATCACCGGGATTACAAAGTAATCTTGAATCTTAGATTGTAAAAAGGATTTGTGAATTGAGTAACTAAGTTACTTGAGAGATAGTTCGGTTTTGGTTAATTGTTGTGAAAGATGCATGCATGAAGTGTGACTAAGGTATCCTTTTATAAGATAAGGACACCTTATTACAAGTTGATCAAGTGGTTGAATATAATACTATACTTTGACTATATTGGCGCCTACAATTAAATACAACTACCAATGTACAACTCTGCTAATATTCTTCTGTGCACCACAGAAGACTAAACTACTTCTACATAACGTATAACAATGTACAAAGACTAATAATTCAACTAAATATCTATTACAAAATATCTAATCGACTTGACATAAGCTTGGCAGGCTCTTCATCAACTAGCAGTACCTTCTACCCAGAAGGTACTGGTAGAACATCTTCATACACTTCAAAATCAACTAGCAGGCTCTTTAACATCTTTGGCAGGCTCTTTGACTTGAACATTTTATTCCCAACAATCCTCCCCTAAACTTGTTATTTCCATTAAAATACACAAGTTTCTGATGAATAAAATACATACCTTGAGGATTTGAGGGAACTCTTCCAAAAACCTTCACTCTCTGTTCTTCCTTTTTCTTTCATATTGCTCAGATATGCTCCTCAGCAAACTCTGAACAATTTCTGAGTTCTCATCATCTTTGTCACATCTTAATCTCTTGGAGATCATAGTTTTAAGCACTTCATAACTAAGTGGATACTCTTTCTCAGCCAACATAAAGAGTTCTATCCCACTCTGTGTGTAAAGATGATGAATATTGCTATGGCTTAGAAATTCCCATGTTGTTGAAGGATCATAATAGGGAAATTTCCAATGAACATCTTTGGGTTCAGGATCAAACATCCTATTGAATTCTACCCATAGTTCCTGTTCCTTAGCATCTGAACTAGAATTTGTGTCTAGCCTAATCTGCACTAGATTCCACAATTCTTCCAAGTCTGCTCTGTCACATGCTCTAACTAAATTTTCAAAATTCTTAAAGATAGCAAACTGACCCCCAACCCTTGTTATTTTCCATGATTTTCCTAATCTATCATGGTTGATCTCCCAATCAATAATAGGTCGTCTACAGCTAATTGGATCAGCATGTATAATAGTTGGCAAAGTAATTAACATCTTACTTACTTGCTCTGTGTCCAATTTTGCTACTTCTTTCTTCTGAGCATCATTCTTCTTCATTGAGGGCATTACATCAGATGGAACATTGTAGTAAAGACTTTTGTAGGCTTGAAGATACAAGAAGAAGATTTCATCAGCAGATTTCTTCTTTAGTTGATAATCAGTCCAATTTGCCTGATTTTTCAGAAATCTCTTCATAAAAGTTACTTGATCTTTCTTAGCTTGGCCCACCTTAAAACCACTTTTCTGACTTTCCTTCATCTTTTCAAAAATGTCAGCCAAAGCTGCTTCTTTATACTTCTTGTTGATGAAAGATTCAAGTGCTTCTGTTTTCTCATTAGAATTGAGATTCTTGTCATTTACTATAATTGCTGCTTGACCTCTCACAATTGGATCATTATTGATAATCCATAGCATCTGAGCATCAAAGGTTTCTTGAGCAATTTGAGTATCAAGAAGAGTCTGAGCAGCATCTTTAGCATCTTTCTGCTCTTTCATTACTGCAAGCATTCTTGAAGCTTCAAGTGCTTTTAGCTCTTCTTCATGAACCCTTTTGGCCTCTTCTTCTCCTAAAGCCATCTGAATTTGCTGTGTTCTCTTCAACTTCTTGGACTTTGGCTCATCTTCAATCATAATGCTTTTGCCCTTATCCTTTGGAGTTGGTACTTGTGATGGAGCAGAAGATTGCTCATCAGCAGCAAAAATCCTCCCCTGAACAAACAAATTTCCTTGAGGCTCTAAATCCCTCTTTCTCTTGTACACTTTCTCAGCAGACCCTTTGTACCCCATAGCCAATAGCCTCTCTATCCTAGCAGGCTCTTGTTCTGGCTCAGCAGGCTCTTGCCCTGCTTCAACAGGCTCTTCATCATAAACTTGAGTTCCCTCATGGAATTCAAATTGAGCCTCTTCCTCATCTTCAGAACTATCCATCCTCCCCTTTTTGGAAGAGTGACCTATCCTATCAGCATCTGACTTTGAAGAACTAGATAAAACAACCCTTGCAGATCTTTTACCCTTTAGCTTCTTCACTTCACCCTCCAATTTCTTTACCCTCTTGACTAATTTGATGTTGATCTCAGAAAACTTCTTGCTTTGACTCTTAAGAGCATCTTCTAAGAACTTCACCTTGTCTTTTAGTTCTTGCATTGTCTGAGGTGATTGGGTTTGTGATACATGATGTGATGATGTTGGTGGTGTTGCTGATGGTACTGGAGATGGTATTGGTGATGTTTGATGTGTTGGTGAAATGTAACCATGTGAAGAACTAGATGATGGTGATTCTGCTGATGGTGTTGGTTCTTCTTGGTGTTGTGGTAACATTTCATCAAATAGTGGTATATCTTCCCCTCTAAAACCAATTCTCATGTTTGAAAATACTTTGTGAGAAAGTTTTGGTGTGTCATAAATTGAGTCTGTGGGAAGTAACAAATGTTTTAATTTTGCAATGATGCACCCAATAAATCTTGGATACATCAAAAACTTTGTTTCACTTTTCACATTTTTAATCAATCCTTCAAAAATATGTTTAGAAAAATTGTATTTTCTGTTTGTAGCTAAGCAAATGAGAGCAGAAGCCATGTTTCCACTAAATTGCTCCCAAGAGGTTTTCTTCTGGCTCAAACAGTGAAGGATTGTGTGAATCAAAAATCTCCATTGTGGAGTAAGATGCTTTTTCAGAAAAGTGAGTTTGTTAGACTCAGCATGATACCCCATTCTTGTTAAATTTTCAAAAATTTCAGTATCTGGCAACTGACTAATACCATCAGAATCATCCAAATGAAGATGTCTTCTTATGGATGACTCAGTAAGAGTCAAATGTTTACCATCCACTTTGGCCTTAATTCTTTGTTCCCCATTTTCAGAAGTTACAATTTTAGCTGTTTTCCAAAATTGTGTAATTTGAGTTTCATAAATAGTGGGATTGACTAGCAAAGCAAACCTGATGTAGGAGTTGTTTAAAAAGTCCACTACTTGATGAAAAGAGACATTATCCTCTGACTTCTCCAAAAATGCTAACTGATTGTGACGTTGGACAAAGTTTAGAACAACTGTGGAAGCCATAATGAAAATTTTGAATATGATGGTGGGATTTGTTGATAGTACTGGTAGAAGATGAAAGGTGTATGTGAATTATAATAATGACTGATGAAAGAAGATATGAGAGAATTACTTTTAACCGACAATAAGAAAGATTATAATAAGTAATTGAAAAGGCGGTTAAAAAGATCTTTTATATGTGAAATATAATATAATATTATCATCAGTAATTTACATAACTACCCCAACGGCTAATTTTAACTACCAGGCCCAACGGCTAAAACTTTTTCTGACAGGCTCAACGGCTATCTAGCAGTACCTTTGTACTCTAGCAGTACCAATTTTTGAACTACCAGTACCTTTGAAAGTTTTATAAAAATCCCTTATAGTTTTTAGCAAACTACCAGCTATCAACGGATTTGAGTTGTCTTTACCAAAAGCCGTTTGCTTAAGGACTAGCTAACTATTTACAATTAAGTATGGTTAGTTAACAACCATATAGTTTTTGGTAAACTATCAACCATCAACGGATTTGAGTTGTCTTTACCAAAAGCCGTTTGCTTAAGGACTAGCTAACTATTTACAATTAAGTATGGTTAGTTAACAACCATATAGTTTTTGGTAAACTATCAACCATCAACGGATTTGAGTTGTCTTTACCAAAAGCCGTTTGCTTAAGGACTAGCCAGCTCTTAAGTTTGTAAAAACTTGGTGAACTGAATACCAAAAGCAGTATTGGCCTAAGGATGGTGCAATTTCCTTGGATGGAGGAAATTAGAAAGACAATGATGTTGTGTATCTTGGATGATTGTTTCAACAAGTGAAATCATCTAATAGCATGCCTTTGAGTTGAAACTTTTCTTAGTTTGATCTAGATAGAACTTTCTCCTTGAGAAATGCTTCATCCCTTCTAGATATGTGATCTAACTCTCTCTTTTTCAACTCTGCATCATCTTGTATGCTCTTGTCTTTTGCTTTCATAAATTGGTTTCTCTTCCATTTTGGGCTATCATATCCTCCCCTGAGATGGTTATTTTCCCTGAGATAAATGTAACTTTGTTGCCCCTTTTTGTTTGGAAGAACTCTTGTTTTGTTATCAACCTGAAATGTGTTAGTTGCAAACCAAAAGAACAAAGTGCAAAGCACTTGATCTATAGTATTTTAAACATTCAAGCATCAATATGAACAAAACATAGCAAATTTTATACTAGCAGGACCAATTATGAACTAACAGGACCTTTTGACTAACTAGCAGTACCATGTTTAAAAGCCAATACCAGTTAATTTATAAACAAAAACACATGTTTTTCAAAGATTTATCATTCCAATACCTCCTACAAGATATTTGAATCTACCTAAATCAAAAGCTTTGGTGAGAAGGTCTGCATAATTCTTTTCAGAATCAATTTTAACAACTTGTATTAACCTTTTCTCATTGCAATCCCTTATGAAATGGTGTCTGATTTCAATGTGTTTTGTCTTTGAGTGTTGAACTGGGTTTTTAATGATACATATAGTACTGCTATTGTCAATATAAATAATGGTGTTAAGAAAATTGTACCCATAGTCAAGCATTTGATTTTGGATCCAAAGAACTTGCCCACAACAACTTGCAGCAGCAACATATTCTGCTTCAGTTGTAGAGTTGGCCACCATTGTTTGTTTCTTGCATTGCCAAGAGATGAGTCTGCAACCAAGAAATTGACATCCACCAGTTGTGGATTTTCTGTCTACAGTTGCACCAGCATAGTCACTATCCGAATAAGCCACCAATTCAAAAGATGATTCCCTTGGATACCAAAGACCCAACCTAGGTTGACCCTTAAGATATCTAAAGATTCTTTTGACTGCTGTGAGATGAGAGATTTTGGGATGAACTTGAAACCTTGCACATACACATACTGAGAACATGATATCTGGTCTTGATGATGTAAGGTACATCAAAGACCCAATCATTGACCTATAATTGTGCAAATCCATATCTTCTCCTTCAGCATCCTTGAGTAGCCCTTTGTCTGGATCCATTGGTGTACTTGCAACTTTAGAATCAGCAAACTTAAATTTC
The DNA here is from genome assembly GCA_021014915.2 of Artemisia tridentata subsp. tridentata. Taxonomy (NCBI): domain Eukaryota; kingdom Viridiplantae; phylum Streptophyta; class Magnoliopsida; order Asterales; family Asteraceae; genus Artemisia; species Artemisia tridentata. Next base: position 238,067,247 of record CP139508.1, read on the forward strand.
CTTAGGATCTCTGCTACATACTTATCTTGGCTGATAAATATGCCTTCTTTGGATTGTTTCACTTGGAGACCCAAAAAGAAAGTAAGTTCCCCCATGGAACTCATTTCAAACTTACTATGCATAAGTTTTTCAAATTCTACACACAAGTCTTGGTTGGTTGATCCAAAGATTATGTCATCAACATAAATCTGCACTAGCAAGATGTCTTTCTTTGTTCTTTTGATGAACAAAGTTGGATCAATCCTGCCTCTTTGGAATCCACTTTCTAGTAGAAAACAAGCCAATGTTTCATACCATGCCCTAGGAGCTTGGTGTAGGCCATACAAAGCCTTGGTAACTTTGTAAACTTTGTCTGGATACTCTGCATCAATGAAGCCTGGAGGTTGAGACACATATACTGGTTCTTCAATTTCACCATATAAAAATGCACTCTTAACATCCATTTGATAGACAGTGAAGCCTATGAATGAAGCATAGGCCAAGAATAGCCTAATTGCTTCAAGTCTTGCAACTGGAGCAAACACTTCTTCATAATCTACCCCTTCTTCTTGAGTATATCCTTGAGCTACCAATCTTGCTTTGTTTCTGATCACTATACCCCTTTCATCTTTCTTGTTTCTGAATACCCATTTGGTTCAAATTGCCCTATGACCTTTGGGCAAATCAACCAATATCCAAACCTTCTGAATCTTGAATTGGAGAAGCTCTTCTTGCATTGCTTCAACCCAACTTTCATCATCTAAAGCTTTGTTTATGTTTTTGGGTTCAGCCTGAGATAGAAAACATGAAAACAGGCATATATTGGCAATATCATGATTCTTTTCTTCATAAATAGAGGAGATTAACCCTTCTTCTTCTGAAGTTAAGACTTGAGATAAACCAACTTGAGATCTTGTTCTAACACCAGAATCCATGCTACCAATCACATCATCAGTTGAGTGGCCTTTGAGAATTCTAGTGTTGGGTGTTTTAGGAACTTCATAGGTAGATGGAAGATTGCTAATCCCCACCTCTTTTGGTAAAGAATCATCTATTTGAACATTCAATGGCTCAGCAGTATCAATACTTGAACTAGCAGGACCATCTGATGAACTAGCAGTACCATTGTCATTTGTACCACTTTCTTGATTCTCTTGATTCTGAGTTCCATGATCTTCTTCATTGCCTTCATTTCTTGTGTTTGAAGGTTCTTCTTGACCTGAAGATAGATCCATTCCCTTCCAAATTGGCATCCAGATGAAATCTTGATCTTTAGGAGTTTCAACATTGTCTTCAAAACCTGCATTATCATTAGTATTTGTACCTGAAACAGGCACATAATTCATAGATTCTGAAAGCCTATCAATATCAAACATCCAATCTGGTCCAACTCCTTTCACATTAGTTAGTTTCTCTTGAAACTCTATGTGAAGATTCTCTTCTACTAGCCTAGTGCAAGTGTTAAACACTCTATAGGCCTTACTCTGCAAGGAATACCCTATCAAATAGCCAACATCTGCTTTTCCATCAAACTTCCCTAAATGATCTTTGGTATTTAGAATAGTGACATGACAACCAAAAGGTCTCATAAAACTTAAAGATGGTGTTCTACCAAAGAAAAGTTCATAAGGTGTCTTTCTATGTGGCTTTGTCACAAGAACCCTGTTTTGTACATAACAAGCAGTACCTACTGCTTCAGCCCAAAATGAAATAGGCAACTTAGAGTCTACTAACATAGTTCTAGCAGCCTCTATAAGTGTTCTATTCTTTCTTTCTGCTACTCCATTTTGCTGAGGTGTTCTGGCTACACTAAATTCTCTTTTTATGCCTTTTTCCTTGCAAAAGTCATCCATAACCCTATTCTTGAACTCTGTCCCATTGTCACACCTGATGACTTTGACTTTCTTATCAGATTGGTTTTCTACCTCAGTGATATATGATTTAAGAATCTCACTAGTTTCATGTTTAGATCTTAAAAAGAAAACCCAAGAGAATCTGCTATAGTCATCAGTAACAACAAGACAATATTTCTTTCCATTCAAGCTACACACATTAGTAGGATCAAAGAGATCCATATGAAGCATATATAAAGCCTGAGAAATAGAGTTTTGGGTCTTGGGCTTACAAGAAGCTCTATGTTGTTTGCCTTTTAGACAATCAACACAGGATTGGTCGTTTTGGAAAATCTTTTTGGGTAAACCTCTTACCAAATCATATTTTGCAATAGTGTTGATTGTTTTAAAGTTTACATGACCAAGTCTTCTATGCCATAGCATAGATTCATCCAATGAGGCCTTTGCTACCAAACAAGTTAAACCCTCCTTCGGATCAATGTTCTTTAAATTGACACTGTACATATTGTTCCTTTTTGGTATTTTAAGAAGGATCTGACTCTCATCAGGCAACTTAAAATCAGAAGAAAGAACCATACATTCATTTTCAGTAAATAGAACATTGTTCTTTTTGTCACACATTTGTGAGACACTAAGAAGATTAAACTGAAGTTCTTTCACAAAATACACATTTTCAAAATCTAGTTTACTGGTTTTGATAGTACCTTTACCAGTGATCTTTCCTTTTATTCATCCCCCAAAGGTAACATATCCTCCATCAAATGTTTTGAAGTCTGAGAGGAATGACATGTTGCCTGTCATGTGCCTTGAACATCCACTATCAACATATCCTTGATCTCCAATATCAGATGAATGTTCCTGCACATGAATAAACATATTAGTTTCCTTGGGGTACCCAAGCCATGACAGACTTGGGTTTGCCTCTTGCATCAATGAAATCAAACCTTTTCAGGATTGTTGATGCACCTTTTGATTGGATTGGTTTCCAAATCCAACATGCTGAGGACTTAACAGCACTTACCCTTTTAATCCATTGTGTGGTCTTTGGTCTATCATTACCAATTTTGGTAATACCAATTTTGGCAGTTCCATTTGGTCTAGCAGGACCTTTTGGTCTAGCAGGACCTTTGGTTTTTGGTTTCTAAATTTGTGTTTTGACCACAGATTTCTTTTGAATAGGACTATTCACAACTTTTGGTACAGATTTGAAAGTGTTTCTTGTACCCTTATCAGTTGGTTTTGTAATAACAGGCTTATTTTGTCTAACAGTATGTTTAACATTTGTGGTGTTAGACTTAACAAAACTTTTTCTGAGGTGAGTAACATTTGTTTTAGACTTTGATTTACTCCCAGAAACCCATTTATTACAATAAGCATGAAGATGATTAAAGCTACCACAATAATAACAATCCTTTTTAAACATAACAAAGTCATCACCTAGTTGTTGTAACTTAAGGTTGTTCCAATTTCTTTGGCTTCCCCTAGGTTTGTTATTACATATTTTACAACTTTCAACTGTTTTCAAAACAGCTTTAGCCTTAGCTTTAACTTCTACTTTCTTAGGACTGATTGGTCCTACTTTGTTTCCTTTGATAGGAATAGTCTCATCTTCATCATTATCAGATACCCAATCTTCAATAATTAGGACATCTGGTCTCTTATCAGTGAGCACCTTAGAGAGTGAGGCATTCTTAGCACTCTCAGAAGGTTCACTCTTCTCTACAGGTTTAGCTAGTGGTTTGTTGATGATTTCATGTAAACCTGACTCAGCTAAATATGATCCTGGGGGACAAGGAATTCCTCTATAAGGAGGTGGACATTCATTGTATCCTATCCCTGATTTTATTCTCTTATTCATCTGATTTTCTACTATGCTCCTAGTACACTCAGAAGCAATTTCCAATTTAGTAACAGTCAGTTGAATATTATCTCTAGCCAATGTCACTTTAGTGCACTCAGTCCTTAACATTTCTATTTCTGAATCTTTCAAAAATATTTGTCTATTAAGAGCAGCTTTAGCATCAGAAAATGTGAGTTCATTTTCTCTATAGTGAATGATTTGTTTTTCTAGTTTGGCCATTCCACACTTATGGTTAAATAAGGTTTGATTGGTTTTTCTTTCTTCTATTTTTAGCTCATCATAAGATTTTCTTATAACTTCTAATTCTTTAAGAAATTCACAATTGTTAGAACATTTGATAGTTTGTACCTCAGGAGTGGAGAATGCCATCAAAGCCAATTCATCAGAAGTTGACTCATCTTCACCCATGAAACTCCAATCAAAACCCATGCCATCAATAGCAACCATTGCTTTTGGCTCAGCAACTTCAACAACCTTACTCTTGCTTTCAAAGCTTCCTTTCTTCTCAAAGCTTCCTTTATTCCTGTTGTCAAACCCTCTACCCTTGTCATCCTGCTTCTTAGGTCTTCTACACTCTCTAGAGTAGTGACCCTTCATGTGGCAGTTGTAACACTCCACCTTTGACTTATCATAGCCAGCAGGCTCATTTCCATTTATCATTATCTTCTTGCCAGTTCTCATCAACAACTTCTTGGCTCTAATGCTTAAAAGTGAAAGTTGCCACTTTATGTCCATCTCTTCAAGATCATCAGGATGAATCTCTTGAAGATCTTCAAATGTTAATACAGACCCATTGTGTTGAGATGTAAGAAAAGCACACCCAATTGTTTCATCTAAAATGGATTTGGTACTACTAGAAGTACTAGCAGTACCAAAGGTTGTGTTGGAAGTACCTTCTTCTCTGCCACCTTTTTCTTTATTATCAACCTTTGAGATGCTAGGTGATGAAACAAATGCCATATTTCCTGAGCTTGACTCAGGAGTCTTCTTTACTTCATGCTCTACTATTTTGAAATTGTTGTAGAGATCATTAAGACTCATCTGATCAATATCTGACTTGTTCTTCCAGACAATGACATGCATAGACCATTCTGAAGGTAAACTCCTAAGAAATTTAGAGTTTAGGTCTTCTTGAGTTATCATCACTTCATGGATGGCTAACTGGCTTGAAAGCTTCTGAAGTCTATTGAACATACTGTCCAAAGACTCATTGGTTGTGCCTGTGAAGTTCTCAAATTGTTGTTTGAGAAGTGTTTTCTGTGTTTTCTTGGTAGCATCATTACCACCAAATCTAGCCACAATAGCTTCAAAAAGGGTTTTGGCATCTTTGTATTTGTTAAAGATCAGAAGCTGATCATTTGGAATAGTCATCAGTAACATACTCCTTGCTTTTAGATCATTTCTCTTCTGAACTTTTTCATCTGCATTTGATGGTTGGTCTTGTATGTGTGTTACAAGAGCATCATTTACTGTTGTAGTGGTGATTGCGGGTTTAAATGAGTTGCCTTGTTCAATGATCTCCCAAAGTGCATAGTCCTGCACTTGAAAGTATTGTTCTACCCTTAGTCGCCACATTTCAAACTCATTTTGCTTAAGTAATGGAAGTTTAGCTGCAACATTTGTTTGAATATGTTCAACATCCATTGTTCTTTTAAATTAGTAAATATCAAGCCTAGCTCTGATACCACTTGTGGAAAGGTTTGTTTGTTTAAGATATTTATGTATGAATGTGTTTAGCATGCGGAATCTACTACAACACACTTAAAAGAACACAAGGTGGTGAGTTTATGTAAACGTGAGAATGCAATGAACAAAGAACACAACTTTGGTTAACACAATACGATTCAATATTATTGATGAAATAATACGGATGATCTAAATATCACCGGGATTACAAAGTAATCTTGAATCTTAGATTGTAAAAAGGATTTGTGAATTGAGTAACTAAGTTACTTGAGAGATAGTTCGGTTTTGGTTAATTGTTGTGAAAGATGCATGCATGAAGTGTGACTAAGGTATCCTTTTATAAGATAAGGACACCTTATTACAAGTTGATCAAGTGGTAGAATATAATACTATACTTTGACTATATTAGCGCCTACAATTAAATACAACTACCAATGTACAACTCTGATATATTCTTCTGTACTCCACAGAAGACTAAACTACTTCTACATAACGTATAACAATGTACAAAGACTAATAATTCAACTAAATATCTATTACAAAAAATCTAATCGACTTGACATAAGCTTGGCAGGCTCTTCATCAACTAGCAGTACCTTCTACCCAGAAGGTACTGGTAGAACATCTTCATACACTTCAAAATCAACTAGCAGGCTCTTTGACATCTTTGGCAGGCTCTTTGACTTGAACATTTTATTCCCAACAATTAACAAAAGCAATCTGAAGATAAGGATCAAATAGTGTCAGGCAATTATTATGGAATTTCTCAATGCCTTCCAAATTTAATCAGGTTCAAATCTTAGGTGGTGCAAAGCATAAGCTTTCGATTTCCAAAAGTGATATCAATAGACTCTAACCAAAAGCAAGGCACGAATCAGAGTGATGCGGAAGCAATGATACTTAAACAAATGCCTTATAGTCTACCCATTCCTTACCGGTCAAAACTTAGGTTCCTATGGGAATCCTAAAGCAATTTTCAAAGGTTGACTTACGAGCGCCTACAGGGAAAACTTAGTGGTCCTAACTTACACAGGCCAAGGGTAAATGTATTACGAATCGCAGCCTGTCTCTGATACCATAATTGTAACACCCCAACCCGACAAGGGTAAAGGTGTCACACTAATGGTTTCATATCAGATCAAAACAAAGCATACATTACAGTAATACAAGGAATCTTAAAGGTTACAAATGAAATTACAAGGAAATACAAAATTTACAAAGAAATAAATACTAAGTCTGAAGATATAAGTTCTTCTAGTCATCTCTATAACAAAACATCTATCACAGTGTAGTCTTCTAAATCCAATGGTACTCTCCACTCATTCCCAGCTTCCTACTAAAACCTGCCGCAGGAAAAGAAATACGGCTGAGCTTAAAAAGCCCAGTGAACAGATATATACAAACAAAGCAAAAGGTAAGGAACGAAGAATATCATATAGTGCATTGGGGAAACAGAAGGCATAAAAAAATGGATATCAAAGGTAAGGAAAGGTCAGTAATCTACCGCGAGCCCGAACACAAATCAAATCAAATATCATAGTAACCATGTCTTCACAATCATATAGAGGGGAGACCTCTCAGATAATCAGATAATATGAGGGGTGTCCTCATTCTTCAAATGGAGTAGCTAGCTCCCGAACTTGTGAAAGACGTGGATTGCACCCAGCATCAGTCACCGAACAATATATAATATCAAATCATGTTAAGTCCACGAACACGGACACGAACCTAGGATTGCAATCCATACGCCCCCCGAACAAATCATATTGGCCATAACAAATATAATGCACATATCATAATCAAAATGGGGACGGTGTGAGAAATCACTCACCCACACGTGAGTCATGCCACTGGTGCATCAATGACATGGCCATGTTACCTTCATGGCTAGGAAACGAACTTGGCTCGGGTATCAAACTGAAGGGTCAATGGTCAGAGGTCCAAATCATAGCAAAGGTTCAAATAGTCAAAGTCATCGAATCATAGTCAAAGTCCAATATCAAAGGTTCATATCAAAGGTTCAAATGCCAAAGGGTCATATCCCATATCTATGTCAAATGAGTCCAAACGAACTGATAAAAGGTCCATAATCAAATGGTTCATTTAAAGAAATCCTTATCAAATGGTTTTCATAAAAATGATCTTATTAACTGTTTTCACAAAAGTAGTATTTAAAAGTAGTTCTCATAAAAGTTTAGTAACATCCCAAATAAAAGTGGTATCGCATATTTCATAAACATCATTTTAAAATAAGTTTTCCTCAAACATTTCCATGATATAATTGAAAAGGTTTTCACATCTATTTACCAAAATCAAATGAACCTTCGAAGTATTAAGTGATTCGAACACTAATATCACAAGGTCACGAACGAGTATCAAATGGATTATTATAGAGGCTCAAAGCAAAAGGGTCATATCGAACATCAAAGTCTAAATGAATCAAACAACGAACCAAAGTGTAGGGAAACATAGCAATGGCTCCGGGAATCCTAAACGAATCAAAATACGAAATCAAAAGAAACGAAGGCACCTTACTTGAGAAGGGCAGAATATCTGTACCTTATTCGATAGCAAAACAAACCAAAGACAGATCACAAGACACCGGATTACTCCCGCCTCAGCGAATCTACACGAATTATAAGTGTACTTATAAGTTTTCATAGTTTTATGATTTCATAGTTTCTTAATCATAAGGTTTCATTTTAGTTTCTCTCCATCTTAGGTAACTTTACATACTCAGTAACTTTAGTTATTATCATTCCCGTTTATCAACTTAAAGTATTAAAGATGACCATGTTAGTAGGTTAAGGTTCATAGTGCCCTTTACATAAATTCAAGATTCATAATGTAGTTTTCAAAATTTTAGGGTTCATTATGCAATTATCACAAGTTTAGGGTTCATAATGTCATTAAGATAAGATTAGGGTAAATAATGTAAATATTATCAAGTTACATATTTTCATCAGTTAAGTCCCTTAGTTTTAGAAAAATGACATTTTAGACCCTTTAGTTTAGAAAATAAACACGTTATACCTTTCAAAACCCTTTTACACTTTTTATCAGGTTTCTAACAGTTTTAAACATAAAATTGTTAGGTTTTCTATAAATTGAAAATCATATAAGAACTCAGAAATAAATTTCCCAAAAATTTTCAGAGATACTTCAATGTCTTAAGTATTTTATCTAATTTTTCCAGATTTTATTAAGTAGCACAAGCACGGACTAAAATTCACTTAAACCAACTCATCCAGATTTCTGATTAATTTTACTATACGAAAATTATGTAATCATTAGACCCTTCAAAAAAATTCATAAAAATATATAAAATTTCCAGTGACTAATAGACATCCTGAATATTACCCAGTTCTAAGGACACCTTCTAATTCGACACGGTTTGAATACTAAAATTCAAAAACCCAGACCTATTTTCCGGTCATACGAATTCAATTTGACACTTAATTTTCTAAAAATCAAAAAGGAACCTTCCAGGCCTCCAAAAATTACAAAATAAATTTTCCCAGGTAGATATTTCATTAAGCTTAGTTCTAGACTCAAAAACCACCCAAAAACACGTTCATATCACTGAGATACATTCGATTTATTTGGACCTTTTTCCTGGATCAGTAGCAGTTTAATATAATCATGCATATACTTAGGGTTTTTGTCACTCCAATCATTAATCCTTAATACCAAACGATTATAGGTGAGTTTATATCATGTCTAGGTCATTTATAACAGGTCTCAACATAATCACATCGAATAATTCCATCACATATACTCCTGGTCGATTTATATATTAAGATTTAGGGTTTTATGATTCATGATTTTATGTATCAATTATTATTTCATGTAACATCAATTCGACCAAGAACAAGAATAATAACGACAAGGATTGAACAAGGAGAAGGATACAATACCCTCGTAGACCACGAAGAACACGAATAACACAAAATCAAATCACCACAACACGGATTCCTTCCTTCCTTCTCCTTTGGATCGAACAACAGTAAGAACAAGAGGAAAAAAAATCAATAGGTCGATTTAGGGTTTAAGGACAATTCGAATGATCAATGGGGACAAGAACAAGATTACCTTGACTAGTATGAGCAAAGATTAGACCTCCTTGTGGTTGGTTTTGGGTCGACAACAGCAGCAAACAAGAAGAAGGCCGGCACTTTTGATAGTTAGGGTTCTTTAGGGTTTTTTTTTTTTTTTTTTTTTTTGTTGATGTGAAATCCGGTTATAAGAAAAAAAAGATACCGACACTTTTTGATGGGCCAAGCAAGGGAATTGAATGGGTTTGATTTGGGCTAGGATCAAACAAGTTCAATGTCTTCTTATTTAGTAATTTGGGCCAAAAATTTTAAAGCTAGGGACATACCATGTTTCGACTAGCATAGCTAGTGTTTGTAACATTTACTTGTGATATGTAAGTTGTAGTATAAGTTTTCATTGGTAGCTTAGTTCATCAAATAACTTAGGATAAATTTTTTCTTAGGTTAAATGTACTTAATGTTACTTATATAATTTCATAAGTTTCTCAAAATTCAAACTTGAGGGTATTTTTGTCATCTCATATTATGTTAATTTCGGGGTTTTACACACTCAGGGGAGGCAAGTAGATCAGATGGATCAAGATACTGCTCAGATGGATGAAGGTACTGTTGGGTTTGAATAAGGTATTGCCAGTGTTCAAGGTACTGCTAGTCTTCAGGATCTGATTGTTGCTGGATATCAAGGTACTGCCAGTGCAGTTTATTCAAGGAAATCAAGAATTTCAAGAGCAGATAAGGGCAAAGCCATAATGACAGATCAAGAACCATCTACTAAACAGTTGTCCAAGAAGGAACAAGTTCAATTAGCTCTTGATGAAGAATTGGCTCAGAAATTTCATGAAGAAGAATTAGCTAGAGTAGCTGATGAGGAACAAACAGCAAGATTCATGGTTGAATAGATGTATCAGACTAAAGCAGAACATACTGCTGCTCAGGTTCTTGCAGATCAGAAGATGGTTGAAGAGTTACAAGAAGAAGAAAGAGCAAAGTATACGATAGAAGAACAAAATTCAGCTATTAATGACTCATTGGATGAAATCAGAAAGAAACAAAACAAGAAAAAGTCTTATAAGAAGAAAATTCCTTCAAAAAGTGAGCAGTTAAGGTTTATGAAGAACTTCTTAAAACATCAGGATTACTGGAAGGAAAGCTATTTCAAAGGAATGTCTAATGAAGATATTGAGAAGGCATACATTGAAGCTTACACAAGAATTCAAAGGCCTTCTGATCCAAGGTTTATATTTGAAACTGAGCCTAGTAAAGGTGTGAAAAGAGGAGCAGAATTATTGGATTCTAAAAAAGCAAAGAAATAAAGGACTGATGAGGAATCAGTTCAAGAAGAACCAATTGAGGAAGAATCAGCTGAGGAAGAATAAGAAATACTTACTGATGAACAGATACAAGGAATGATGGTAGTAGTCCCAGAAGCTTTAAATGTTGATCTCCTTCAAGCTAAGCATCATATCATAGATTGGGAAGTATACTCAGATGGGAGAATCAAGGGATGGAAAATCATCAGGGTAGGAGGAAAGTCTGAAGTTCATAAGTTCTTTGAAGACCTGATAAAAGCCTTTGACAGAGAAGATTTGGACAAATTGTGGAGTTTAGTTCAAGAAAGGTTTAGATCTTCTGATCCTACAGATGACAAGGATAAGGAGTTATGGGTTGAGCTTAGAAGGATGTATGAGCCAGATGCTACTGATTCACTGTGGAGATTTCAAGCACATGATATGTCTACTACTTGGAGATTATTTGACAATTGTGGTGTTCATCAGGTTGCTACTAAAGTAGGAGTACAATTTTGTATGCTAGTAGAAAAGACATATCCACTTAGAGCAGGAACCTTGCTTGTTATGCTAGCTGCCAAACTCAAGGTAGAAGAAGAATCAGAAATGGCAAGGGAGCTAGTAAGAAAAATCTATCAGCAGGCAGAAGAAACAAGATCCAGAAGGTAGTGTTTGGAAGAATCCTCACATCCTCATTTAATTCAAAAGAAACTTGATGATTTAGGGTAAATCACAAGTTTAGGGGAGGATTGTCGGGAATTAAATGAAAGGAACTTAGTACTGCTGGAGATTTGCACTAACAGTACAAACTGCTAGTGTATAAGTGAAGACTGCTGAAGAAATAACTAAAAGTACAAACTGCTAAGTTTGTACTGCTAGCTATAAAGAAGGTACTGTTGGCATGGATAATTGCTTTTGGAGATATTGTAGGAGATAAGTATGGAATATATATTTTGTATATCTTATTTAATTAGCATTATACGGTAGAATACTTATCTTGTAAAGGACTCCTTAAGTCTATAAAAGGAGATCCTAGGTTATACGATTAACATATATCAGTCATAGAGTTTTGTTAAGATTCAAGGTCTTTGTAACCCTAGTGATAGCAAGATCACTCGTATTATTAAAGCAATAATATTGAATCGTTTGGTGTTAATCTCATTGTGTTCATTGTCATACATACTTTACTATTCCATCAAACAAACCTACATTCTTCTAAGTGTGGTTAAGCAGATTCCGCATACTTAACTGCATACACTCAAAGTATCTCAAACACGTTATAAAGGAGTAACATCCTAAGTGTTTTATAATCCTCTCAAGTGGTATCAGAGCCAGGTTTATACTATTGATTTAGAAGAAAAGTAATGGACATGGAGACTACCCAAACAAACATGGCTGCTAAATTGCCAATGCTCAAGCAGAATGAATTTGATATGTGGAGGCTTAGAATAGAACAGTACTTCCAGGTGCAAGACTATGCACTCTGGGAAATTATTGAAGAAAGAAACTCTTTCAAGCCTTCAACTTCTACAACAACAGTTGATGGTAAGGTAGATACAGTTGTGCAGACCTCTCCAGTGACAACAGAAGAGAGGCTTCAAAAGAAGAATGACCTCAAGGCCAGAAGTTTGTTGATGATGACCATTCCAAATGATCAACTATTGAATTTCAGCAAGTTCAAGGATGCTAAGACCTTGTTTGAGGCAATCATTGCTAGATATGTTGGGAATGAAGCCACCAAAAAGACACAGAAGACTCTTTTGAAACAGAACTTTGAGAACTTTACTGCAACCAGCAATGAGTCTTTGGACCACATGTTCAACAGGGTGCAAAAGATTGTTAGCCAACTTGTTGTTCTTGGTGTGGATATACCACAGGAAGATCTAAACTCCAAGTTCTTGAGGAGTTTACCTGCAGAGTGGGCTATGCATGTGGTAGTCTGGAAGAACAAGCCAGACATTGATACTATGAGCCTGATGGACTTATACAGCAACTTCAAGATTGTTGAGCAGGATGTGAATAAGGCTTGAGGAACTAGTTCAAGCACTGGGAATATGGCCTTTGTGTCATCTCCTAGTAACTCAAGTCCAGTTGAAGAAGTAAAGGTTGTTGTGGGAGTTAGTACTGCTAACCCCAATATTAGTACTGCTAGTTCATCAAGCACTACTACTGGTATTCTGGATGAGAAAACCTGTTGTGCCTTCCTGACAAGCCAGAATGATGGGTCAATGCTGACTCATGAAGACCTCTAGGAGATCAATGATGATGATTTGGAGGAGATGGACCTCAAATGGCAGATCTCTCTTCTTAGCATGAGGGCTAAGAAATTCTACCAAAGAACTGGAAAGAAGATCACCATCAGCAGCAATGATACTGCTGGTTTTGACAAATCAAGGATAGAATGCTACAATTGCCACAAGCTGGGGCACTTTTCAAGGGAATGCAGGAGACCTAGGCAACAGGATGGCAAGAGCAAAGGTTATGGCACTTATGGCCTTCTCTGACTCTGAGGTACAATCTGCTAAATGTTGTTCTAAATCATGCACTGCACTTAAAGAATTAGAAACTTTAAGGAAACACTATGATGAACAAAGGATTGAACTAAACAAAACAAATTATAATTTGTCAAATCATAAGAGAGGTTTAGCAGTCCTAGAGGAGCAAATAGTGCATTATAAGAACAATGAGACTAGTTTTGCTGATGATATAGCAGTTCTTAAAAGGGATTTGTCATTTAAGAATGCTGAAATTAGTCTATTGAAAGCTGAGTTGGATAGAATTAAAAAGGCTAATGAAACCATTCAATTAAGTGTAGAAACCTTAGAATATGCCTCTAAAGGTGTAAACAAAATAATTGAATTTCAGTTAATCAACAAAGCTAAGTCTGGGTTGGGATACAAAATAGTTCCACCTCCTCACAGAGGAATTCCTGCGCCCCCAGGGATAGACCTAGAACATACAGGTTTGCCTGAATTTCAACAACCAATGTTAGAATATGGTCTTAAGCCAAAAGAGAATGTAGTTGTTGATAAGCCTGTAGAGTTCAGTGAACCTTTTGAGAGTGCAAGTGATACTTCACTCACTGAGGACAAGGTATCCACTGATAGGAATTCAGATGCTCCAACCATTGAGGATTGGACATCTGATGATGAGGAAGATCAGGTTGTGGTTAAACCTGATGCAGTTAAAGTAGAAGGAACAAGTGTTCCTAAGGTGGTAAAAGATGAAACTGTTAGGCCTAAAACAAATGTTAAACCTTTTAGGAAGACAGTTATGTACTGTGAGATGTACAGATCCACAGACAAGCCAAGAGGTAACCTGGAATAACCTCAAGTCTCACCAACTAGGTGATGACTTTGTCTTATATAAGAAGGCTTGTTTCACTTGTGGAAGCTTTGACCATCTTGAAGCTTTTTGTAACAAAAGGGTAACTGGGTACTCAAACCATAGGGTGAACTTAGAAAGGCCTCAAACTCACTCTAATATTGCTAGAATGACACCCAGAGCACTTTTATTGAAGTCTGGCCCAAAACCAATTCATACTGCTAGACCAGCAGTTAGTACCCGCCATACCCTTTAAGACTGTTTACCCAAAACCAGCAGTTAAAGGTGCAAAAACAACTTTCAAATATGCACCAACAACTGCTAAAAGGCCTTTTCAAAAGAAAGCAGTGGTACAAAAACAAATTTGGAAACCAAAGGCTACAACTACAAAGCCAGCAGTTAATACTGCTAGCCAAGCAGTTAGTACTGGCAACTTTAAAAACACTGCTAGAGAACAAAGGGCTAATGTTGTTAAGGCCTCAGCATGTTGGATTTGTGACCAATCCAATCCAATGGTGCATCAACTGTTTTGAAAAGATTTAACTATATTGATGCACCAGGCAAACCCAAGTCAGTAATGGCTTGGGTACCCCAAGAAAACTAATTTCCTTATTTCATGTGCAGGGACATTCACAAGAAGATGATGAAGATCAAGGTTATGCAGACAGTGGGTGTTCCAGGCACATGACAGGCAAAATGTCCTATCTTACAGACTTTCAACCATTGGATGGAGGATATGTTACCTTTGGGGAAGGAATAGGAGGCAGAATTACTGGTAAAGGTACTCTTAAAACCGGTAAATTAGATTTTGAAGATGTGTACTTTGTTCAAGAGCTTAAGTGTAACCTGTTTAGTGTCTCACAAATGTGTGACAAAAAGAACAAGGTGTTCTTTTTACTGACACTGAATGTCTTATGCTTTCTCCAAACTTTAAGTTACCTGATGAAAGTCAGGTATTACTCAAAGTTCCAAGAAAGGGCAACATGTACAGTGTTGATATGAAGAAGATTGTTCCTAAAGAGGCCCTTACTTGTCTTGTTGCAAAGGCCACATTGGATGAATCTATGTTATGGCATAGGAGACTCGGTCACATTAATTTTAAAACCATTAATAAAATTGTAAAGGATGGTTTGGTATGAGGCTTGCCTCAGAAAAGATTTGAAAATGACCAAACTTGTGTTGCCTGTCTTAAAGGCAAACAACATAATGCTTCTTGTAAGCCCAAGATTTTTAACTCTATTGATCAACCTTTGTTTATGCTTCATATGGATTTATTTGGCCCAACTTCTGTGAGTAGTATTAAGCATAAGAGGTTTTGTCTTGTAATTACTGATGACTATAGCAGGTTTACATGGGTTTTCTTTTTAGGTTCTAAGGATGAGACACCTAGCATTCTTAAAACTTTTATTACTGAAATAGAAAACCTAGTGGATAAGAAAGTAAAAGTCATTAGGTGTGACAATGGGAGAGAATTCAAAAATAGAGTTATGGATGAGTTTTGCAAAGAAAAAGGTATTAGAAGAGAGTTTAGTGTTGCTAGAAATCCTCAGCAGAATGGGGTTGCTGAGAGAAGAAATAGGACACTGATAGAAGCTGCTAGAACCATGTTAGCTTACTCTAAGTTGCCTATCACTTTTTGGGCTGAAGCAGTTAATATTGCTTGCTATGTTTAGACCAGGGTTTTGGTAGTTAAACCTCACAACAAGACACCATATGAGATTTTTAGAGGTAGAACTCCTGCATTAGGATTTCTCAGACTTTTTGGGTGTCATGTGACTATTCTGAATACCTTAGACCATCTAGGCAAATTTGATGGTAAAGCAGATGAAGGATTCTTAGTTGGGTACTCTCTAAATAGCAAAGCCTTTAGAGTATACAACACAAGAACTAGGAAAGTTGAGGAAAACCTGCATGTTGAATTTCTAGAAAATAAATCTAATGTTGCAGGTGAAGGCCCAAAATGGCTGTTTGATCTTGAGACTCTATCCCAATCAATGAATTATGTGCCAGTTGTTGCAGGAACCTTTTCTAATGATTTTGCAGGTTCAGAAGCTGATGATGCAACAATTGAAGCAGGCTTGGGAAAGGAGGAAGATCAAGATCATGTACTAAAGCCAATATGGACAAGTGTGGATTCAACTTCAATGAATGGTGAACCTTCTACTGATGAAGCTAAGGAAGGAATTGAAGGTGAAAACAATGTAGATAGAACTGAGGAACAACATAATCAAGATAACAGTACTAATGGTGATTGTACTGTTGAGCCACAAGATGGTACTGTTGGGCAAAATGTTCATACTGCTGGCCCATCAGATACCAATACTGCTGATTTCTCAGAAGATGAGGTGGATTTCAATAATTTACCACCCACATATGTAGTTCTCACTACACCACACACAAAGATTCACAAAGCTCACTCACTAGACAATGTGATTTGTGACATACAATCTGGAGTAAAGACAAGAAAGCAACTCATGCCTTCAGATCAACAAGGGTTTCTTAGTACTGTTTATGCAGCAAAGCAGCATGAAGATGCCAACACTTGTTTATTTGTGTGTTTCCTCTCACAAGCTGAACCCAAAAATGTTCTCAAAGCCTTAGAAGATTCAAGCTGGGTAGAAGCAATGCCAGAAGAGCTTCTCCAATTCAAGATTCAGAAGGTTTGGGTACTAATGGATTTACCCAAGGATATGAGGGTAATTGGCACCAAATGGGTTTTCAGGAATAAAAGGGATGAAAGGGGTATTCTGATAAAAAATCAAGGCTAGATTTGTAGCCTAGGGTTATACACAGGAAGAAGGTATAGACTATGAAGAAGTTTTTGCACCTGTAGCAAGGATTTAAGCCATTAGACTATTTTTGGCCTATGCTTCTTTCATGGGCTTCACAGTTTATCAGATGGATGTCAAGAGTGCCTTCTTGTATGGTACAATTGAAGAGGAGGTTTATGTCTCTCAACCTCCAGGCTTTGTTGATCCAGAACATCCTGATAAAGTGTATGATTGTACAATAAATTGCACTACCAGGCCTTCGATGATGATCAAATGATTTATGGGGTGTTGAGGTTGCGCCAAGCTTGTCTTTAACCTGAAATAAGAAATACTAAGACACTACGTTAAGTGATTGCGCAGGGGTTGGACCCTGCGAACCACCTCCGGCGTGCGAGTAAGTATGTGATATGGTAAGTTTGTAGTAAATCGAGAGAGTTGAGTTAGCATTACCATGGTCCTTGCCCGTCTAAGCTATTTATAGGCGATAAATAGGCCTTAGAGGGAAGTTGCACTTGATTCGGAGATCATGGGGGCGTCCAATGATTTGTGGTAACCGCTAGGGCTTTGTGACCCACGATCTCATCCTTTGCGGGAAAGCCTAAGGGAAGAGGGAATGTGGGTGTGACCAGGTCAAGGTGGTTCTCCGTTCTAGTTCCTTCGAAGGAGATACCCCAAAGGGCTTAGGGCTTCGATTGGCGGATTCCCACATGGTAACCATTTCATAGATGAATGGTTTTACGCCAATGAAATGTTTTAGGAGATTAACCTGGGCCTCCGAAGAGAGGGCTTCGCACAGGCTCGAAGAGGAGTCCTTTGGCCCGTTCGGAGGGTACATCATCAAGCCCCCCAGTCGAAAGTGATATATACGTACAAGTATTAATTGCATTTGACTCAAAAATCAGCATGCAGTATGTCCCTCGTGTTACAAAATCGTGCGAAAAGAAAATAAGTGCCTAACTAAGTGCGCATTTAATGCAACTTAATCATTATCCTTCTACTTGCTACTTAAACCAAAACGGCTAGGATCTCGGTAAAAGTAAACATCTTTTCAAATTTTAAATTGTGTTTGAAATTTGTGAATGCATCAAAGTTGGATGGACACGTGTACGGCCACGATTAGAAATACCATGGGTATAAAACGATATGGTACGGTAAACCCTAGCACATTTTTACCTTCCGCCCAAAATACACTAACACCTTACTGTGTTTTTTGTGCTTCCGTAGGCTCGAAAGGTAATATTCCATCATCCTTCTTTGATTTCTTGATCTTGTTATTGCAATATGAGTATGGCAGCAAAAAGAATCATTAGGCAACAAAAATGTACTTTGTCAAAAGAAGCATTATCTGACTTTCTTCGTGATTATCCCATACCCAAAGAGTTCAAAATCATGCTTCCGAGCAAAAATCAGAATATCTTTGATGCTCCCGCAGGATATGTGGGCTTATATGTGCATGCATTCACCCAGTCAAACTTTAGGATACCCATCCATCCGTTAATTTTGGAGTTTTTGCAATACTACAAAGTTCACATTTCTAGGTTAAATCCCTTTGGCCTAGCCAAATTAACCACCTACATTGTCATGTGCAAAGCGTACGGTTGGATGAAGCATATATGTTGGATGAAAAAAGATTCAATGACCCCTTACCTTATGAAATAAGAAGCAGTCCTATGTACCAGCGTCTTGCACGTCATCCAGTTGATGTGCAAACATTCCCTGAGCCCATCTTGTTTATGGCGGGCATTGTGGACCGTTGGGAGGGGTCTCCGTCAAAGCCTGAGATAGTTTGTGAAGGACAAAGTATGTACATTCCCATTTAAATAAAACAAATAACTTATCTGCTGATATTTATCTCTTTTCTTTTGTTGTTGCAGGAATGGCATTCAGGAACTTTGTTGTGTCAGGAGGTGCAAAGGAGGTCAGCTTCATTCCAAGGACCCACAAGATGTGGGCTACGGAGTTGGGTCACCATCTGTATCTGTGAATAACAATGATGTTGATGCTTCACCAGTTGAGCCACTTGCAGTAGTCCATCCTTCAAAACCTGTGAGTACTGAGGGAACCCCCCCAGTTTGTGGAGAACATTGTTGATTCTGATGATCCTCCCTCCGAGGGTGATCAACTAAAAATTGTGGGATCCTCCGGCATCGCAGATAGGGTGTGAAGCAGGAAAGGTACGAGTGCAAGGCCTTCGAAGGCCACCCCAAAGAGGAAATTAAACATCCCCACTCCTACCTCAAGGACTACCAAGCAAAAGACAGAGAAGTCTCATGGGAAAGCAATCATGTATTCGACTGAGGAAGTCGCTGATGATGATATCCATGGTAAGTAAAATCTCTTTTAATCCCTTCCTTCTTAATGTGTTATGTATCTGATGGATATGCTTTATGCAGGATTGCCGAACACCAAGGAGCTACCAAATGCTCTCACCTGTCATCTGCTAGTTGACAATGTTACTACTGCTAGCTGGAGGAGAACCTTGAATGATATGTCCATTGAAGGGCTGTGTGACTTGCACGACAAGAGTTATACCAGGCAGGCCATGTTGGATAATCATTTGAACACCCGGACAAGGGAGCTGGTTCGTATGGTGAAAGATGCCAAGGAAGAGGTAGCTGTGATTGTTGCTAGGGAGAAGAAGAGGGAATCTCAGTATGCAGAACTAGAATCCAAATGTGATGCGGCTATGTTGGATTTCAAAAAGAACCCAAGGTATAAAGCCCTCCGAGCTAAGATTGACACTCTCGAGGAACAATTGAAAGAGGCTCAAGCAGAGTGTGGTAAGCTGAAGGTTGAGGAGGCTAAAGTTTCTGGGTATAAGACACAAGTTGCTGCACTTGAGTCTAAATGCATCGGTCTTGAAACCGAAAGGGCTATGTTGGTGGAGCAGGAGATCAAGCTATGTCAGGAGATGGACGGACTAAAACTCCAATGTAAGAGCTTGAAGAAAGATAGGGCTGAGGTGGTGTCGAAGGTTGTTACTTATGTTGCGATGGAATTGTATCATAGTGATGGGGTGGGGGAGATAGTGGGAAAACTGGTGAGCGCGGCCATTTTTTATGGTAAATGCACGACGTTGGAGGAAATCGCCGAGACTAAGAAACCGGTGGTCTTGTCGGAGGTACCTTATTACCACCCAACGTCTGAGCAGGAGTACAACGATGCAGGCAATGTGTTCACTTCAGCGGAGTACCCTTTCCTCACTGAAGCAACCAAGGACCCCTTAGCCTCAATAGAAGATCTCCTGTCCAAGAATCCGAGGTAAATTCAGCCTCCATCTCCAACCAATAAGACCGCATCCTTGAAACCTCCATCTCCATCACACCAAGAGGATCCAAACTCCTCAAAAAATGCATGAAGGCTGCCATGTTGGCAGTAATTTTGTCTTAAGGGTGGCATGTACCCTTTTAAACAATTTCTTATGATGCTTTGTTAGGCCTGTGCCTATGTCTTTGAACAATTTATCTTTTGCATTTCTGGGCTTCGACCCAGACTTTAGACAATTATTTCGATGTTTAATGTTGGCTATGACTATATCTAGTCTTATAAATGCCAGTCAAGGGATAATGTCCCATTTTTGATATCATGCTTGTCTTCTCTTACGTTTATGTATAAACATAAATATACAACCTAAGGTTATGACCTTATTGTGTGTATTTTGAACCAAGATTTTAAGCAATCATATAATTTGACTGCGACAGAGGGTCGCGACCCACTCCATCTTTATCCTTAAGTTGCAAAGGGCTTAAAATACCCTAAGACTTTATAGGAAAGTTAATAAGAATTGTAATGGATGTTTTGTGTGTACAAGACATGTGTCTTGAATCATCCTTCGACATTGAAACTTGTAAAGTACTTGGCTGAGCAAACCTTTGTTGTATAGAATGAAACAAGAGATTTTGAGGGAAATATTTTATATCATTAATTGGGTAGGGAGGATTACATCATTTTAAGAAATGAACACTAAGACACCTACCATTAATGCTTCTTCCCCAAGTGAGAAAAATGCGTTACATGAATTTGAAAAACAAGCTAAGTGTTTTAAAAATAGTAAGTCTTGTATGTAAAACTTACGAAGGTTGGTACCATTCCAAGTCCTATTCATGAATTTTCCCTTAAGCGTTATGAGCTTGCAGGCTCCGTTGCCGTAGGCTTCTGACATGACGTAGGGTCCTTCTTATGTAGGTCTTAGCTTTGCTTGCACTGTTTTAGCCGAAGGACATGTTCCTATGTGCCTACAGAATTTGGGGTAGTTCATCAACCCACTCATGCTGGTATTGTCCTAACCTTATCTCGATTTCAATTACAATGTCCCTGTTGATGACGTCAACACAGGTGAACATTTGCTTTATGTTTAGGCCTTCGCAGAAAGATGGGAATACCCCTTCGGCAAACTGCTTCCCGTTGTCAGAGGTGATGATTTGTGGGACTCCAAATCGGCAAATTATGTGTTCCCACGCAAAATTTTCCACATGCTTTCCTGTTATTGATGCCAAAGGTTTGGCTTTGACCCATTTGGTGAAGTAGTCTATGGCTTTTACCAAGAATTGTACCCCTCCGGGAGCTACTGGTAGAGGTCCAACTATGTCAAATCCCCATTGGCCAAAAGGCCTTGCTGATGTGATAGAGGTCCCCCATAATTGTACAATAAATTACACTAACAGGCCTTCGATGATGATCAAAGGATTTATGGGGTGTTGAGGTTGCGCCAAGCTTGTCTTTAACCTGAAATAAGAAACACTAAGACACTACGTTAAGTGATTGCGCAGGGGTTGGACCCTGCGAACCACCTTCGGCGTGCGAGTAAGTATATGATATGGTAAGTTTGTAGTAAATCGAGAGAGTTGAGTTAGCATTACCATGGTTCTTTCCCGTCTAAGCTATTTATAGGGGAGAAATAGGCCTTAGAGGGCAGTTGCACTTGATTCGAAGATCATGGGGGTGTCCCATGATTTGTGGTAACCGCTAGGGCTTTGTGACCCACGATCTCATCCTTGGCGGGAAAGCCTAAGGGAAGAGGGAACGTGGGTGTGACCAGGTCAAGGTGGTTCTCCGTTCTAGTTCCTTCGAAGGAGATACCCCGAAGGGCTTAGGGCTTCGATTGGCGGATTCCCACATGGTAACCATTTCATAGATGAATAGTTTTACGCCAATGAAATGTTTTAGGAGATTAACCTGGGCCTCCGAAGAGAGGGCTTTGCACAGGCTCGAAGTGGAGTCCTTCGGCCTATTCGGAGGGTACATCATCAGTGTACAAGGTTGTAAAGGCTCTTTATTGACTACATCAGGCACCAAGGGCATGGTATGAAACTTTGGCTTCCTATTTGCTAGAAAATGGATTCCAAAGGGGCAAGATAGATCAGACTTTATTCATCAAGAAGCACAAGAAGGATATCTTGCTAGTTCAGGTTTATGTGGATGACATCATTTTTGGATCCACAAGGAAGGAAATGTGTGTTGACTTTGAGAAACTTATGCATGATAAGTTTCAGATGAGTTCCATGGGGGAACTTACTTTCTTCTTGGGTCTGCAAGTAAAGCAATCATATGAAGGCATATTGATGAGTGTGTAAATACTCATCATTTTACACCCATAAAAGACACAAAAATGACCAAAAACACCCAAATATTACTGCAGATATCCTTGGTTTGTGTTTTTATGTGTTTCAGGTACAAAGGATTGAAAACGGAGCAAAAACGGGCATTTTTGGATCGACTCGACAACAATTGTGCAATTTGATCAAAAGTCAAAGTCAAAAGTCAAAGTCAACCAAAACAACACAAACGGCCCTTGGATTATTTTCATTTGGCAATATTGGTCCCTTGGTTTAACTTTGAAGATATGGCAGATTAAGTCCCTACAATTTCCACAATTTCAACTTTGGTCCTTGTGTTT
Source organism: Artemisia tridentata subsp. tridentata (assembly GCA_021014915.2). Lineage (NCBI taxonomy): Eukaryota > Viridiplantae > Streptophyta > Magnoliopsida > Asterales > Asteraceae > Artemisia > Artemisia tridentata. The sequence continues at coordinate 238,089,958 of CP139508.1, forward strand.
TAACTTACCATATAACCGGATACATAGAAACAAATAGACCCCAAACCCATTACCCGTTTATTTTTAGCTAACCAAATCAGTTGACCTTAGTCAACTCCTTCTTTTTCCTCAAATCCCGCCAAATCCACCTCTTCCCAATACTGTACCATCACCATCACCTTTCACCCAATCCCATGCCTTCCCCTACCTCTGCGACAGCCACTCTAACCCCCCAAGTACTATCTTCACATGTGACCATGCCAGGTTGGCAATCCTCAACACCATTTGGGCGCCAAAAAGAGAATTTAAGGCTGAGATGATATCAAGACAAATCCAACGGCTGGAATTAATCCCAAGAAGCACAAAATGGTTTCCCAGCTGTTTTGTCTCACAAAACTAGCACAAAGCATGAAGACCCTTAGTTTTAGAATGTAGTATAAATAGCAGTCATTGTAAGCCTTAATAGGCAGGTTTTATTTTTGCTTAATTTTTAAGGTACTTGTATTTTTTTTATCTTATTGTATTTTTCCAGCATTGTAGTTTACTCTCATTTTAATTTCAATTCAGTCTTATTTTAAAATTCCTAATTTACTGTTACTGTGCTACTGCTTATTGTGTGTTTATTGGTGTTTTTCTATGCTTATTTGCTTTAGCTGAAGTTAATGAATGCTAGTTGATAGATGGTATTAGTTAAATCTCATTTTTCTCTTAAAAACTAAAATATCCCATAAAACAGTCAAGATTAGCTTAAGCTTATTCAGTGCTTATTTGAAGTTGAAAAGTTGCTTATTAGGTTCAAACTGAGTTGCTGAATCATTGTCCTTCAATAATCTAGGCTTGCTCAGTTCTCTTTTGGCTTTAAAATCCAAGACAGACCCACTAAGGACTATTTGGGTTAAGACCCAAAGTGGGTCAAATTGGGGGTTGCACTGTTCACTTGCCTTTTTTTTCCAACTTTAATTCTGATTATGGTAGTGCTTATTAGTTGATAGTGGTAGATATTAAGCTGATTTGAAGCTTTTGCTAGGTTTGAGTGAGATTGTCTAAGATTAGAGGCCAAACTACTTAATTAAGCTCCTATAAGCTCATGCTTATTTTAGCCTCACTTTTGCATCTCTCATCTCATTTACAATCCATTATCAATTTACATAAATACCTCAAAGGCTTTGGTCAAAAGAATAACCTTAACAGCCATAGAGTTTATGCAGTTCTCATTTTCAGTTTTTCATGGTTTTGCTGCCCCTTTGTTGAATTTTAATTCTCTCAGCAGTAGTTGTTAGCAGTTGAAACTAAGCATAGAGTTAATCAGCTGGCTTATCTAGCTGATAGCATTTTTTTAGAATTTTTAGAATTTTCTTTGATTGCTTTTTGATGCCTTGAAATTGCCCCTTTATGCCCTGAGTCACACTTAGATCAGCAGACCTTGTAAGGCTTTTTGGCTTAATTGTTCTTAAAACTGCTTATCTCTGTTTATCATGGCTTATCGTGATTATGTTTTTAGTCATTGATCTTATTTTAGCTTATTGTCATAGCATTTGCTTATTAGAATAGCTTATTTTGCCATTTTGCCATTTTAGCCTATTTTTCATTTAAGCTTCCCAACTGATCAGACAATAAGCTGTTCTGAGCTTATTATTTGATTTCATAAAAGTTGTCAGCTTTCAAATAAGCTTATCACTTGCTGAATCAGTTTCCATAAAGAAAAACAAAACAAAACAAAACAAAACAAAACAAAAAATGCAAAAAAAAAGGGGTGTGAGTGGGTATCAAACCTGGGACCTTTAGTTCAAACACAACACCCTTACCAAATGCACCAAGTTATGCTTGGTGTAACATCCTTCTTATTTTATTTTTATACCTTTTTTAGTCTTGTAGCTTAAACTGCTTATCCGCTTATTTCACAACTTATTTCAGTAGTTTTTTTTTTATTCCCATATTTTTCATAGATTAGTTTTAGCTTAATTTAATTTTTGGTAAATTTTCATAATTTTTACTGTTCATTTAGTATTTTTCCGAATTTAATTTAGTTTAAATAGTTTTTAATTCGTAATAAAAAATAGAAAAGTCAAAAAAATAAAATTCTTTTTTCCAAAATTTTCTTTTGTCATTTAGGATTTAGGAAAAATAATTTGGCATTCCTAGGATCAATATTTCTTAGATTTCACTTTTAGTCTCGCGTTTTCCCGGTTTTTAATTACGTTATTTTCTTTCTTTGTGTTTTGCTTTGTAGATTTATATGTTTAGGTTTCCCTTAGCCTATTTATGCTTCCCGTAGTTGTAGGATATTTAATCAAAAACCAAAAATCTCATTTCCAATCATCAAGCACTTTAATTCCAAACCAAAAACGAAATCCTCGATTCACACCTCGCTGGGACACGACCCGGGTAATCACTTATCCGGTATCTCACACCGTATTCACGGGTTTTGCACGTTGGCCTTTTTCCTAAAGGGTTGACTTGTTGATCCCCAAGCATCACGGGTATCCGATATTATATTTATATATACTACACACGGATCAATTTTTGGCGCCGCTGCCGGGGAGGTTGTGTTGCGACAATATCGTTTAGGTTTGAACGATTAGTGACTTGGAGATCCTTCCTCGTGAAGTTATCATTTTTATTTTGTATATATTTTCTTTTGAAAAATCACAAACACTTTTCCTAAAGTATAAAAAAAAAAAAAAAAAAAAAATGCAAAACCCAAAAATGTTTTCTTTTATTTTTCTTCTTTATCCTCTTAAACCGTTTAATTCTATCTTCTTATCCCTCTTTAATGTTTAATTCTTATGTCGTCACCGAATATTCCTTAGGCAAATTGTGGGGGTCCTCATGACGATTATCAATGTCAACCGTGGAATCAAGAACCTAATCCTTGGTATAATACTTCCGGTTTTGACAATGTCCAACCCCCACAGTATTCCATCATTCATCCTCATGAAAAATCTATGGGAGAATTACTAGCCGAAGAACGAGCAGCGGAAACGCGTGCCAAATTTCTCAAGGCTTCCATTCTCGATGAAGATGATAAGGATACTATTCAAATGAAGGAATATTATGAGAATTCGTCAGCTGCAATCACACCTGTCCAGAAAAGGCAGGAAGACAAGAGTATTGCAGAATTGCTAGCAGAAGAGCAAATGGAACGTATAAAAGCCATTTATGCTAGCAATAATGATGAGGAGGACGACGAGGAGAGTGTTATTCCTTTGAGCGATATCATTTCTCAACTCCCTCAATCTATTGCAATCACATCCTTCTTTCCGACTATGGACCCCGAGGACTCTCTCATTATGGGGGATGAGCATCTTAGCGCTATTCCTGAAAAGGAATCGGACGAATTTATAAAGTCTAGTGTTGAGAACCTTATCCCAATCTCAAGTGCGTCCGAGGGTATTTCTGTAATATGTTTGATATGCCTTTCGATGATAATTCTCCTCATCTTGACATTTCAGATGATCATTTTGAGATTTTGTCCGATTGTGACAATGATGGTACTTCGTGTGATGACGACTCTTATTCTTGTGAAAACATCGATTATGTTGAGGCATCATCTCCCCATTCTGAGCTCGTCAGCTTAGAGGAGGTGAAGGATTTTGAACCTGACAATGAAGAAATTGACACTGATATTCTGGAAATCAAAGACGATTTACTTCGTGATAAATTATTGAATATCAATGTGCTCATTTCTAAAATCGAATCATTTTGTGAAAATCCAACCTCATTTCCTATCCCCGTCGAGGATAATGACTTTTTCTCGGATAATTCTCCGAGTGGCAATCCCACTTCGTCAAATCCTCCGGAGCTCGAGCTCAAGGATTCTTTACCCGATTTTGAGAATTTTATCCTTGATACGGTCGAGGAGAGTCGTGGCAGTCCCACTTCTCATCCTAATCTTTCTCTTTCAACTTATGAGTCGTTTTGCTTTGATATCGATCATACCGAAGAGACAAGTCGTGGCAGAACCACTTCTCATGCTTATATCTCTCTTCCCGAGTATGATTCGTTTCGCTTGGATCTAGATCCTGAGGGGTTCTCCGGTGAACTCTCTCATGTCATATCTCCTCCAGAGTATGATCATTTCTATATTGAGGAAGATTTTGACCCGGAGGGAGAAATGCTATATCATAAGAGTTTACTTATTGATGGCATCATCCAGCCTCTCCCTCCCGAGGTGTTTATTGAAAACAACCAAAAGAGCCTTACTGACAAATTTGATAATGATGACGATTATCTCACAATTGTTATCAAGATCTTTCTTCCGTTTCTCACATTTAATGTGACTTCTTCCCTTCTTCACTCGTTCGGGAGTGAGGATACCATTTTTTACCCCGGCATCACCGCTTATAATCTCTATTTCAAGCCGGGTGTATCTGATCGGTGTGGAACTTTCATTAAATTCAATGTTTATCCAAACCATTTGAATGAAAGTCTGATGGAGATTTTCTCTTCCACTTGCTGCCCCATGAACCAATGAATTCGGGGTCGAGTCAAGCTAGTGACTCGGTTAACAAAAACATTAGCATTGCATGGGTAAACGCCCATGTTTCTGCCTTCTTTCTTCTTTCTAACAACTAAGTGTGGGGGAATTCCCCCACTGTGCTTTGCTTCTGTGTGTTGTTTGCTCTTGTTTGCAGGTTTCCCTTAGATCGTGATGATTGATGCGCCTGTTTTCAATCCAGCCGCCCAATATCCGATCTTTTTGCTAACGATTATCTAGGGATATCTTTTCAATCTTTTTTGTGAAAAATGGAGATTTCTGTTCCACACTTGGCTATTAGTATTACCTTTTTACGTTCTAAGTGGCGGCATAATAGCCGGTACTTTGAATATTGAGGGCAATATTCAATTCTAAGTGTGGGGGGGAATTCTCGCGAATTTTGTCACATATGTACCTTCTAGTGCCCTAGTACCCCCGTTTTGACCCAAATTTTAAAATTTTTGTCGTTTTTAAATAAAAAAAGTGTGTTATGTTTAGTCTTGATTAGGTTAGAACAAAGGAAATCCCGACTCTATCAGAGTTTTGATCTGGCTGCTTCCTTAACATTTAGACTAAGGTTTTACGATTTTTGCAAATGAAAATGCTAAGCGTAGAGTAGTTGGTTCTCTTTAGAGCTTATATAAGTAATCTATGGCTTTTCCTCCCAGGAGATAACTAATCTGACTTAATAAGTGCTTATTTTCAAACATTTGAACACACAAAATCATTTTTCTATACGATTTTGAAAAATACTAGTTCAAAGCTTTATTTAAACTTCGGAACAAGCATATGTCATAATAATGCAAAATGAAAGTGAGACGTTGCTTGAAAATTGCAAAAGTTAAGTAATAAATGTATGTGCTAAAAAGCTACGGTTCAAGATCGGTCATTGGATCCTTATTTCCAGAAGGCATTTAGGTCTTGGCTACCCTCTTACACCGGTCCTTGGACCTCTAATTCGGGAATGTGTGAGGTCTTGGTCTAACACCCTTGGATCCTCATTTCAGGAATGTTTAAAGTCTTGGAACTCTCCGTTGTAACGGCCCTTGGATCCTTTATTCCGGAAGGTGTAAGGTCTTGGTTCCCGTGAAACTCCGTTAGTTTATGTTGCACAAGTAAAAAAAAAAAAAAAAAAAAAAAAAAAAAAAAAAATGATGAAAAAATGAAAAGAAACAAATAAAATAAAATGGAATGATATTGCAAAATGCAATAAAGTTTTGAAACTTGCTTGTTGTGAATTTTAAATCTATCTTTTAACTAGTATTAGTCAAAATTTTATATAAATGTCGATTTTTGTGATCAAAATTTTGAAAATCAAGCGCATTCACCTAACTATAATAAATATGGGAGTGAAAAGTTAAGTCTCTACTTACATAGATTACTAGTATAAGTAGTGTTAGCATTTTACAAAAGCGTTTGCACAATGAGTTTAAGCTTAGTTGGGAGTACAAAAAAGAGGATGGCGATTTCAATTCCCTGGAAACACCCATTCTGTGTGAATCCCGTTCCAAGATACCATTTTTTGGAAATCAAGCATTTTATCTATTTTTGTTCTAGTCTATATTTCTTGCATTGAATAAAAAGTCGAAACGGGGTATACTTGGAATTCTTTTGATCCTTTCATTATTTCACATGATTGGATTGCTAAGGACTAGCAATAGTTTAGTGTGGGGGATTGATGAGTGTGTAAATACTCATCATTTTACACCCATAAAAGACACAAAAATGACCAAAAACACCCAAATATTACTGCAGATATCCTTGGTTTGTGTTTTTATGTGTTTCAGGTACAAAGGATTGAAAACGGAGCAAAAACGGGCATTTTTGGATCGACTCGACAACAATTGTGCAATTTGATCAAAAGTCAAAGTCAAAAGTCAAAGTCAACCAAAACAACACAAACGGCCCTTGGATTATTTTCATTTGGCAATATTGGTCCCTTGGTTTAACTTTGAAGATATGGCAGATTAAGTCCCTACAATTTCCACAATTTCAACTTTGGTCCTTGTGTTTTAACTTACCATATAACCGGATCCATAGAAACAAATAGACCCCAAACCCATTACCCATTTATTTTTAGCTAACCAAATCAGTTGACCTTAGTCAACTCTTTCTTTTTCCTCAAATCCCGCCAAATCCACCTCTTCCCAATACTGTACCATCACCATCACCTTTCACCCAATCCCATGGCTTCCCCTACCTCTGCCACAGCCACTCTAACCCCCCAAGTACTATCTTCACATGTGACCATGCCAGGTTGGCAATCCTCAACACCATTTGGGCGCCAAAAAGAGAATTTAAGGCTGAGATGATATCAAGACAAATCCAACGGCTGGAATTAATCCCAAGAAGCACAAAATGGTTTCCCAGCTGTTTTGTCTCACAAAACTAGCACAAAGCATGAAGACCCTTAGTTTTAGAATGTAGTATAAATAGCAGTCATTGTAAGCCTTAATAGGCAGGTTTTATTTTAGCTTAATTTTTAAGGTACTTGTATTTTTTTTTATCTTATTGTATTTTTCCAGCATTGTAGTTTACTCTCATTTTAATTTCAATTCAGTCTTATTTTAAAATTCCTAATTTACTGTTACTGTGCTACTGCTAATTGTGTGCTTAATGGTGTTTTTGTTGTTTTATACTTTTATGAATTAAGCTACCACTAATTAACCACTAATTATCTACAAGATCTAGAGAGAGAAAGTTAGAGAGAGAAAGAGAGATTGGAAGATGATCATCATAATATGGAAATGTTTAAGCATTCATCAACCAACCCCTTCCCTTGTAATGGGAGGGGTATTTATAGTTTTTACATAAGGATGGGCTTGTAGCCCTAAACAACGTAATTAATTAACAAAATGACACAGCCCATGGGCCTTCTACATGGGCTGGGCCTAAAACAAACTTAAAGGCCTAAGCAACCTATTGCATTATGATCAATACTTGAATTAATACAAAACGTGTTCCCAACAATCTCCCCCTAAGTATTGGTCATCAAGGTTGCTTGACGTCGTCTTTGCTTCTTTTGACTCTGACGTCTTCATAATCTTTGTTCTTTGTTCTTGATTGTGATGTGATATGATATGGTATGATGATGACCTGCCGTTCTCCAATGGTCTTCTCGTCTTTTCCACCATGCTCATATGATCTTTGACTTTTGTTCTTCAACTGGTTCTCACTTTTCAATCTTTGATTAGTGAAAGGTTGTAGAGCTTGAACTTTGACTTTTCTTTATCAACTTTCGACTTTTGATATCTTTAAGTCTTTGTGAGAACTCATCTTCAGGATATGAGCATGATGGATCTTCTGGACTCCATGATTCGTCGCTGCATGAAAACAGTTAGCAATAAATCAACCGGTACTTACAGGTTCAGACTTCGAGATCGTCAACAGCATAGTGTGAAGACTTTCTCTAATCCTTACCCAAACCGTTCTGAATCATATACCCTCGAAAGGTTATACACGGACACACCGAAGTGCACCAAATGATTCAGTGAGCCGCTGGAGATCACCCCACGACTGTAGACCATTTTGGAGCATTCACTAAGCGTAACCCACAAGGAGTTACCGAAGTGACCTACTGTCAGGGCTGTTTGATGTTGACCCTGGCAGGATTTACATTCTATCACTGAGAATCACTACTGTGAATTCTCTCAAGAATGTTCACGGCAGATTGCTAAGAATGCGAAGGACACTCTCTTAATTTACAACAGCTGCCCAAGATGTAGAAAAGCAGAGTAAAACTAAGTGTACCTAAGAGATCTTTAATATATCTCATGGCTCTAGACTCGATTAGTGCACATTTTTTTGGTCATCGGAGGCATGGAGCAGATTGCCTCCTTTTCAATATCAACACCCTCGTAGTGAGAGGTCAATAGATTATGAAGGGTTCTCCGTGTGAAATGAAACAAATGCCTTTTGAGAGGCACCTGAGTGGCTAAGAAGGTTTGTGTAGTGCGTCACTGGGTCCATGATGTCTTTTGTCTTCAATACTGGTGATGCTTAGTCAACCAGTAGATTATGAATTGAACCCGGTGTCTGCCCTAAGGTTGAACAAATGGAGGGCTATTTCTTTTCACCCTTTTCTTTTGCTTTTCTTTTTCATTCTTCAACCCCTTCTTTCTCATTACATTTCATTTCTCCTTTTTTATCATACCTAGGACTTTCTAATACTAGACTATTGGAGTTGTCCTTGGGAAGATCCCTCCGGCTCTGGCGGATCATAGGACGGTTTTTCCTAACCCTAGCCACCTTATAACTTCGTGACTATCCTATTGATGCCATAAACCAAATCATTGAAAATCTCTCAAAGTGTTAAAGATTGTGAAACATTTTGTAACACTTAGAGAGTTTTGTATTTTTAGAAAGACTCCCCCTTAACATGTGCTCATAAGTGGTTAAGTGAAATTTGCACATGTCGGGAAGAGTTGGCACTTTTGAATTGATTGATTTTCAATGAACATGATCATCGCGAGACACGCTTACATCACTAGTAAACAAGCTTGAAATTATTACCCGTCCAGATCACGTTCAAGGAAAATCGCTCGAAATCGGTACATTCTACTCAGACATATCCTTTGCGAGACACGCTTACATCACCAGATAAACTGGCTTGAAATTATTACCCGTCCAGGACATGTCTTTTCGACTACTAACTTTAGTTATCGTCAATTCGAGGGTCAATTCTGAGTCGAGCACTTGTGAGATACCAGCAATTGAGACACCATATTTTAATCAAGTGTTTATTCTCCCCCTCAAAAATAGCATACTCATGATGTTTTTGAAAAACTTTATGATTAAAATATGCTGTTTTTGAGTTTTAGGGAAGAATTTCAAGAACGTTTGTTATTTTGAACAACGATTATGTTTCAAATACTCCCCCTTGACAAGGGAATACTTGTCCTTATGAGCAGAATTTTTGAAAACTTAGAAAATTCTGGTTTAATTCTACTCATAAGTAAGAAGCTTTCGCTCCTTTTATCAGGATTGAGGCACTGAAGCGTACCTCAGGGTCCTTTCTTTACAAGTGCGGGTTGTACACTGTTATGTGTGCACAAACCGTTCTAGTATTAGGAAAATGATGAAATGATGACAAAATGATGATTAAATGAGACAAATTGTACCACTGAGTTTACACAGGATGGCGGAATGTGAGAATGTTTGGAATTTTGGCTCGTCCTCCCACGTAACTCTCCAATCTTCTCATTTGTGTTCGAAACTTGAGCTTTTTGTCAATTCTCTTGATGAACTTAGCTGCTTGCTTTGCGTCATTTCTGCTCCAATTCATAACCCGTAGAAATCCCGACTTTGAACCCTGGTAATGATTATCCAGAATCTTTTCAAGTTCAGACTTGACCGTTTCCAACGTCTCATCACCAAATTTTCTGAGGTCTTCAAATCCCATGAATTGTGATCTTTGGTTATGACGGATGTAAACCAATCTAAACGGTCTATCCATGAAGGTATAAGGGTTCTTGTCATGAACTCCTGTCCGATTAATGTCTGGCTTGATGAGGTTAATCTATTTTTGGTAGCTTTCTACCCCAAGCTGTACATCCTCAACTCGAGTTCTGATGACAATGCCGCGGATGTATAAGAGAATGGAGTTGATAACATCATACTGAAGTCGTCCAGGAAGATGTTCAAGTTTTCCCTGGATTTTTAGTAGATACATGTCTTCGATGTCGTCGAGAGTCATATAGGGGTAGTCAGCTTCACAGAAAGAATACTCTTTGTCGTCTGACCTCCTGACGGTAATCTTTTTCAGAAAATTATACCCATATAGTGGTTCGGTTTCAACGCTGGTAATGGATAGAATCTTGTTCTTTGTGTTCCACACCACTTCGTCTGTTGTTACTTTCTTGGTGATCATGAATTTGTAGTACAATCTCCTCATATTAGGCCAGTGATGAACCCCTAACACAGCATCGTCATTGTATTTATGAACTATATGACTCCAAAGATCATCAACTTTTTCTTCCAAACCTTCAATGGCATATAACGCTGCGGGATATTTGGAGAGTGATGTTGCATATCGTACCTTAGGGTCCGTGCTTCCGCAGATGAGATAGACCAAGTCACGGTTGAAGAAGTACTCTTTTGGTAACTTTAGATTCTTTGGGTGACCAATGAGGGGTAATGGTTTGGAGTAATCATTGTAGTGTATTGGTTCTTTTGGTTTATAGGCTTGTTCATCGGCGATGTTTTCTCCTAGAGCCCTTGCGACTTGCTCAATATTGTACTCAAACTCCATCTCAGTAGTCGTCACAGTCTTGAATTCTGTGAAACCTTTGCTACGAACTCGGATAATGTCAGATAAACCTAATTTCTGAGCTTTGATTGCTTTCTTTAGTCTTTTTGTAAAGTCTACAACTGATCCTTCAGCGGGTGTGTCATTATCCTCATCAGGATATGCATCAACCATATTTTCAAACCAATCGTACTTTGAAGCTCCTGGATTGACCCATTCTGGTAGTGGTACGTCCTTTTCCGTACCAGATGGAACCACAACTTCATGAACTCTTGTTGGTACAATGGGTATTTCATTATCTGAACTGACATTATCGAGAGATTCTGTATCCTCAAATGGACCACTTCCAATAGGACTGAAGACCGGTTCACTTGATTGTTTAGCTTTTCCAGAAGAGTGTGCTGTGTGACCATGGCTTATTGAAGACGAAGGTTTCCTCCTTTTCTTTCCTTGATTCCCTGGGTCATCCTGATGACGCTTTAATGTCTTGGTTTGTTTGCAGGGTTCATCTTGTTTCTCAGCTTGTTTCATTGAATTAAGTAACGCTTGTCTGAGTTCATCCTCAGCAGGTTTTTCGCGAATTTCTTCAAGTAGTTGTTCTTTTAGAGTGGATCCAGATGGTTGTGAAGGTAACGTTCTGATTGTGATTGGTATAGTCCGCATCAAGTTTGCCACAATCTCTTCCAGATTCTTCTTGGCATATTGGTTGAGCATGTCTGGAAATGCATCTTGAAGAGTCGTGAAAACTTCAGTTGGATCAAGACCAGCAACTTCCTTTTTCAGATCAAAGTTGTCACACTTCAGTATATGGTTGTCCATCTTCTCCTTAAGTCTAGTAAGCTCTAGTTTTGTTTCTTGATGTTCCTTGTCACGGGCCTCTTGAGCACTCAACACTTGTTTAAGTTTATTTTCAAGTTGACTTATGACATTTGATGATTGAGCCACTGATGATGTTGGTGGTGATTGAGGAATGGTTGTGTGGGGTTGAACATCTGGGTTATCTTGGTCATTTTGGTCATCTTGAGATTCATTATCATCATTTTCATCACTTTCATTGTTGTTGTCACTGTCATCTTTGTCATCCCTGTCACTTCCTTCATCTTTATCTTCATCATCCTTACTCTGTCTATCATCATCAGATTCTTCAACTTCAGAACCCGATGCGGTATGGTTATGTTCATCTGATTCTTCACCCTCTTCTTCTGAGCTTTCAATCGGTGGAATGGGTGAAAATCTAACATCTGTTTGTTTGAGTGACTTACCCTTGCCTTGCTTCAATTTCTTATCGGTTGTAACCATAATAGATTTCATCTTTTCAAGACCTTTCTGTGTTTTGCCTTTCTTGAGCTCAACATTTTCATCATCTTCCTTATCACTCGATTCATCACGAAGTTGCATTGCAGATGAAGCTTTGGAGACTGGTTTACTTTTCTTAGCTACTTCAGCTTTCTTTGATCGGCAAGTAGTGGATCGAGCTGGGAGTGAGTGACTCTTTCCTTTTGATGACCTTGACCCTTTGGGTATGTATCCCACCTGGTTGGCTTTTTCTGCTTCATCATACTTCCTATATGCCTCGGTATTCATTAGTTCTTCAGTAAGCATGTTTTGTGGAATTCTTGCACCTTGCTTTGCTGTATAAGACAGTACTCTGAAAAGAATGCGGTCTTTGGCAGCAGTGTGCATTTTTTCGTTCGCGGGTCGTTTGAGTTCGGGATATTTTTGTATGAAGCGTGAAATCAGGAGTTTGGTGAAGCGGGGAAAAGGTATGGGGGACTCATTGTTTTGATGAAATTTTTGGAACAGAAAGATCATGTCTTTCCAGATGTATTTGGCAAAGTCAAAATGTTTAAAATTGAGAACACCACAGAAGAATTGAAGTTGCTCTTGTCGAGGGTGTTCCAATCCAGTGCTTTTTCCAGTTATGCTATTGATGATGATCGAGTACATGGTTTGCCAAGGTTGTGGGAAGTATTTCCTTTCTACTTTGTGAAGTGATGAGATTGGTTCTTCTGTTTCATCATATCCTAGAAGTTGAAGTGTTTTGATCATTTCTTCAAATGTAGGATCTTCCTGAAATTCCTTGAAATCTCCTGTCACTTCCTTTGGTGGATCCAACACCTTCCTTAGACTTTCAACCTTGAAAGTGATCTCAGTATTGTCCAAAGTGATTGTCATGCTTTCTTCATCATTACTGATGACCAAAGAATTCCAGAACTGGTGTAGATAGATTTCAGGTACACTTGCAGTGATTGTCAATGTTGGTTTAATGAAGTGTCTTTCAAGAATTTCCGCAATGATCCGGCAAGATTCAAGACAGCTCAACTTTTTGAAATCAACTCTTGAGTTACAGTGGCCAATCTTACGTTCTCCTTCTTCTGGAATGGTTGGTTGTCAGGTTATAGATGCTTGAGACATGGTTCGAGACATAGTTCACCTGATCATTACAAAACACCAACAACAATACACAATAGATACCGTATACATGTGTTAGTGAATAATAATGATTTCATGATATAATCTCTTATTGTTAATCACAATTAAAACAACACATAACACATGAAGATGACCACTTATCACTAAGACACAACATCAGCATGTAATCAAACAGCATATCCATTCACTCATCAAAGTACTTTGATTAATCTGATTCAACTATCTGGTTCGACTATACTCAGTTGTTTGACTAAGAACATGCACTTGTCTTAAGTTAATCGTTCGACTAAGTTCACTTGTTTGACTAAGTTTTACGTGTTCGACTACTGGTGAATCGTTCGACTAAGTTACGCGTTCGACTAAGAATAATCGTTCGACTATCAATCATTCGACTATCAATGGTTCGACTAAATTCAATCGTTCGACTATGTTCAATCGTTCGACTAACTATCAATCGTTCGACTAACTGTCAATCGTTCGACTAACTATCAATCGTTCGACTAATTATCAATCGTTCGACTAAATATCAATCGTTCGACTAACTATCAATCGTTCGACTAACATTAATCGTTCGACTATGTTCAATCGTTCGACTAACTATCAATCGTTCGACTAACTATCAATCGTTCGACTAACTATCAATCGTTCGACTAAATATCAATCGTTCGACTAAAAATCAATCGTTCGACTAACTATCAATCGTTCGACTAACTATCAATCGTTCGACTAACATAGACGTTCGATCAGCTTAATCTAACTCGATTAACTGATTTCCTTCGATGAGGTCGTTCGATGAGAGAGCTTTTAACTCGTTACTTATCACATATACACTTAACAATCAAACATAATCAACCATAAGCAACCTGATAATCAAACTGTTCGGCACATCAAACTATCAGACCAACATAAGCAAACAAAATACATATCATCAATCAAATAAACCTCAACACATCTTTTGTTCATCACTGCCACACCCATTCGACTACCAAAGAAAATCCTAGGTTAATTAATCCAACCCATTTAGTGCCATATAATCTAATTAATCATGAGCAATAGTCATTAAAACATGTTATAGCAGTAATATACTAACAAGATTAGGTCACAAATTGAACAAGGAAAAAATCCCCAAATCGATTTGATAAACCCTAACATGTTCTAACAATTTTAACAATTTAAGCACATAACAAATTGCACACGAACACTTACAGGTAAGGAATTAATCAAACAAACAATCAATCTTTGGAATTTTCTTGATGGTTAGGCGCGAGGAGGGTTTTAGGCGAGAGAGGGTTTTAGCGAAAGAGGAAAAACATTTTTGAGGTTGTGAGTTTGACTGGGTCAGACTTAGAGCTTTTATCAAAAATAGGTTTGAGAAATTTACAACATTGGTCCTCTAACTTGCATCCTATTTTGATTTTAAGTCTTAATGATAACACATATTTTAATAAGACAATATCAATCCTTTATCTTTAGACTTATTTTCATTAATGGTCCTAAGGCAATATTGTCTAATAATGTGATGAAGAAATGTGACGGAAGATGTGCAAAAATTTCTCCCCCTCAAAATATGACCGATGTTTGAATTTAAAGAGAAATTGAAAGATGAGATCATATTTTGATTCGGATCTTCTTTTGCACACCAACAGGGATACACACATTTTTTTTTTTATATATATACATGATAGTGTTGATGTCTGACTTAGTTAATTGTTTAGGAGAAACTTGTTCAAATCAGCAGGAGTCAAACATCTCATTCCGATCCGATGGACAAGTTCCACAAATCTTGCATGAGGCAAGGCTTTGGTGAACATGTCTGCCAGTTGGTGATCAGTACCCACAAAATATAATTCAACGGTACCCTTTTCCACATGCTCCTTGATGAAGTGATATCGAAGATCAATATGCTTTGACTTGGAATGCTGCACTGTGTTGCAGGAGATGGCAATGGCACTCTTGGAGTCACAATACAAAGGAATCTTGTTAAAGACGAATCCATAATCCATGAGTTGTGATCGCATCCAGATGATTTGAGCACAGCAGGCAGACATAGCTACGTATTCAGATTCCGTTGAAGAAAGTGATGTGCAATCCTGTTTCTTTGACTGCCAAGATACCAGTTTGTCTCCTAGTAGTTGAACTCCTCCTGATGTACTCTTCCTTGTATCCACACATCCCGCATGATCCGCATCTGAAAAAGCTATTAGTGCAAAACCAGAATTCTTTGGATACCAGATCCCCATGTGAATGGTTCCCTTGATGTATCTAAGAATTCTTTTAACAGCAGATAAATGTTTTTCTGTTGGGCTAGATTGATAACGGGAGCAAAGATGAGTGGCAAATACAACATCTGGTCTGCTAGCGGTGAGATACATGAGAGAGCCAATGATACTATGGTATTTTGTAGGATCAGTGGGTTTCCCATTTATGTCAGCATCTAGCTTCGGGGATGAGGAGGACATAGGGGTGTTATATGTATCACTACTGGACATGCCATGTTTTTTCAGTATTTCCTGAGCATATTTGGACTGACTTAAGAATATACCACGGGGTGATTGGTGAACTTGCAGTCCTAAGAAGAACGTTAGCTCACCCATCATAGACATCTCAAAGTTCTGTTTCATTAGTTTTGCAAAAGCGTTTGAATATTTTTTATGGGTTGAGCCAAAAATAATATCATCCACATATATTTGTACAATGAGAATGTCTTCCCCGTGTGTCTGTATAAACAGGGTCGGGTCAACAGAGCCTTTAGTAAAATGGTTAGCAAGCAAGAATGCAGTGAGTTTATCGTACCAGGCCCTCGGGGCATGTTTAAGGCCGTAGAGGGCTTTCTTAAGCCTGTATACGTGGTTCGGATGTTCTGGATCAACGAATCCCTCTGGTTGTGAGACATAGACCTCTTCACGAAGTTCTCCGTTTAAGAATGCAGTCTTCACGTCCATCTGGTATACCGTTATATTCTTATGAGCCGCATAAGCCAGAAACATGCGCACCGCCTCAAGCCTCGCTACCGGAGCAAATGATTCATCAAATTCAATTCCTTCTTCTTGGCTATATCCTTTTGCTACCAGTCGGGTCTTGTTACGAATCACAGTGCCATCTGCATCGAGCTTGTTCTTCCATATCCATTTCAATCCAACGACATAAACCCCAGTTGGTCTTTCAACTAATTCCCAAACTTCTAACCGCTTAAATTGATTCAATTCTTCTTGCATTGACTCAATCCAGTTGTCATATGTCAGGGCTTCCTTGATGTTTTTGGGTTCTGTTTGACAAACGGTGAGTGCATAAATGCATGTTTCACTATCTGTATAGAGTCTTTGTCGTGTCATGACTGGTTTGTCTGGATTACCAATGATGTTTACTAACGGATGATCCTTAGTCCATTTGTGAGTGGATGGGTAAGGTTGAACATGGTGCTGCAAATTTGACGGATCCATACTGCTCGAGGATGATTCTCCAATTTCTGGAATGGTTGGGGGTGGAGCAAATGGATTAAAGAATGCATTTCCGTCAAAGTTTGCCGGTGTGGGATCTTGATTAGAATGGGGGGGTGACTCTTCAACTGCAGTAGAAGGTGTTTGATCTACTGATGATGATGGTTCGGGTTGTGGTGCACTGTCAACAACTGTTGTAGAAGTAGTTGTGACTGTTTCAGGTGCTATAGTAGAGTTAATTTGAGCAGCGAAACTGGTGGAAGCATCTGAAGCACTACAAGTAGGAATGTCATCAAACAGAGGAGCAAACAAATCTTCTAAATCTTTCCTGTTGAAAGGTAAGGGTGCGGATGAAGAATCAGGGAAGTTGAGACGGTTGTGTGCGGGTTCTAAGCTGTTTTGCTCAGAAGCCATTTCCGTGAGTTCATCGAAGTTAGCGTGTATAGTTTCTTGAATTTCCCCGGTTCGACGGTTCCAAATCCTGAATCCCTTAGAATTTTCACAGTAGCCTACGAATATCCCAATATCTGCTTTAACCTTAAGTTTACCAAGATCATCACGATCATTCTTCGGGTAACAGAGAGCACCAAAGACATGAAGGTAATTGATATTTGGTTTTCTGCCCTGCATTAGCTCATATGGAGTTTTCTCGTGTCTTTTGGTGATCATACAACGGTTTTGTGTATAACATGCAGTTGATACAGCTTCTCCCCATAGATAATCTGGTAACTGAGCATTAATCAACATAGTCCTTGCTGCTTCCACTAACGTCCGGTTACGTCTTTCAACTACACCATTTTGTTCTGGAGTGCGAGCAATTGAAGTTTGATGAACAATGCCATTTTTCTCAATGAACTCCCGAAGAGTCTGATTCTTGAATTCAGTACCATTGTCTGTTCTGATTTTCCTGAAGGTGTTACGGACCTGAACTTGAATCTTTGTGAGAAATGTGATGATCATCGAAGGAGCTTGGTCTTTAGTCTGAAGAAAGTAGACCCAAGTCCATCGCGAGAAATCATCAACTATTACCAAGATATACCTTTTTCCGTTGATAGTTTGAACACGCATTGGACCACATAAATCCATGTGAAGCAGTTGTAGAACATGATATGTGCTATGCTCTGTTTTGGGAGGAAAGTGAGCACGGTGACTTTTTCCTTATTCGCAAGCAGAACACAAGTGATCTTTGGCATATCTGAATTTGGGTAAACCGTCTACCAACTTTTTCTTTAAAAGGTCAGTCATGGTTTTGAAGTTGAGATGAGACATTCTTTTGTACCATAACCAAGCTTTCGTGGGATGAGCCTTGGAGAGTAAACATATCGGAGAAGAAGCAGTCATGTTGTCGAAGGAGATGGTGTAAAGACTGGTGCCACGTTTTCCCTTCATGAGGTCGTTCCCTTGAAGATCTCTAACAAAACATGTTTTCTCCCTAAAGGCTACTTCCAAGTCACCATCACAAAATTGACCTACTGAAAAGAGGTTGTGTCCAAGGCCTTCAACATAATAAACACGGCTAATTTCGATATTCCCATTAACGTAGTCACCATAGCCCATGATAGCTGCGAAGTGATCGTTCCCGAATCTGACCGTTCCAATGAACTTTGCGATAAAGTTTGTGAGAAGTTTCAAGTTGCCGGTCATGTGTCGGGAGCAGCCGCTATCAACAATCCATAGGACTATTTGTACCACCTGCATCACAAGAATTTGACACAGATGGAGAATTTGTAATGGTGGATCCCGTTGGGTTAGCAACACACGTATTAAGCAATTTTGGTACCCATTTAAAGGTAGGTTTGTATTGCAACCAACGCTGCTACGTCCAACTAGTCTGTGCTTTCTTCCTAGTGAATTCGCTAGGTGATTTGGTAGTCCTAGGGGCAACTATGGTGTTGTCAATGTTAGTTACAGAAACTGCTGCAGGTGGTTTCCCTAAAATGGACTTAGCAGCGGTGATAGGCCTTAGGGTTCTGCCTTTAGTACGTTTTCGTCTTTTAGACAAAAGAGATTTTGTAACACACTGTTCATGATTACCAGATAATATACAATTATGACAAAACACACATGAAGCATCAATAACATCATCATTTAAAGCATTCATAACATTTAACGATTCAGCATTCATTACATCATTGTTAGAATTGCACTTAGACAAGCTAGATTCTACATCAGACGTAACATGTGTTTTATTCAAAATACTATCATTAACTTCAACATCTTCATTCTTAGATAAGCGATTCTTAAGTTGCCAGACACTAATCCTCTTGTGACTCTTGATGGCCTTTGGGCTGCTAGCCTTAGAAGTGCTACCTAATCCTGTGGAAGTTGAAGGATTAACATTAGTGGTTTGAGATGATGCTCGCTTAGGTGCCTTATCAACTGTATGCTTTTCTGAGGCAATCACAAATTTTCCTTTTTCCAAAACTCTTATTTTTCCTTTTAATTCAATGATGGTGTGTTTGTGGGTTTGAATTTGTGACTCCAAAATTCTGTTGTTACGAACAATTGCATTTCTGTTTTGGCAAACTTCATCAATTTCTTTTTCATATTGAAAGATTTTATGTCTTAAAACATCAATTTCGTTATTTTCTTGAAATTCGAAAACATGACTGTTTTGAAATGACAAAGAATCTTTTAACTTTTGAAATTTTAATTCAGCTTCAGTAGTTTGAACTTGACACCATTGCAACCGTTTGTTTAGTTTGGAAATTTCTTTTGCACTGTTTGTTGTCACATCATTGTTAACTTGTCTAAGATTCTCATTCTCTTTCAACAAATTATCAATCTCCTTTTGCAGAATATCAACATTATCAACATGATCATCAACAAGCATAGCATTTCATGACATATATATTGAATTCATAATCATAGAAATCACATCATCACAAAGAACACGTTGCAAGAGTCGATCGACCTCTTTTTCTAAAGCTTTCTTTTGACACTTTTGTTTTGAAATTTTGTCTTCTTTAGCTTTGAAAATACTTTTCATTGATGCAATTTCAGTTTGTATTTCCTCTTCTTACATTGTTGCACAACGTCGCAGGTGGGTAACATGTGGTAAGAATTGTTTTTGAAATATTTCTCTCTTTTCTTTCTCCACATGAGAAAGAAAGGTAGAGACTTTGATTTCAGAATTTACTTCAATCACATGTTCCAAAAGATTGATGTCATCCATAAATGTCTTAAAATATTGTAGAATACGACATTTTTTAGGCATTTGAGGATTACTGTCAGATTTTGGACCATTGATTTGTGCGACAGTAGTGGTAACAGGAGCAACATGAGAAGGCACATCAATATCATTTCTAATCAATGTTTGTTCAGGTTTATCCTTTGGAGGAAAAAATGTTTTACTGATATGAGGTGGTGGACTTTCTGAATAATCATGATTAAGATTTGAAAATTGGTGATTGCACGTAGATCGACCCTTGTTTTCAAGATCATCAAGTTCTTCATCTCTACTATACATAACAACTCTTTGAAAGGTTCCATCAACTAACATTTCAGTATTTTGTACCTTGGGATTATCACTGAGTGCTTTTTGTAAAAAATGTGGTTTTTCTCCGCCAATTGCAAAACCGAATCCTTTAGGACTTGGTTGCACAGTTAGTTTCTGAATTTGTGTAACTGAATTACCCGTTTTATATACAACGGTTTGAAATTCCTTGAGATTGGATTCCAATGCTAGAATCTCCTCAACATATGAGTCAATTAGTTTCTTAGCGGATCGCTTTTCTTCAAGAAGATTATTCTGAGATGTTGAAAGATCTATTTGAGTTTTCAATAGCTCAGAATTCAAGATGTCAATTTGTTTTTTGAATTCAAATTGCTCTTGTGCTTTTTGAGAAAGTATATCAGCTTTGGAACTGATTAGCTCACGATTTTGAAGTTCTAGTTCCTTTACTTTAATGTACTCTCATTGGAATGCATGCTTAAATCCATTCTCACGTTTTACATGTTTTTCATAATCTGAAAGTTGTAGTTTGTAGCACTCATTGTCCTTCGATAACAATGCTATTTTTTCTTTTAAGTTATGATTTATACTATTGCATTTATCAATCTGTGCCTTTTGATCATTTAATTGTGATTGGGTGGTCAGCAATAAGGTCATAATCTCCGAATCTTGATCGTGCTCAACAACATGTTGATCAATGTTATCATGATTTTCATCCTCAGGAGGATCATCAAATGAAACAAAAGTGTTAATTTGATCTTCATCAAATGTGACACTAGTGTTGATTTGATCATCGACTAATGATGAAGATGATGAGTCATGTTGATCATCATTTTCTTGTGCAGATGAAGATGCAAATGGTGATGCAATCTCATGAATAAGACATTCAGTATTATGTACCTGAGATAAGCCATCGGTATCATAGACCGGGCCTGTCTCGCTCACATTCATTTCTTGCATATTGGCCATCAGCATGACTGCAGCATTAGCTTCCAAGTCCTCCATCTCATCATCGGAGTAAGCATTTGCCATGAAGCTTTGTTCTTTCTCAGTCAACATTCCACTAGCTTTCTCATCCTTGAGAGCCATGAGAAGAGCTTCCTTGTGATAGGCACTCCCCATTGTACGAGGCTTGGAACACGCATTAACCATATGACCACTGCCCCCACAATTGTAGCATGTGATTGACGTATTAGCAATCCTTTTCCCTTTGTCAACAAACTGATTCCTCCTTTGACCATTACCCATGTTGTTCCTACCAGAATTCCCGATATAATTTCCTCCTGAACCAAACCTCTGACCACTGCCCCCTGAATTACTCATATAATTCCCTGAACCAAATCTTCCTGATGAACGATTCTGAATCTCAACCCTTCCATCATTGACAACTGCTTGATTTCGTGTGTTTGATGAGGATCTTAGACGATTGTTTGATTTCTGTGCAATTTTGCCAAAAGCACGAGCAATCAAAGCAAATGCATCATTCAAAGAGTTAAAAGCATCATCCTCATCATTGTCCACATTTGAATACATTCCATAATCAGTGTTATCATAAGAGGTGATTTGGTTGTCAGAATATTGTGAAGGTGCTTCATATGGAACAATTTGGGTTGAAGGTTGTGGTGCATAACTTGAATGAGGTGGTGGTGGAGCAAATTCCTGAGTGGATGGTGTGAAGTGAGACTGAGCAATAAGTGCAAGTGAGTTAGAGTTTGGTACTGATGAGAATCCTCCACGTGCTGCTCTGTCTTTGTCAACCTCAGATTGGTGTTGTTTGAGATAATCATACAACAATCCATAAGAAACAGTGTTAATCTTCTTAGCTTGACAAACAAATGTGACATACTTATTCCAATCTGGACCAAGACATCCTAGAAACTTCAAGTTCACAGCAATCTTTGGTAAAGTGATGGTGTGTCGATCCAAATCATTGATAATGTTGGTGAAACGATGGTAGTAGGATTCCAAAGACTCATTAGGTTCCATCATGAAGTGAGTATATTCCATATACAGTTTGGATTCCAGATCCTCTTGGTTAAGTTCAGTCCCTTCCATCAAAAGATGCACATGCTCCCACATGTCCTTTGCAGTCTTTTGAGCATCAATACTCCTGAAAATGGGATTAGGTATTCCTTGGAGTATGTATGCCATTACTAACTCATTTGCTTCTTGTTGTAGAACTTGTTCAGCTGTGTAGAGAGTTACAGAAATGGGAGTTGTTGATGCAGCTCTTGGTGGAATAACATTTGGATCAGCTTCAACTGTGGAAGAAGGAATAGGATACGGTCCTTCAATGATAACCTTTTTGAGATACTGACCATGCGGTTTCCTTAACTCAATGAATCGTAGAAATCTACTGGACCACTGAACATAGTTTCCAGGGGTGAGCATTGGTGGTGTTTCCAATGATCCGGCCTCATGCCTTGATTGTTGACTGCTGATAGCTTCACACATCTTGTCAAACCAATGAGGTTCTTTTTGAGGAAGTTGGTAGTTTTGCATTGGTTGGTGAAAGTTTTGTTGTTGAGGGATTAATTGATGTTGTTGCATAAGAGCGTACTGTGGTTGTTGTTGATGAAATTGTTGTGGTTGATACTGTTGCTGTTGTTGATACTGATGTTGTTGTTGATACTGTTGTTGTTGTGGATGTTGTTGTAGCTGGTAGTAGTAATTGAAGTGAGGTGGTTGAGACATTTTGACGTAGCTTGTATGGTAAAGGATCTTTAAAGGGTAATAACGGTTGTTGTTTGAAGATTAGATATGTTTAACGATGAAAAGCGTGAAGAAATTATGAGGATTTTACTCTAGAAACTCTGAGATTTCAATCGTTGAAAAACTCGAAGGATTTTACACTAGAAACTCGATAAATCTCTGAAACTTCAAGAACTCGTTCGATTACTGGAAATTGTTCGATGAAAGATAAATCGTTCGATCAAATAAAATTGTTCGGTCAAAAAAAAACAAATCGTTCGATCACAAAACAAATCGTTCGATCAAAAACAAATCGTTCGAAGAAATCGTTCGATGAAATCGTTCGATGAAATCGTTCGAAGTAATCGTTCGATGAAATCGTTCGAAGTAATCGTTCGATGAAATCGTTCGATCAGCCGAAGAGAAAGTCTAACTCGACTACTCTTAAATCGTTCGATGAATGTAAATTGTTCGACTAAATCGTTCGATGTAGTCCACAAGTCTGACAGTAACTCGGATGAACGTAAATATATCAGATTTTTTTTTTTGATTTTTTCGTAAATCTAATCTTTTAACAACCTAAATTACCCCTAGGCGAATGATACCACTTGTTGTTTTATACTTTTATGAATTAAGCTACCACTAATTAACCACTAATATCTACTAGATCTAGAGAGAGAAAGTTAGAGAGAGAAAGTTAGAGAGAGAAAGAGAGATTGGAAGATGATCATCATAATATGGAAATGTTTAAGCATTCATCAACCAACCCCTTCCCTTGTAATGGGAGGGGTATTTATAGTTTTTACATAAGGATGGGCTTGTAGCCCTAAACAACATAATTAATTAACAAAATGACACAGCCCATGGGCCTTCTACATGGGCTGGGCCTAAAACAAACTTAAAGGCCTAAGCAACCTATTACATTATAATCAATACTTGAATTAATACAAAACGTGTTCCCAACAGTTTTTCTATGCTTTTTTGCTTTAGTTGAAGTTAATGAATGCTAGTTGATAGATGGTATTAGTTAAATCTCATTTTTCTCTTAAAAACTAAAATATCCCATAAAACAGTCAAGATTAGCTTAAGTTTATTCAGTGCTTATTTGAAGTTGAAAAGTTGCTTATTAGGTTCAAACTGAGTTGCTGAATCATTGTCCTTCAATAATCTAGGCTTGCTCAGTTCTCTTTTGGCTTTAAAGTCTAAGACAGACCCACTAAGGGGTGTTTGGGTTAAGACCCAAAGTGGGTCAAAATGGGGGTTGCACTGTTCACTTGCCTTTTTTTTCCAACTTTAATTCTGGTTATGGTAGTGCTTATTAGTTGATAGCGGTAGATATTAAGCTGATTTGAAGCTTTTGCTAGGTTTGAGTGAGATTGTCTAAGATTAGAGGCCAAACTGCTTAATTAAGCTCCTATAAGCTCATGCTTATTTTAGCCTCACTTTTGCATCTCTCATCTCATTTACAATCCATTATCAATTTACATAAATACCTCAAAGGCTTTGGTCAAAAGAATAACCTTAACAGCCATAGAGTTTATGCAGTTCTCATTTTCAGTTTTTCATGGTTTTGCTGCCCCTTTGTTGAATTTTAATTCTCTCAGCAGTAGTTGTTAGCAGTTGAAACTAAGCATAGAGTTAATCAGCTGGCTTATCTAGCTGATAGCATTTTTTTAGAATTTTTAGAATTTTCTTTGATTGCTTTTTGATGCCTTGAAATTGCCCCTTTTTGCCCTGAGTCACACTTAGATCAGCAGACCTTGTAAGGCTTTTTGGCTTAATTGTGCTTAAAACTGCTTATCTCTGCTTATCATGGCTTATCGTGATTATTTTTTTTGTCCTTGATCTTATTTTAGCTTATTAGAATAGCTTATTTTGCCATTTTGCCATTTTAGCCTATTTTACATTTAAGCTCTCCTACTGATCAGTCAATAAGCTGTGCTGAGCTTATTATTTGATTTCATAAAAGTTGTCAGCTTTCAAATAAGCTTATCACTTCTTGCTGAATCAGTTTCCATAAAGAAAAAATAAAAAAATAAAAAAAAAATAATAATAATAAAAAATAAAAATAAAAATTTGCAAAAGAAAGGGGTGTGAGTGGGTATCGAACCTGGGACCTTTAGTTCAAACACAACACCCTTACCAAATGCACCAAGTTATGCTTGGTGTAACATCCTTCTTATTTTATTTTTATACCTTTTTTAGTCTTGTAGCTTAAACTGCTTATCCGCTTATTTCACAACTTATTTCAGTAGTTTTTTTTTATTCCCATATTTTTCATAGATTAGTTTTAGCTTAATTTAATTTTTGGTAAATTTTCATAATTTTTACTGTTCATTTAGTATTTTTCCGAATTTAATTTAGTCTAAATAGTTTTTAATTCGTAATAAAAAATAGAAAAGTCAAAAAAAAAAATCTTTTTTCCAAAATTTTCTTTTTTCATTTAGGATTTAGGAAAAATAATTTGGCATTCTTAGGATCAATATTTCTTAGATTTCACTTTTAGTCTCGCGTTTTCCCGGTTTTTAATTACGTTAATTTCTTTCTTTGTGTTTTGCTTTGTAGATTTATATGTTTAGGTTTCCCTTAGCCTATTTATGCTTCCCGTAGTTGTAGGATATTTAATCAAAAACCAAAAATCTCATTTCCAATCATCAAGCACTTTAATTCCAAACCAAAAACGAAATCCTCGATTCACACCTCGCTGGGACACGACCCGGGTAATCACTTATCCGGTATCTCACACCGTATTCACGGGTTTTGCACGTTGGCCTTTTTCCTAAAGGTTTAGCTTGTTAATCCCCACGTATCACGGGTATCCGATATTATATTTATATATAATACACACGGATCACATATTTATCACCCAGGATAAATGTGTAGCAGATATTCTAAGGAAGTTTCAGTTTGCTGATTCTAAAGTGGCAAGCACACCAATTGATCCTGAAAAACCTCTACTTAAAGATGTAGATGGAGAGAATGTTGATGTACACACATACAAGTCAATGATAGGGTCCTTGATGTATCTTACCTCATCAAGACCAGATATCATATTTGATGTTTGTGCTTGTGCAAGGTTCCTAGTGACTCCTAAGGTTTCTCACTTAACTGCGGTCAAAAGGATCTTCAGATATCTTAAAGGTCAACCTAGGTTGGGTCTATGGTATCCTAGGGAATCAACTTTTGACCTGGTAGCATATTCAGACAGTGATTATGCTGGTGCAAGCCTGGACAGAAAATCAACAACTGGTGGATGTCAATTCCTTGGATGCAGACTTATATCATGGCAGTGTAAGAAGCAAACAATTGTGGCAACTTCAACAACTGAAGCTGAATATGTAGCTGCTGCAAGTTGCTGTGGTCAAGTGCTTTAGATTCAGAATCAGCTTCTTGACTATGGGTATAACTTTATGAACACCATAATATATATTGACAACAGCAGTACAATTTATATAATTAAAAATCCAGTACAGCATTCTAAAACAAAACACATAGAAATTAGGCATCATTTTATTATAGACTGCAATGAGAAAAAGTTGATTCAAGTAGTTAAAATTGATTCTGATCAAAACTTTGCAGATCTTCTCACCAAAGCCTTTGATGTAGGAAGGTTTCAATACTTGGTAGCAAGTATTGGGATGCTTAATCCTTAAAGTTTTCCAAATTGTGTGTTTTTGTACTTAAATTGGATTTGTACTGCTAGCTTTGTCAATTAGTACTGGTATTGTATAGTTTGTATAGTTTATACTGTTAGTACATATTTGGTCTGTTTTGGTTCATACTGTTAGTCATATATTTATACTGTCATGAAGCAAGTGCTTTGCACTTTGTTCTCTTGGTTTTGGACTAACAATTGCAGGTGATAGAGTTGATAATGAAAAAACTGAGTATGAAAGATCTGGACTTCCCCTTAACCATGAACTTCATCTGAAGTTGGAAACTTTTGTCTTGAGCTTGGAATTTGTGCACAAAGGGAATTACTAGTGCAATGTGTGAGCAAGCAGATGGTGGTTCATGTTGCTGACATACTAGGTTAATGATGGACAGAGTTTGGGAATTCATTAACAAAGGTTTATACCTAAGTTAATAAATTCTTTAAAACTTCTTTCTTGAGACCTCATTATGATGATTTGTATTGAATTGATGGCTTAGTTAGTCAGACAGTAACTGACTTAACTCACTTTCTATCATTTTATATTTTTATTAGTATAATGAGTTAGTCTAAGGACATCTGATAGAAAGAACAGCGAGCAAACGTGAATCTAACACTTGTGTTAGAGGTAACAACTGCCACGAGCTGGAAACCCTGTCAAGAAAGCTCTTTGAATGAGTTTATCTGATCACAGGAAGTTATTTTATAACTGAACACATTGGTTCTCACACAACCAGAGGTTGCATTAAACCGAAATCTTGATTAAGTGTCTGTCCTTACACTTAATCCCTTCAAAAGGTTGTTAGCAGTATGGTTTTTCATTAAAATCAAGTTCATAATGCTGAGTCAAAATTTTCTTAAAAAGTTTGTACTGCCATGCTTAAAGTTAGTACTGGTAGGCTAAATTTGTACTGCTGAATAGTCCTTAGTACTGTTGCGAAATAACCGTTTTTTGAAACTAGCCGTTGAGAGTCTATTGGGATTTTTACTGAGTATTTCCTTGTTTTAAGGGTTTCCTTTTTGGATATTTTTACTTTTATATTATTATCTTAACCTTATCTTTATTTAAAAGTTATATTTTGATTAAATTCGGTCCAATTGAAACCCTAACAAGCCACTCATAATATCTTAATTCACTTTCTTCTTCTACTTTCTACCCTAAAGTTACACTATTCCCACCAGTCAAATCACTTTTTACTGAAACTAAAATGGCTGCTTTATCCTTTGCTGACAAACACAATCAAGTCGCTTACTTAGAAAAGGCAGAGGATGACACAACTTTTCATCAGAAGTGGATTTCTTAAACAACTCTTATATAAGGTATTCTTTACTTTTAAATCCCATTATCTATGTCACTCACATCAAACAGTTTTGGCAGACTGCTACTGTCAAAACCTTTGAAAATGGTGACAAAGAGATTAATGCTAAAGTGGATGGCAAATCCATCACTATTACTGAATCATCCCTCAGGAGGCATCTCTATCTGAGTGATGCCAATGGTATTAGTGTTATGCCAAACACAGAAATTTTTGAAAACTTATCCAGGATGGGGTACAACACTGAATCTCAAGCCTTAACTTTTCAAAAGAGTCGTTTTGCCCCTCAATGGAGATTTTTCATTCATACCATCCTTCACTGTCTTAGCCCCAAGAAAACCTCATGGGAACAGTTCAGTAGTAATATTGCTACTGCTCTCATTTGCTTGGCTACTGATAGAATTTTCAATTTTTCAAAACTTATTTTTGAATGTATGGTTAAAAATGTTGATAGTAAATCAAAATTTTTGATGTATCCAAGATTTATCCAATCTATTTTGAACAAACATCAACTGCTTCCACACAAAACAGTTTATCAAACACCCAAACTTACCCAAAAACTCTTTAGTAACATGAAAATTGCTTCAAGAGGGTATGGTGGGGAAGCAGTACCACTTTTGATACTATGATACAAGCTCAGGATGAAGGAGCAACAAGCCCAGTTGCCTCCCATCACACACCCACAACATCAGAAAACTCATCTTCACAACCATCTTCATCAACAAATAGGACTATATCCAGACAGGACTCTGATGTACCTCAGCACAGAGTTCCTACTCCCACACATGTAGCAGATGAGGTTGACTTTGTCAGTGTGGAAAGGGCTACTTCTACTGTATTTGGCTTAGAAGCTGGGCAGGACAGACGTAACATAAATAAGACCCAATCCATGGCAACACCAGCAGTACCTAGTACTTCTGGTGGAATCCATAGCTAAATAGACACTCAGTGTGGCTCAGAAACTCATCATATGATGGATTATGAGTCTATGCCCCATGATACACCTCTCCCTAAAGGTAATACATCAGGAAGTGTTGAGGGCAGCAAGACACTCAATGAATTGATGGATTTTTGTACCAAACTGTCTGAGAAAGTAAATAACTTGGAAGCTGAACTCAAGAGCCACAAGAAGAATTTTGGGGTTGTCTACACAAAGCTGGTTCTCAAAGTGAAGAAGTTAGAGACAACAGTCAAGAAACTCAAAGGAAAAAAGATCAGCAAAGATGGTGGTTTCCACAAGTTCTTCTTCTAGTTCATCCAAGGGTCCAAGTACAGATGATGGTGAGGAATCTACCAAACAGGGGAGGAAGATTGCCCAGATGGATCAGGATCCTGATATTACTTTGGTTCAAGAAGAGTATGACACTCAGGGGAGGCAAGTAGATCAGATGGATCAAGATACTGCTCAGATGGATGAAGGTATTGTTGGGTTTGAAGAAGGTACTGCCAGTGTTCAAGGTACTGCTAGTCTTCAGGATCTGATTGTTGTTGGATATCAAGGTACTGCCAGTGCAGTTTATTCAAGGAAACCAAGAATTTCAAGAGCAGATAAGGGCAAAGCCATAATGACAGAGCAAGAACCATCTACTAAACAGTTGTCCAAGAAGGAACAAGTTCAATTAGCTCTTGATGAAGAATTGGCTCAGAAATTTCATGAAGAAGAATTAGCTAGAGTAGCTGATGAGGAACAAACGGCAAGATTCATGGTTGAATAGATGTATCAGACTGAAGCAGAACAGACTGCTGCTCAGGTTCTTGCAGATCAGAAGATGGCTGAAGAGTTACAAGAAGAAGAAAGAGCAAAGTATACGATAGAAGAACAAAATTCAGCTATTAATGACTTATTGGATGAAATCAGAAAGAAGCAAAACAAGAAAAAGTCTTATAAGAAGAAAATTCCTTCAAAAAGTGAGCAGTTAAGGTTTATGAAGAACTTCTTAAAACATCAGGATTACTGGAAGGAAAGCTATTTCAAAGGAATGTCTAATGAAGATATTGAGAAGGCATACATTGAAGCTTACACAAGAATTCAGAAGCCTTCTGATCCAAGGTTTATAATTGAAACTGAGCCTAGTAAAGGTGTGAAAAGAGGAGCAGAATTATTGGAATCTAAAGAAGCAAAGAAATAAAGGACTGAGGAGGAATCAGTTCAAGAAGAACCAGTTGAGGAAGAATCAGCTGAGGAAGAAGAGAAAATACTTACTGATGAACAGATACAAGGAATGATGGTAGTAGTCCCAGAAGCTTTAAATGTTGATCCCCTTCAAGCTAAGCATCCTATCATAGATTGGGAAGTATACTCAGATGGGAGAATCAAGGGATGGAAAATTATCAGGGTAGGAGGAAAGTCTGAAGTTCATAAGTTCTTTGAAGACCTGATAAAAGCCTTTGATAGAGAAGATTTGGACAAATTGTGGAGTTTAGTTCAAGAAAGGTTTAGATCTTCTGATCCTACAGATGACAAGGATAAGGAGTTATGGGTTGAGCTTAGAAGGATGTATGAGCCAGATGCTACTGATTCACTGTGGAGATTTCAAGCATATGATATGTCTACTACTTGGAGATTATTTGACAATTGTGGTGTTCATCAGGTTGCTACTAAAGCCGGAGTACAAGTTTATATGCTAGTAGAAAAGACATATCCACTTAGAGCAGGAACCTTGCTTGTTATTCTAGCTGCCAAACTCAAGGTAGAAGAAGAATCAGAAATGGCAAGGGAGCTAGTAAGAAAAATCTATCAGCAGGCAGAAGAAACAAGATCCAGAAGGTAGTGTTTGGAAGAATCCTCACATCCTCGTTTAATTCAAAAAGAAACTTGATGATTTAGGGTAAATCACAAGTTTAGGGGAGGATTGTCAGGAATTAAATGAAAGGAACTTAGTACTGCTGGTGATTTGCACTAACAGTACAAACTCCTAGTGTATAAGTGAAGACTGCTGAAGAAATAACTAACAGTACAAACTGCTAAGTTTGTACTGCTAGCTATAAAGAAGATACTGCTGGCATGGATAACTGCTTTTGGAGATATTGTAGGAGATAAGTATGGAATATATATTTTGTATATCTTATTTAGTTAGCATTATACGGTAGAATACTTATCTTGTAAAGGACTCCTTAAGTCTATAAAAGGAGATCCTAGGTTATACGATTAACATATATCAGTCATAGAGTTTTGTTAAGATTCAAGGTCTTTGTAACCCTAGTGATAGCAAGATCACTCGTATTATTCAAGCAATAATATTGAATCATTTGGTGTTAATCTCATTGTGTTCATTGTCATACATACTTTACTGTTCCATCAAACAAACCTACATTCTTCTAAGTGTGGTTAAGTAGATTCCGCATACTTAACTGCATACACTCAAAGTATCTCAAACACGTTATAAAGGAGTAACATCCTAAGTGTTTTAAATCCTCTCAAGTGGTATCAGAGCCAGGTTGATACTATTGATTTAGAAGAAAAGTAATGGACATGGAGACTACCCAAACAAACATGGCTGCTAAATTGCCAATGCTCAAGCAGAATGAATTTGATATGTGGAGGGTTAGAATAGAACAGTACTTCCATGTGCAAGACTATGCACTTTGGGAAATTATTGAAGAAAAAACTCTTTCAAGCCTTCAACTTCTACAACAACAGTTGATGGTAAGGTAGAGACAGTTGTGCAGACCTCTCCAGTGACAACAGAAGAGAGGCTTCAAAAGAAGAATGACCTCAAGGCCAAAATTTTGTTGATGATGACCATTCCAAATGATCAACTATTGAATTTCAGCAAGTTCAAGGATGCTAAGACCTTGTTTGAGGCAATCATTTCTAGATATGGTGGGAATGAAGCCACCAAAAAGACACAGAAGACTCTTTTAAAGCAGAACTTTTATAACTTTACTACAACCAGCAATGAGTCTTTGGACCACATGTTCAACATCTTTTGTCCTCTCCAATTCATCCCTAAAGGTACACATGGTTCCTTTGTTTTCCTAATCATTGCAGCCTCGTTGTAGTGTTTGTGTCCTTAATCTTTTGTCCTCTCCAATTCAGCCCTAAAGGTACACTTGGTTCCTTTGTTTTCACTCTATTCGACACATACATATGAATAAAATCAGAAATCAAACATGAAAACTTAGACATCATAATCATCTAATCGTTATGTTATTGTTTTGTTAAGTATGCATATGATAATAAGTATTAAAGTCACATGAAATCATGAATTTATACGCCTATATGTGACTATTTTTGTATCATGTTCATGGGACAGTTTGTGCTACTTTCCAGCCCTTATGTCGACCTCTATATAACACTAAGCAAGCTCTAATAATCATCCATGAAGACACATTAATATGGCTAATGAATTTTGGAAACCCTAGGAATTTATGATGGGTCAAATGGGATAAAAAGGGTTTAGGTTAGGGTTGTTTCTGTCTCAACTGCATGTTGTCCAGGATTTTGGGTCGTGTTGCAAGGGTCATAAGTTAATGATACCAACGTGTTTTGCAAGATTTTTGAGGCTAAAACTAAATTCAGGATGTGTGCTATCTGGATATCAAATTTCATAATTTTTGGAGGTCGGGAGAGTAGTCTTTTGATTTTTAGGAGTTCAAGTGTCAAAACTGTATTTTGGATGTCTGAAAATTAATTGGTGTTTTTTATTTTTAGTTTTAAAACCATAAGGAACTAAGAGGTCTCATTTGACACGGATACTGCTTAAGATGTATATGGCTTATTGGAGTTTTGGTGGATTTTTCTAAAGTGTTGAAATGGGTTCGTTAAGGGTAAACTTTCTGGGTATCTGTGCAGTTATCTTTCTGGACAGGTTTAGGAAAACGATTTTTGAAAGGATACTTGCACTTAGTAATAAAATCTGAAAAAGTTATGGGAAGTACTAGACATATGTAGGAGTCACAAATAAAAATTGTAGAGCCTCAAGAGCTAAGTTGATAGGTCTATAAATTCATAAGAAACTGAGTCAGATTTGCATTCTAAACCTAAAATCTGTTTTGATACACACTTAAACCTTAACTAGATTAATTATTGATTTGAAACACATATTAAACCTATGTCTTGATTGTTAACTCAGTCTAACCGAATTTCATATTCGAGTAAACCTATTTTGATATTACATTTATAACCTAATTAAGTTACGCCTTAATTATGAAACCTTAAACCTATGTATTAATCACTTAACTTAAGTAAACCCTAAATATGAAGATGTGATTGATAACAAGCATTAAAAATAAGTTATGGTATTAAATGAGCGTATAAGTAATATATGATTATAATTCATGTAGATCCGGTGAAGTTGGAGTGATCCTTTTTCTTGTGTTCTTTTGCCCTTTTGCTTGCGTTTCATAAGATACAGATATTCTATCCTTTATCAGTAAGGATTTCCTCATGACTCGTTTCGTTATGATATGGTACGATTCGTTGGTGACTTCAATATTCGCATTTGAATCCTTTGATACTTTATAATGCATTAGATATTATGACTTGTATGAAAAACATTTTTGAATATATATCTTGATGATGGTTTTGGGAAATACTATTTTTAAAATGATTTCTATGACTACGAGGTAACACCACTTTTTATATGAAGGCTTAATGACTCTTATGAAAATGGTTTTTAAAAGAATACTTTCATGAAAGCAACATTTAAATGATTTTCACAATTACATAATCTGGTTGTACTCTATCCTTAAAGATTCTCATGACTCATTGATTTCCTGATATTTGTTATTCGATATGCTTTGATCCATATTTGTTCAGTATTTGTTTGATTATTCGTTTCATGCTATATTCTATTCATATAGCCATTATCTGAGTTGGATAATTTATAATTA
The DNA here is from genome assembly GCA_021014915.2 of Artemisia tridentata subsp. tridentata. NCBI lineage: Eukaryota > Viridiplantae > Streptophyta > Magnoliopsida > Asterales > Asteraceae > Artemisia > Artemisia tridentata. Next base: position 238,123,479 of record CP139508.1, read on the forward strand.
TCCCTTATCATTAGATTGCATGTACTATGCCTATTATTTTGCTCATATTTGTAGCCAGTCATGGGGAGTCCATGGCCTTGCCATTGATGCACCAATGGTATTGACACTATATGTGGAGGTGGGTTTTTGTCCACAGCGTTCCCATTTGTTTATATAGCTGTATATATAGTGCATCTGGCCCGTGTTTATTATATGTATGTTTAGTCTAGAACTGGAATATGTATCTCTGTTTTGAAGGGAGCGTATGGATGTATCCTAGGTACTTAGTTCAGTTTTGATATATACTTGTGAATGGACTTGAGTGTGTGCAATACACCCCATTTCACTTTTGGTACATCGAGCTAGCTACTCCATGTACAATTTGTTATATGTTTTGTTGGGCATTCCCTTTGATATTGTTATCCACTTTATGTTCATTATTATGCTTTGATCCCTTTCATATGTTCCATATTATGTTTGACATCTTATTTAGCAGGTTCTCTTGGATTCATTCGCTTATTCATTTCGTATACGCTTATTACCTTTCATTTGTTTATATCTGTTCACTGAGCATTAGCTCAGCCGCATTTTCTTTTCACTGCAGCGGGTTATAAGCGGGATGTTGGGCATGAGTGTTGAGAGTAGAAGATAGAGGACCTACCCTTGATTAGATTCCATTATTGGAGTTATGATTGTAGACATTATGCCTTGGATATGTATTGTATTTAGATTATTGTTTGGATTATATTTCATAAGTCCTTGTAATTCTTGACTTAGTATTTAATAAGAAGTCTTCCGCTTGCGTTTATTTTGTTCTGATTGACACCATAATGTTACACTTAGACCCTTTTCGGGTTGGGGTGTTACAAAAATACTTTTGTAAAAATGTTTTGTCACATAAAAATGTGAAGTTTAGTGAAAAAATAAATTCTTTTTTCATTTAACTAAGTTGATAGATTATTTATTGATACCTTAAGTGATGTTGTGGTTGAAACGAGTTTTCTCGATTAAAAAATTGTTAAGCGTAATTTTACGTAACGTGTATTTATATTTTGTGATTATCAAAACATGTAGCGACCGGAAAATGCAAATGACGTTTTTGACATTATTTGTATTAACACTTATGACATGTTATTTGCTCATATTATGCATATTTATATCTGAATTGATACTTAATTGGCTTAGTTTTCCCATTTCAGTAATTATGAAGCAATATTGTCAAAGATACGGAAAGAAGACATGATTTGGAGCTATTTATGATTATTTTGTATGCAAGCTGTAAAAGAGCATACGGCGTAAGCAACTCTGGCCTTACGCCGTATTAGTACCTGGAAGAATTCACTAAGTCTTGGTGAATATTGAAGAATACGGCGCATTTTACTCTGGAAATGCGCCGTAATTGGAAGCTCCGTAGTCAAAGCCCAAGTCAACCATTGAAGGATTATGGCGTGTGAAACTCTGGCCATATGCCGTAATGAAGATCTTATCCCCCATCCAAGTATAATGAATATTTGAAGGTTATGGCGTAACTCATCTCTATATTATGCCGTATTTTAAAAGATACGCAGAATATGATTGGAATATGCTTTCTTCGTCAGCAATTAAGAAATCTAGAATACGTCGTATTCCTTATGGATTACGCCATAATCATGCCCTAACAGAAGACTATAAATACAAACCCTAAACGGGAGTTTTCAACATCTTTCACTCACCACTCTCAACCACAGCCGAATTTCACCACTCCAAGGTCCCAAGATCATTCCCAAGAGCTCGGATAACAATGAGAGAAGGTCTCTGATGCGCGTGATGTGTCGTTGCGGTTTAGCAGTTTTAATGCCTACTCAAGTTTTAAATTTATATTTAGCCGACTTATCAATAACACACACACTTAACGAGCAGTGTACCCGGTCAGTATGAAGATAATGGTAAGTAGAGTGTCGATCACTAAGAGTGGAACGTATAATCTAGTTAATCTAATCAGTATTTTAATATCCTAACGCAAGGGGGTTTCAGCCTGAGAGACTGGCACGGTTTTGTTTGCAATTAAATAATAAAATAAACAATAGGCACGAATCAGCAAGTAGCACACACGTACACAGATAGATACTTGAGACAATAAGAGGGCTGTCCTTATGATTAAGTAGATTGTCACTTGTTTTATTGATAGCTTTATATGAAGTGTATGTAATTAACCCTTTCTCGTTGGTCCTATTCTCATCGGCGAGTAAACCCTTAATGATTACTTATGTCTAAAAGTTATTCCTAAGTGATCAATTTAGAAACAACCGTGGGAGCCACATCTTGTCCCGCAGTCAAATGCCCGCAAGCCACTAATAAACACAGAGGTTATCAATGCACTAATAAGTAGTAACCAAAGACATCAACATATAAACTTTAATTGATGGGAAAGCAAGTATTAAAGGGAGTGCAATCTTTCGTTGTCACATTACACAAGCCACCAATCCTGATGAATTAAAGTTTGCTAACACAATAAAACAAAACTACTTAATGAATTAAATACATGCAGCACCTTCTTATAGCTCTTGTATCTTCGATTTGGGTGTGTCTTGTGCTGCCTCCTTGACTGAATTCGTCCTTTTGCTCTGCTGTCCGAACTTCGGTTTTAGGGTTTCGAACTCTCTTTCTCGTCTGGTCTACGGGGTATTTATAGTTTCTGTCTGAGGGAAGATGCGGCGTATCTATTAAGTAGATGCGGCGCATTGACTTAACTTCGCGTGGGGTCCAAGATTATAATATTCAGGAATATTCGTACACCGCCAGAAGATGCGGCGTAACTCCATGATTAGATGCGGCGTAACTCTTGATTAGGATGTGGCGCATGTCCTCTTGTATCTTGGATCGTATCTGGTGATATCTTGATATAGATGCGGCGCATGTTGATAGTGAGATGCGGCGCATCTGGAGCAGAATTGACTTGATCTTGTCCATGTCAGTAGACTTTCACTTTATGCACGTTTTGCTCCATAATTAGTCCAAAATCGCCAAGTTTCACCAAATGCTTGTTTTTACCTGAGAATTACAAAAGTAAACGATTAAGTATCAATCCTCATACATAATATAGTAAAACAAGTCAAATTAATAGGATAAATGATAGTAATAAAATGTACTTATTTGAGTTCATCAAATATCCCCCCACTTGAACTTTACTTGTCCCCAAGTAAACCTTAGATTAAATCTTATGAAAATGCATCCTAAGAGATGTTAGGATTTATTTTTATATTTAAGCATGTATTCGTTTATTTCATAATCACACAACTAAACACTTAACGAATTAGAAGTAAAATAAAATAAGTCGATAAAAGCAAATCTAATCGTTTAACTGTCCAGTCGCGACGAATATTCTATCATAAGCTTGGCAAGTATACACATCTCCACCACTAAAGCTAAGGAATAACAAGTCTAAAGCGGTAAAAAGGGTTTTTAGGCTTAAGGGTTAATTATTCTTATTCACTATCGATCTCAAATTCCAGAAAAGGCGACAAAATCACAAATACATGATCGAATCCACGAACACGATACTTGCAATTGCTCAAATCCTTAACTCGAATAGGCTAAAGATAGGTCCAAACTTCACCAATAATAATATATCAAAAAGGGCGACAAAATCATAAATACATAGCCGAATCCACGACTACGATACTTAAGATTGCTCAAATCCCTAATCTCAATAAATCAAAGGTTTGGTTGGATAAAGAATAGGGTATGGATAACATTTGGGATATAAATTGGTGTAAAAATAAAAATAAACAAAACAAATAAATTAAAATCCTAAGTGTGGTTAATCACTATCCCAACCATCCCAAGAATAAGACTCATATCATTGAATAACTCACGCTTTAACACTTGAAACACACGCTTTAGGTAGACACGAATTATACTCAACAAGATCTTAATCAAAGAATAAACCTTAATTGGCATTCCCATAACTGCCAATTCCCATTCAATCCATAGATATAATACAACAAATAGTGGCCATATGAACCACTTACATAACTCTACATCGTTGGCTTAAAATAAACATCCAACATTTTTTTTTTCTTTCTTTTTCTTTTCTCATTTTTTCGATATTTTTTTTTTTTTTTTTTTTTTTTTTCTTTTTTTTTTTTTTTTTAATAGATGTGTAAAATTTCACCACATCACTACAACTTTCTTTCCGGATAATTTTTCTCATACTTTTCATACTTTCAGAAATAACGGTAATAGCGAAAGTAGTAAACACACGAAAAATAAACTCAAAGATATACAATATTTACTTTCACTCCAATTGCATTGTGCAATTTCCCGACCTAACCATAGATAATGAATTACGCACGCGAACACAGGTAATGTAAGGAAACACACTCTGCCTATAGCAATTAACCAACCACGGATTCTAATCTACAGGGTAGGCTAAGGTGTAAGGTGTAACGAAACATTTTAAACATAGGTGTAAGAAACGAAAGGAATGGCTCTGAGTGTTTTTCTAGGGGTATCTTACTCTAAAAATGAGAGTAACAAAAGGGTTTATACGGGGGTTAACTAACCAGTGTAGTTAGCTAATAACACATAACATTTATAGGCTTTTTGGGTGTAATCCTAGAATTTTACCAATTTAGACAAGTCATTCCAATTATATAAATAATACTCATTATGGTGGTCTCGAATAGTATACAAGCCAAGTTCTAAAGTCTACAAGTCACCGGCACACTCATAGATTTGTGAATTTTGGAAAATCACAATTTTTGAAAATAACGTCATGTGTGCAGCTATGCAACTTAGATTTTAAACAAAACATGCTAAAAAATTTTTAAGTTTGATATATTAAGCACATTTTAAGCATAATTTTTGAAAAAGTTTAGGACAAGTAATTGTTAAGTGTTCTAATTCTCCTATCCCCCCACTTAAGTTAAACAACGTCCTCGTTGTTTGTATAAAAGGTTAAAAACTGGAAAAAATAAAAAGAATTAGAACAGAAAAACTCCCCTGAGATTTGCTCGGTATGATCCTCCATTAGTGTAAGAGCAAAAATCATCTTTCTTGTGGATTAGAACGTTAAATCTTCATACTTGATGTATCCACAGGAAATCCAGGAAACTATAATATCACCAACACTTCAAAACACACCTAAGATAAGAAAGGTTCAAGCTTGCATAACACATTAGTAGTTAGGAAAAATAAAACTTAAAAATTAAAACTGAATATCATCAGGTCAGTCGATGCGCCGTATCTTATTGAGGAAGATACGCCGTATCGAGCCTGGAATTAATACGGATCAGAATAAAGATGCGCCGCATCCTTAACCAGGGATGCGCCGCATTAAAATAAACTGATAAATAGTTTTAAAGTCGAAAATAAAAATGCAGAAAAATAAAATAAGATATGACCGTTGCAGGGATGCGTCGCATCTCAGGATTGAGATGCGCCGTATCCTCATGCGGGTCTGACTGACTCGACACAGAAAACAGAATAATAAAAGATAAATCCGGGTTGTCTCCCGGTCAGCACTTGTCTTTATTCCAGAGTCTTCAAGTTAGACTCACGTTCAGCTCCCTAGTATCGATCATTGAAGGAGTCGGAAACATCACGCTCCTTCATCGGCAATTCAGTAATATTGAACACTCCTTGCTCGTCCTTAATTTCCACGCCGTTCTTCTTTAATATCTATATAAACAAAGTCCTGTCCCTTTCGGGCAGAGATGACAAAATGATAGACGGGAAATTCTTATTATTATGTAGGCACAAATAAGCAAGGTGGGGTGGTAATTCAATAAACACATCATTATTCAAATTCGTTTTCTCAACTATTCTCCTACGTTTATTAATTACAACACAATCATACCACTCATCATCAGAATCACTAACAACATCGCGTCTAAGTTCGGTAGGTACATTAAGGTCAATGAATTCCTCAAAGTCTTCATGATTAGGATTAGTTGAGTTGTTTTGAATCAATGTTTCTCCCATAAGTCTAGCTTCAAGATCGAGGTCCATACGCTCCCTTAATCCTAGCACATAAACACCTCTAATTATGCTTTTAACCGGATCTTGGCACTTATAGACTAGTTTATTATTCCCTACCCTTAATGAAATTTTTCTTTTAAACACATCAATCTTAGCATGGGCAGTAGACAAGAAAGGTCTTCCGAGGATTAAAGGAATCTTAACATCCTCGGGCATGTCTAGTATAATAAAGTCTACGGGAAAAATAAACTGCTCAATCTTAACTAGCACATTATTAGCAATCCCCTCAGGTCGTTTTACCGTTTTATTCAGCCAATTCAATAAGTAATTTAGTTGGTGCTAATTTTCCTAGTCCTAGGGTAGCGAATGTCTTAAGAGGCATAACACTAACACTGGCTCCTAAGTCTGCTAACACATTATTGAAAGATATGTTATTAATAGAACAAGGTAGAGTAAAACTTCCTGGGTCTCTTTCTTTATGAGGCAAGGCATTTGAGTCGGTTGCAGGGCTCTCTTCTTTCATTGTTGCCTTGATCTCCTCTTCAATTTTTGTCTTCTCTTTTAGTAGTCTCCTTAAGCTGATTGAAGAGTTAAAGAAAAATTCGGGTCTTGCACCATCATTACCATTCATCGACCTTCTAGGTATATTAGGAGTGACTTCTTCAGTGGTGCTTATGGCCTTGACATGATCCCTTGGGTTGGTTTCAGTTGAGCTCGGTAAACTTCCATATCCCCTTTCTTGAAGAACTTTGCTCATTTGACCAATTTGTTGTTCCAATGCTTTGATCGAAGCTCCTTGATTTCTTGTAGTAGTGTCTGTTGAGGCTCGAATTTCCTTGATCATAGCAGTATTCTCTTCATGTCTTTTAGCAGCATCGGCCATAATTTGCTTTAAAGTATCATCTAAAGTCTGCCTCCTTTCTTGATAAGCGGGATTGAAGTTGTTCTTTTGATAGAATCCCGGACTAGCTTCCCTAAATCTCCCCGAAGGTCGAAATGGTTGTCCAAATTGGGTGTAATAAGCTTCTTCAAACGTCTCACTTTCATTCTTGCTCGGGCAATCCTTAGTGTAGTGAGGTCCTTCACACTTTTCACATCCAACTTGGGCAGCATACGCTCTTTCATCACGCTTCTTCATCTCTCTACTGATTTTATCCAATTGAGCTTGAATAGCAGCAATCCCGTCAAAATTAGTGCTGCTCTTAGATCTAGTAGAGGTTCCATCGTGCCATTTCTGAGAATGATCAGCAGCATCTTGGATCGCTTTCCTAGCATTAGTTGCACTCATCTGAGGTACAGCTCCCTTAGCATCCAAAATCTGTCTTGTAGGCACGTCCAATCCCTGATAAAACAATATTATTTCCTGCATAGGGGTTAGATAGTGTTGAGGACATTTTATCAATAAATCTTTAAATCGTTCCCAAGCTTGATAAAGGGTTTCATCAGGCTCTTGCTTGAAACTATTGATAGCCTCCATCTTTTTAGCAGTCTTAGCAGGTGGACAATATCTCTTCAGGAATTTGCTTTTCAAACCTTCCCACGTAGTGATTGAACTAGCAGGTTCATTCCTTAGCCACTTGTTAGCAGCTCCTTTTAGTGAGATTGGGAAGATTCTTAGCATGAGTTGATCGGTATTGACACTTTCTGTAGTAAACAAATCTGCAATCTCCAGGACCTTTTCAACATGCTCATTAGCATCCTCTTGTTCCGTCCCACTGAAAGCGTTCTCTCTGAGCTCTTTGAGAAATTGTCCCTTCAACTCAAATTTTGACTTGTCATCAAACTTAGGTCTAGCAACTCCTGAAGTGTAATCAGCACGGGTATTGTTCATGTATTCCTCCATAGTAGTGTTTTCGCCCATTGTTTCTGTTTCAACTTCCTCTTTCTCTTCAGAAAAATAATCAAGCTCGAGTGAACTTGAAAGATCAAAGCTTCTTGTGTTGAAAAGCCTTTTAAGCGAATGTAGGGCTCGTTCAGGATCTTCGAAAGGTTGAATCAAGTTCTTCGTAGAACTCCTGGTCATGCACTTCCTGAAATCAACACAAAAATATCAGTAGGGTATGCTCGAGAAAGTAGTATATCAGATAATTAATAACGAAAACGGAATACGAAAAATTAAAGTTACTGATATCTGCAGACGATGCGCCGTATCCAAAGAGTTGGATACGCCGTATCTTATAATCGTTAAAATTTAATCAGACTTTATTCAGAAAATAGATACGCCGCTTTAGAATTTAAGAATGCGCCGTATCGGATTAATTAATCAAAAATCAATTTATCTAATTAAAATTAAATGCGTCGTATTAACAAAAGTTAATGCGCCGTATTTTCGTTACGTTTAAAAATAAAAGATTTTTGATTCAGTAAGATGCGCCGTATCGACAGAGATCGATACGCCGTATTTGTTTAATAATTCGCAAACTGTTTTTAATTTAAAATAATAGATACGCCGTATCTGCGAAAACAGATGCGTCGTATGGCGTTAACGTTTAGAAAATTTTATCAAAAACAGATACGCCGTATCTGCAAAAGCAGATGCGTCGTATTACTTTATCGCTTAGAAAAATTTTCTTGTTAAAAACAGATACGCCGTATCTTGGGGAAAAGATGCGTCGTATCGAATTAATTAAACGCGTCGTATTAAAAAAATTAAACGCAATACGCCGTATCTGAGAGATCAGATGCGCCGTATCGTTTGATTTAGCACAGTACAACGATAGCGGAACAGAAAATATGAAAAAAATAAAAACAAAAATTAAACACACGAAACAAAAATAAAAACAAATAAAGCAAACAAATAACACAAAACAAATAACACACAATACAACAAATATGCAAAATAGTACAATGATGCAATTAATCTAATAAAAAGAAAAAAACCTAATTAAAATACTAATCAAATTAACAGAAAATAACAATTCACTCCACGGCAGCGGCGCCAAAAACTTGATGCGCGTGATGTGTCGTTGCGGTTTAGCAGTTTTAATGCCTACTCAAGTTTTAAATTTATATTTAGCCGACTTATCAATAACACACACACTTAACGAGCAGTGTACCCGGTCAGTATGAAGATAATGGTAAGTAGAGTGTCGATCACTAAGAGTGGAACGTATAATCTAGTTAATCTAATCAGTATTTTAATATCCTAACGCAAGGGGGTTTCAGCCTGAGAGACTGGCACGGTTTTGTTTGCAATTAAATAATAAAATAAACAATAGGCACGAATCAGCAAGTAGCACACACGTACACAGATAGATACTTGAGACAATAAGAGGGCTGTCCTTATGATTAAGTAGATTGTCACTTGTTTTATTGATAGCTTTATATGAAGTGTATGTAATTAACCCTTTCTCGTTGGTCCTATTCTCATCGGCGAGTAAACCCTTAATGATTACTTATGTCTAAAAGTTATTCCTAAGTGATCAATTTAGAAACAACCGTGGGAGCCACATCTTGTCCCGCAGTCAAATGCCCGCAAGCCACTAATAAACACAGAGGTTATCAATGCACTAATAAGTAGTAACCAAAGACATCAACATATAAACTTTAATTGATGGGAAAGCAAGTATTAAAGGGAGTGCAATCTTTCGTTGTCACATTACACAAGCCACCAATCCTGATGAATTAAAGTTTGCTAACACAATAAAACAAAACTACTTAATGAATTAAATACATGCAGCACCTTCTTATAGCTCTTGTATCTTCGATTTGGGTGTGTCTTGTGCTGCCTCCTTGACTGAATTCGTCCTTTTGCTCTGCTGTCCGAACTTCGGTTTTAGGGTTTCGAACTCTCTTTCTCGTCTGGTCTACGGGGTATTTATAGTTTCTGTCTGAGGGAAGATGCGGCGTATCTATTAAGTAGATGCGGCGCATTGACTTAACTTCGCGTGGGGTCCAAGATTATAATATTCAGGAATATTCGTACACCGCCAGAAGATGCGGCGTAACTCCATGATTAGATGCGGCGTAACTCTTGATTAGGATGCGGCGCATGTCCTCTTGTATCTTGGATCGTATCTGGTGATATCTTGATATAGATGCGGCGCATGTTGATAGTGAGATGCGGCGCATCTGGAGCAGAATTGACTTGATCTTGTCCATGTCAGTAGACTTTCACTTTATGCACGTTTTGCTCCATAATTAGTCCAAAATCGCCAAGTTTCACCAAATGCTTGTTTTTACCTGAGAATTACAAAAGTAAACGATTAAGTATCAATCCTCATACATAATATAGTAAAACAAGTCAAATTAATAGGATAAATGATAGTAATAAAATGTACTTATTTGAGTTCATCAGTCTCGTAACATCACATTAGGTTTAATCATTCGATTTGCATATCGATTTCATTATGATTTCCATTTGTGTCTCGTTTGAATTATCTCTTTGTGCTTTTGCATACATTATGGGCTAACACCCTTGGGTGTTAGCCATGGTTATGAATATTCTATGATAGTTAATTCCGTTTGTTTAGATCTAATGTTTAGTATTGCTTAGTTTATGTGTTGATCGTTCAATATGTGCTCGTTTATATGTTTGAGTAGTTTAAGTCTAGTATCGCATGTACCAAGTGGGTGTTTGATGTGTCCCGAGGGTGCAAGTTTTAAATTTATAAACACGATCTACCAATGATTCAAACGAAACACATATGAGCAAGTATACTCGTCCGTGTGTAGTAAGAGGTAATATGGTAAGCCGAGGTCGTTCACAAAGATTTGTTTCGTTTTTATGTAACGTGAGTTGAATATAAAATCGAGCTTTATCAATGATTCTAATAGCAAGCAAATAATGATGATGATGTAAATTCAATATATTAAAACTACACTTGCCTAGACTAGTTTGCACAATTCCCTTGATACGATTATGACAATGGTTCAAATCGATTATGATCAATAAATTAGATGGTGTTCTAATTTGATTAGTTGGTGTACTAATCCTCTTGTTTTCAACACTTTCAATCCTCGTCAAGATTTTAAGATGACAAAAACAATATTAAGTTTTGATCAAACAAGACTAACACAATTCAATCACTTGATTCGCTCTTGTTTCACAAGTAATTGACAACTACACTTTTAGTTTTCTAAGTTTAACCAAGTTACATGTGAAATGGTCAATACATAAGGTAACACCTTCATAGACAAAGTTTTACAATTGATTAAATAACAATGTCACTTTCGACCTATTACACCATTAATAATCAACCAAACTTGATAACTCTTTTGTTTATGAAAACTTTAAAAGTACAATTCGATCTTAGCATTAGCTTTTCATTGAATTAGAACCATAGAGTCATAATCAATCAACATTCATGTAACAAACATCATCTAGGCAAGTGCACAAGGCACTTAGCCACTCATGGCAAACAAATAAATAACCACATAAAATTTATCACTTGCAAACATAATTAAGAAGTCTTACAAAATTTGTAATGATGATTACAAGAGTTAGGAACAATTATGAGATGATCAACAATGATTCCTTTGATGATTATGATGATGAATAATGAATGTAAGCTAACTTCTTCCTGCGTTTTCTTCCTTGTAGCCTTCTTGAGAGAATAATTTGATTAAGAGATTAAATGTAGTGTGTAATTATGTGTCTTGTTGTTCCTTGTGTGTTGTTGTATCTCTCTAACCAAGCATACTTATTAATAGAATGACTCCCCTTGGTCACCAAGCAAGTTTCTTGGGCACTAAGTGTCATTAAAAATCTGGACTTGAAGTAAATGTGGTGTAATGACAACCCACATGAAGAGTTAGTTCATTAAAGATAGTCATTAAGAGTGCCAGGAGTTGCATCAACCCAAGGTTGAAGTCTCAACCTGAGGTTCAGATTCCAGCCCAAGGTTTGGAGTAAGGTTGGCATGGCAGTTTGAACCTTGGGTTAAACTTAAGCCTTAGTTGTATTTCTTGAACCTTTGGTTTGAGGAAGCAAGCCATAATTCATAGCAAACTTTGCATGTAACTTCTCATTCATTTCATTAACACTTGATCTTTTCTTGAGCTCAGGAATCTTTGTAACTTGATTCTTTACCTTTGATGATCTTCCTGAGGTCTTTATTATGGGTAGAATCTTTCGTTGTGCATAAGCTCTTGATTTAGCGACTTTTCTCCATCTTTCTAGCTATTCCCTTGGACTTGATTGTACCTGAACCTGAATACATCTTTTGTACCTTTTAAGCGTAAAATGTTCACAAATACAACCAAATACAATCCACAAACATAGAAATAACGCGACTAAAACATGTACGAAATGAGCGTTATCAAATCCCCCCACACTTACACTTTGCTTGCCCTCAAGCAAATCTAGCTTTTAAAAATAAATCCACATGATATGAATGAGAATGATTCTAAAAAATGAGATGCAAATCCATCAAGTACAAGTACGAGATAAGATCCATCTTTTTAAGCTTTATAAGTGAAAAGTCGAGATGTTTGACAATACCTTAATGATTCTCTTGCTTGATAACATGTTAAAACACCTCACGAAAAAGGAATGAAGTATAATTCACTCAACACTCATTTATTTAGTGGGTGAGTATATAAGAAAATCACACTCATCGCTCAGTCATGATCTAAATATTACCATAAGCTTGTACAAGAAACAAAACTCCACCTACGTGGCATAAGCACCAAGTGTAAACATCTAAGAGGACTTTTATTCAGGTTGTAACGTTAAGGCTTCGGGTTAATAAAGGTATGGATAAGGCATGGGAATATTTATGAAATTGGTTTTAAAATAAAAAATAAAGTTAAGTCAAAGTCTACAACCAATTGCTACTAGCTACGTCAACCTTTTTCACATGAACTTGAGAATTCATCCTTGATCGATATCATACTTTCATAGCTCATTGGCTATTCTTGTCACCATACAATTGCGATGACTTATTATATTTTTTCTTTTTCTCTTTTTTTTTCTTGGCCACATGTTTCGGCCATCGATCATAATTCCAATAGATCTTCTATGAGATTATCATAGAGTTTGCAACTTTCTCCAAAGTTCAAGGATTTCCCACATAACAACCATCTTTCCAAGTAGCTAGTAACCAACCAAGACTTGACTATGGGTAAGGTTAAGGCTAAAAGTGTAAAATATTTTTGTATTTTTCTGGTGTAAAAAAAGAAAAGAATGGTTCAAAGGGTGAACTAAGGGTATCTAGCACTAAAATTGAGTGCTAACAAATGGGTCCATATGGGTGGTTAACTAACTGATGAGATTAGCTAATGTATCATTAGATGTAAAATGGAAGGCCATTTGATTGAATCCTAATGTTGCCTCTTATCACACGAATACACTTTCATCACACGAATGTGATCTCACTGCGGTCTGGTAATGATTTGCAAGTACAAGTTCTAGAATAAATAAAATCACCGGCACACTCATAGCAAAAAGATCAAGCATAAAAGAGGTATGCTATATAAGATTAGGCTCAAATCCTCACAATTTTTGGTGGAATGGGCTATAATTGTGCTAGCAATGTTATCGATCCCAAAAATGGATTGCAATGTCAATCAGGACACATCTCGAATTTTCAAAAATTACATGTTTTATCAGTGGATTGATCTAGTTATTCTAATATAAATTATCCTAAATGTGCGAAAACAACTAGATCACAAGGGCAAACAATTTAAAACTAGGCTCAAAATATAGAAAATTAAAAATCCAGTTTCATTTTCCTATTTCCTCCCCCCCCCCCCCCCCCCCCACACTTAAGTTTGACACTGTCCTCAATGTTAAGAACGATGAACCATAAAAATAGAGAAATGGAACATAAAAGAAATGATATTGCCTGAGCCTTGGAATCTAGATCGAGCTCCAAATGAGATATTGAGATCGAACGATTCCACATCTTCGAGATCAAGCATCATAACCTGCAGTAATCTTCATATACAAAACAAACACACAAAATGCAAAATATTTTTGGATTTTTTTTTTCAAGGCCCCCACACTTATGGTGAAACCATTGGGGCATAAAAATAAAAAAACAATTAAAAACACACGGGTTGCCTCCCGAGAAGCGCTTAATTTATTAACGAGTCATCAGCCTGACTCGATCTTTCTCACTTTCGTGGTTTATGTTTGGGATTCTTTCCCGACTTCTTGGGAATATAAACCACATTTCCTTTCACTATTCCTTTTCTGGTTTTATCAATATCATGTAGCTTTGCGGTATCGCAAGTTCTAGGAAGAACATCCTAGATGAATCCGGTTTTCGCAGCCCATGGTATTACTTTTTTATAATCTGCTGGGAAAGGTGCCATGAATGGAATAGCAGTGTATTTCTTTTTATCGAGCAGCTCAAGTGGAATTTTCTCACTTGACATTTCATTCAGTTGCTCCTCATCATGATAAACTTTGATACGATGTCCATTAACAATGAAACTTCCACCGTGCTTGTCATATAACTCGACATATCCGGATGGAAAACCATGTTTTACCACGAATGGACCATACCATTTGGTTCTTATCTTAGGAGCTTTGAATTTGTACTTAGAATTGAACAAAAGTACTTTGTCTCCGGCTTTGAATTCTTTTCGGATTCTGAGTTTCTTATCATGGTACGCTTTTGTTCGAGCTTTGTACAACTTGGAATTCTCATACGCTTGGAGTCTTAACTCATTGAGTTCATGCAATTGCAAGAATCGTTTTTCTCCAGCGATTTTGAGATCGGGGTTACATTGCCTCAATGCCCAGTATGCGCGGTGTTCAATTTCAAATGGCAAATGACAAGTTTTTCCATATATGAGTCTATACGGAGTTGTGCCAATTGGAGTTTTATATGCCGTTCTAAACGCCCATAGAGCATCATCGAGTTTCCTTGACCAAATGGAAGGATTATCCTTAACCATTTTTTCAAGTATTCTTTTTAAAGCTTTATTGGTGTTTTCAACTTGACTACTGGTTTGAGAGTGGTATGTTGTTGCGAAACGATGATGGACTCCATATCATTTCATAGCTTTCTCCATTTGATGGTTACAGAAGTGAGTTCCTCTGTCGCTTATCAAAGCTTTTGGAATTCCAAATCGAGAGAAAAGCTTTTTCATAAAATTTACAACCACTCGTGCATCATTTGTGGGTAAGGCTTCCGCTTCGGCCCATTTAGAAACATAGTCAATTGCAACGAGGATTTATTCGAACTTATGAGATTTAGGAAAAGGACCCATGAAGTCAATTCCCCATATATCAAATATTTCAGAAACTTGTATGCTCTTTTGTGGCATTTCGTCTCTACGAGAAAGACTACCAGACTTTTGGCAAGCATCACAATTCTGCACAAGCGTATGGGCTTCTTTAAAAATTGTCGGCCAATAAAATCCCGCATCAAAGACTTTTTTCGCGGTTGTAGATGGACCGTAATGTCCTCCAATTGGGCCGTGATGACATTCATCGAGAATTTTTTGGGTCTCTGAATCGTACACGCATCTTCTAATTATCCCATCGGGACACATTTTAAATAGATACGGTTCATCCCAAAAATAGTGTTTTAGGTCTGCGAAAAAATTACTACGCTAAGTGTGAGTTAGACCTTTTTGTAACACTCCTCCGACTAAATAATTTGCAAAGTCTGCAAACCATGGAACTTCTTCATTTTCAATTCCCATAAGAGTTTCATCGGAAAAATTATCATCAATCTCATCTTCACCGAATTCATCTAAATTAGGATTTTCTAATCGAGACAAATGGTCTGCTGCAACATTTTCCGCGCCTTTCTTATTTTGGATATCTATGTCAAATTCTTGAAGCAATAAAATCCATCGGATAAGACATGGTTTGGCATCTTGTTTAGCAAACAGGTATTTAAGAGCTGAATGATCGGTGAATACAATTGTCTTTGACAAAACGAGATAAGAACGAAATTTGTCAAATGCAAAAACTACAGCTAAAAGTTCTTTTTCAGTGACCGTGTAGTTTTGTTGAGCACTATTCAAGGTTTTGCTAGCAAAGTAAATAGGACGAAAATGTTTTCCATTGCGTTGTCCTAATACTGCTCCAACGGTAAAATCACTTGCATCACACATAAGTTCAAATGGCAGCGACCAATTTGGTGAAACCATAATCGGTGCATTTGTTAACTTATTTTTTAGAGTTTCGAATGCCTTGATGCATTCTTCATTGAAATCAAAAGCTGAATACTTCTCGAGAAGCTTCGTCATAGGACGAGATATTTTCGAAAAATCTTTGATGAATCTACGGTAGAATCCCGCATGCCCTAAGAAACTCCTAACGCCTTTGACATTAGTCGGGGGTGGTAACTTAGCAATAGCATCTATTTTTGCCTTGTCAACTTCGATTCCTTTGCTAGAAATATTGTGACCAAGCACAATGCCTTCTGTCACCATAAAGTGACATTTTTCCCAGTTTAGTACGAGATGAGCGGTTTTGCATCTTTCAAGTATTTTATCAAGATTGGAAAGGCATGACTCAAATGAGTCTCCAAATACCGAGAAATCATCCATGAAAACTTCCATGGAGGTTTCAAGCATATCTTGAAAAATAGCAATCATGCACCTTTGAAATGTTGTTGGCGCGTTACAATGACCAAAAGGCATACGCCTATACGCATATGTGCCAAAAGGACACGTGAATGTGGTCTTTTCTTGATCAGCTGGATCAATTGGAATTTGGAAATAACTGGAAAATCCATCGAGAAAACAAAAGAATTTGTTCCCCGCAAGTCTTTCCAACATTTGATGCATGAACGGTAAAGGAAAATGATCCTTCCTGGTGGTGTCATTTAATTTGCGATAATCAATGCATACTCGCCAACCAGTTATGGTTCTGGTAGGAACAAGTTCATTACGTTCATTAGTTACAACGGTTGTTCCTCCTTTCTTAGGAACACAGTGAACAGGACTCACCCATGAACTAACCTCAATGGGGTAAATAATACCAGCATCAAGAAGTTTGATTATTTCCTTCTTAACAACTTCCTTCATGTTTGGGTTGAGTCTTCGTTGTCTTTGAACAACAGGTTTGGAATCATTTTCGAAATTGATTTTGTGTTTGCAAAAGTTTGGACTTATTCCACGAATGTCAGAAGTTTTCCAAGCGAAAGCTTCTTTATGATTTTTGAGCATAGAAACAAGACGTTCTTTTTCATCGGGTTTGAGTACTGAAGATATGACAACCGGAAGAAGAGATTTTTCTTCCAAGAATGCATATTCCAGATGATCGGGAAGAGGTTTCAAGACGAGATCCACCAGCGGATCTTCAATTAAGGTTTTGATTCTCATTTCATCATTGAATTCCAACTCCTCAAAATTGGTTGTTTCTTCCTCAGAAATTTCTTCGGTGTTTATCTGCATAAATTCAGCGAATTCTCTGTCGAGATCTTCATCACTTATTTGTCCAGATGTTTTATGAGTCTTAATTCTTTCATCAAGCAACTCATCGATGTTTCTTCTATAATTTCATCGATAACATCAATGCTATAACAAGTGTCATCATTCGCATGAGAATATTTCATGGCTTGATTAATTGAAAAAGAGATTCTTTCATCTCCAACTCCAAGATTGAGTTCTTTGTTTTTGACTCGAATGATAGCATCGGCGGTGTTTAGGAAAGGTCTTCCTAAGATCAATGGAACTTTGCTATCTTCCTCCATCTCGAGGATCACAAAATCAACGGGAAAAACGAATTGCCCAACTTGAACAAGCATGTTTTCAGCTACTCCAACAGGATATTGGATAGTATGATTTGCTAAATGTATACTCATTCTTGTGGGTTTCAAGGTATCGATCGAAAGCTTCGCATACAATGAGTATGGCATAAGATTGATACTCGCACCGAGATCGGATAAAGCATCACAAGTGATTGAATTTCCCAAAGTACATGGAATGAGAAAACTTCCAGGATCACCGAGTTTTTTTGGTAGTTTGTTTTCAACAATGGCTGAGCAATCTTCATTCAAGAAGGTAGCGGAAATGTTTTCCATTTTGCTTTTGTTGCTCACAAGTTCTTTCAAAAACTTCCCATAATTGGGCATAACAGCCAGGACATCAACAAGAGGGACGTTGATCCTAACTTCTTTGATTAAGTCAATGAACTTGCCATATTGTTCTTCCATCTTTTCTTTCCTCAAACGTTGAGGATATGGAATTCTTGGTTTATATGCTTTGAGCTGTGGAGTGGGTTTAACGACTGGTGTAGGAATTTGTTCGTTATCTTTTGGTTCCTCCTCCGCTTCATCCTCACTATCATCATGAATGATAGTGGTTGTTTGGTTTGGGTTTGGTGGTGGATCATAAGATAGACCACTACGAGTGAATACAGCATTTACATGCTCATTTCTCGTTTGAGGTGGACGATAAGATCCAGATGATGATGGTTTCGGGTTGGATTGAGTATTGCTTGGAAAAGTACCCGATGGTCTAGCAGCAAATTGATCAGAAAGACGACCAAATTTGGTTTCAAGGTCTTGGATAGAAGCTTGATTGTTCTTTTGACCTTGTTCGACTTTGGTTTTGAGGATGAAGAACTGATTTTTCATAAATTCATTCATTTTCTTTTGAGCATGAACGAATTCATGCATGGTTTTTTCGAATTCAGATTCTTCATTTTTCTTTTCAGGTGTTTTTGATGATGAACGGTTATCATCACGAGACGATGTCGGACGGTTGTCGTCACGAGATTGGGAACTACGATTATCATCCCTTGGTGGACGATCTTGCCAATCTCTAGAATTTCTACCGTAGTAATTTCCACGAAATCCTCCTCCTCGATATCCTCCATAAACATAATTGGCTTCGGCTTCGGGACCTCCCATGGGTTTGTCATCACACTCGGATGATGAATGGTTTCCACCACAATAGTTGCATCCATCGCGCATATCTTTGATCTCTTTTTGGATACTTTGGAATTTAGAATCGATTTTGGTGGTGAGATCTTTCATCATGTCCATGATTTTGGAATTTTCATTCGTTTCTTCGGCGAATGCAACGGTTTTTCGTTGAGGTTTGGTCTTGGAATCCTTAGACCAATCGAGCTTAAGAAGTACACGGTCTTCTAGTAAAGTGTAAGCTTCATTAGGGGTCTTATAAAGGAAAATTCCTCCGGCATCAAGGATACCTTGAGTTGTGTCATCGAGACCATGGTAAAAGATTTGAATGATATTACCACGAGACAAACCATGCCCATGACAACTTCGGAGCATGTTTTTCATTCGAAGCCAAGCTTCGACAAGATTTTCTCCTTCCTTTTGAGTGAAACTACGAATTTCACCTAAGAGACGATCAAACATGGCCGGTGGAAAGAAACGTCCAACAAATGCTTCTCTCATTTGGTTCCAAGTTGTGAACACTCCGGGGCTTAATTCGTTATACCATATTTTCGCTTCTTCGGTGAGAAACGATGGAAAGAGTTTGAGGCGGATTGCATTTGCATCGGTAGTTCCATAACGAAACATGTCACAAATTTCAAGAAAATCGGTGATAGGTTTGTGTGGATCGGATTTAACTCGACCATCAAATTGATTGTCTTTAATCATCGAAAGATGATGACCTTTGATAGTGAAGTTATCTCCAAGATTAACGGGAAAAATGGCAGCCTCGGGTGTAGGAGCTACAACCCTATTGGTGTCCCACATAGGTCGATCATCGGCCATTGGAAATGGTAATTCAAGAAAAAGATCAACGATTGGATGAACTTTGGAAAGATTATCAAATGGCGGGTTAACGGTTCTTGGTTTTCTTTGATTGGGTGGAACAAACGGGTGTCTCTTTTTACGAAATAATCTTTCAGGATTAGACAATGGTGTACTTAATTCTTCGTTAGAAGAACGAGTGGTCATACACGAGAAAAACAAGCCAATCGGAAAAGATTAAAAAAGAAAATTAATTTTTTTTTATGAACAGTAAGGTCTGAACCGGACCGGTTGAAATGTGAACCGGGCGGTTGGATTGAACTGCGTTCACAGAAAGTCTGAGCCGGATCGGTTCAATAATGGATCGGCGGCTGGGCAGGTCAGAAACAAATGAACCGAATCAGTTCAGAATTGGACCGGGCGGCTGGTTTTGGTTCGGGTCGACAGAAAGGTTTGAACCGGTTCAGCTGAAAGCTGAACCGGCAGCTGGCGTTGGGACTGGTTCACAAAAAGTTATGAACCGGTTGGTTCAGGTTCGAGCCGGCAATTGCTGGCCGAATTTTTAAGGGAAAAACTTTTTTTTTTTTACAAGCTTAAAGAACACGAATTAAACAAGAATAATTATAAACAAAAACTCACAAAAACATGAACAAATCCCCGGAAACGGCGCCAAAAACTTAATGTGTCCCGAGGGTGCAAGTTTTAAATTTATAAACACGATCTACCAATGATTCAAATGAAACACATACGAGCAAGTATACTCGTCCGTGTGTAGTAAGAGGTGATATGGTAAGCTGAGGTCGTTCACAAAGATTTGTTTAGTTTTTATGTAACGTGAGTTGAATATAAAATTGAGCTTTATCAATGATTCTAATAGCAAACAAATAATGATGATGATGTAAATTCAATATATTAAAACTACACTTGCCTAGACTAGTTTGCACAATTCTCTTGATATGATTATGACAATGGTTCAAATCAATTATGATCAATAAATTAGATGGTGTTCTAATTTGATTAGTTGGTGTACTAATCCTCTTGTTTTCAACACTTTCAATCCTCGTCAAGATTTTAAGATGACAAAAACAATATTAAGTTTTGATCAAACAAGACTAACACAATTCAATCACTTGATTCGCTATCGTTTCACAAGTAATTGACAACTACACTTTTAGTTTTCTAAGTTTAACCAAGTTACATATGAAATGGTCAATACATAAGGTAGCACCTTCATAGACAAAGGTTTACAATTGATTAAATAACAATGTCTCTTTCGACCTATTACATCATTAATAATCAACCAAACTTGATAACTCTTTTGTTTATGAAAACTTTAAAAGTACAATTCGATCTTAGCATTAGCTTTTCATTGAATTAGAACCATAGAGTCATAATCAATCAACATTCATGTAACAAACATCATCTAGGCAAGTGCACAAGGCACTTAGCCACTCATGGCAAACAAAGAAATAACCACGGAAAATTTATCACTTGAAAATATAATTAAGAAGTCTTACAAAAGTTGTAATGATGATTACAAGAGTTAGGAACAATTATGAGATGATCAACAATGATTCCTTTGATGATTATGATGATGAATAATGAATGTAAGCTAACTTCTTCCTGCGTTTTCTTCCTTGTAGCCTTCTTGAGAGAATAATTTGATTAAGAGATTAGTTGTAGTGTGTAATTATGTGTCTTGTTGTTCCTTGTGTGTTGTTGTATCTCTCTAACCAAGCATACTTATTAATAGAATGACTCCCTTGGTCACCAAGCAAGTTTCTTGGGCACTAAGTGTCATTAAAAATCTGGACTTGAAGTAAATGTGGTGTAATGACAACCCACATGAAGAGTTAGTTCATTAAAGATAGTCATTAAGAGTGCCAGGAGTTGCATCAACCTAAGGTTGAAGTCTCAACCTGAGGTTCAGATTCCAGCCCAAGGTTTGGAGTAAGGTTGGCATGGCAGTTTGAACCTTGGGTTGAACTTAAGCCTTAGTTGTATTTCTTGAACCTTTGGTTTGAGGAAGCAAGCCATAATTCATAGCAAACTTTGCATGTAACTTCTCATTCATTTCATCAACACTTGATCTTTTCTTGAGCTCGGGAATCTTTGTAACTTGATTCTTTATCTTTGATGATCTTCCTGAGGTCTTTATTATGGGTAGAATCTTTCGTTGTGCATAAGCTCTTGATTTAGCGACTTTTCTCCATCTTTCTAGCTATTCCCTTGGACTTGATTGTACCTGAACCTGAATACATCTTTTGTACCTTTTAAGCGTAAAATGTTTACAAATACAACCAAATACAATGCACAAACATAGAAATAACGCGACTAAAACATGTACGAAATGAGCGTTATCAGTGTTAGATGTATATTATTAGAACACTTAAGTTAGCATAGTGCTTTTCTCGCAT